>JAOVVA010000052.1:21074242-21110407 GCA_028565275.1 Leiocassis micropogon | reverse complement strand
ATACAAACTTAAATAATTTTTTTGATTGTGTAAAGCTGCTTTGCGACAATGACAATTGTTAAAAGCGCTATACAAATTAAATTGAATTGAACTAGAGGCAGTGCATGCTCCAGATTTATACTCCAGATTATATTTGTGCAGTACAACGAAAACAAACAAACAAACAACTGCATGAGTGGTTACTCAGGGCCAAGTGCAAATGGGTTATTAATAAAAAAGAAAGGTGCGGGTTTTCCCATGACCCTGCCATTTCAGCAGATGGACGAGTATCAATAAAGTATCTGTCTAAAAATAGAGATCTGCTTAACCCAAAACGGAATGAACAATGACACCTTACATTTGGCACAATTTTTATGGCAGTAAAGTAATTAACCGCAGTATGTTTATTGCTCTCACCTTGATCATAAAGTCGAGTGCAGTCTGGACAGAAGCCCTTATCGTGGTTCCATTCGGTGTCCCAGCTCTTCCCTGGAGTCACACCACAGCTTTTACACCGGATACATGTCATACACACCTGGAGAAACACACCAAGAGTAACAACTACAACAAACTTATCAAATAAATCACAACTTTGCATTCGATGACAGAGATCCGTAAATAGAAAAACTCAAGATTTTTCATGACAGTTAATAGTTAATATGATCCCACTTTGTATCCTGTCTGGTTGAACATTAGCTAAGGAAATAACAACGTCCATTTGATGTAACCGAGGAGTGTGTTAATGTATTCGAACTACAGGAATGGTGAAGTTTGGGGTGCAATGACAATGCATGACGAATAATTTTTATTATAAAAGCATTTTTTTTGTATGAAGGGTCCTGTAAGTTAACACCTGTGAAGCTAAAGCACTCTAACAAAAAAAAAAAAAAAAGGGGGGTTCAACTCACCCATGGTCTCTTGCGCTTGTTGGGCTTGAGATAGTTCGGCGCTAGACATCCAGGATGATAGCAGTTCTGACACCGTTCACACTCAAGCAGAGGCTAAGTCAAGAAACAATACATCAGCCACTGTTTTATTTTTTTTTTAAGGAAAAGACTATTGCTCTTCATTAATTGTTTCCATCAATATATAACTCATGGTAAAATGTCCTTGAATTATACAACATAGAAAAATAAAAAACAAAAGTGAAAGTTTGACCAACTTTGGAATGTCGGTTCTTGCGACCGCAAACACGGCAGAACTTGCAGCGGCGACAACACCAGTTCTCTTTATTCTCATCCAGCGGCCGCTCTGACGGCTCCAAGCAGAAATGATGAAAAGGCTCACAACACACTTGACAGAACAACATCTGGTTTGGATAAACAGTGATGAGGAAGAAGGTTGAACATCTGGAACAACTAACACGATCTTCGATGGCAATGGTTTTATTTCTGTACTATTAAATCTTTAATATATAAATAACTTTATTATTTTTTTATTATTACAGCTGTCAGTGCAGTATACAGCAGTTTTAGAAATCATACAAACATCAATATTACGTAAAGATTAACAGTGTGTTCACAACTGCAGATCAGTACTTTTGGCTCGGACCGATCCGAAAACTGATTTTCTGATAAACTAATTCTTTTCACGTGGGCATTTACAGCATCAGACCAAAAGACACAACAGTATGCGTGTGGATTATATATGGTAATATCTTAGGCTGAAAAAAAATCATAAAGAGTTTATTAAATGTTTATTATACACTGAAAACTCAAGATGGCGAATAAAACTCTCACCAACACATCCAACGTTTTTATTTTCGAACTGGTTTTTATCCATACAGCTGCCACAAAGCAAATAGAAATAAAAAAATAAAGCAAAGCACACCTGGTTTCATTTACACATCTTTGGTCTGTGCTGCGGTCACATTTTAATCAAAGCGCCCCAGAGTTCATTTGGAAGCAGCCTGAGACCCGAGTCTCGTTTAAATTGCTTGGTGTGCGCCAAGGTTCACACGGCAACGTTCACATTTGTTCAAGTGAACCGCGCCAAGAGAGCATCCGCACTACAAACCAAACATGACTAGTGTGAACACACCCCAAAACTTTTTGTCGAACACACAGTCGTGCACCACTGGACTATATTCTATATTCTCACTCAGTACCTCGTGTTGTCCTTTGCTGGCACACAGCAGGCACACAGATGGAGGCATGAGAGGCACAGAGGTGAGGATGCTCAAACCACCGGTCGACCACACACTCTGCAAGGTGCAGTCCTCCTGTAGAGGAAAACACAAGGTGGGTTTGAAACTTTTATAACAATCTACGAGGAATCCTCAGATTATAGTCCTGAAGAGACACAATGCTTTAAATTCAAACTTTCGCAGCAGGAAACGACACAATTAGCAAAAAAAATAACGTAAGCATATCATCACATCTTCATTTTCTTTAGCCTTCAGGGATTAGGGATTTATTTTTTAACTACGAAAACAGCAATTAAATTGTCATGTCGTTATCGTTATTCAATGTTTTCTAAAGCACATATTTAATTGTTTAATATACTGTTTCAGATTCTTATTCATAAACACATTGATAATTTGTAGTTTAATGCAGGCACTGGGTTCCATTTAGACCAAGTGTAGTGTACGTTTCAACTGACCAAGTGCCTTCTTACTGTTTAATAACAGTGTTACAATTAGACACACAAGCACACAGAACACAGACATGGCTGTCTACCTACAACGTGTTTCAATGAAACATGCCAACCTCAAATGTGTTCAATAAAAAGACACACTGGCACTAGAGATCATGTATCCATTAGCTCTTCCAGATGCTCCTACCTTAAAGTCGACACAGATCTTGTAAGTGGGCTCCGAGGGTTCGTTTAGTCTCTCGGCAAAACCGTTAGCCAGTGCTGCCAGGACACTGGGTGGTGTTTGCTCCTGAGGACTCTGAGAAATTACAAGAGTTACAGATGACAAAGAGGTCACTTTTCTATGGTACATCATTTTAAGATATGTGCAACCTCCTAGCCAAGACACCAAAAAAGATAATGTTTATTAAAGAGATTATTTAACAGTAAACAATAGTGTGTGTACAGATTAATTCTGTCTATTAGACACTAGAGATAAAGTGACGATTTATCATGTCCAACCATAGGAATTGCATTTACTTGCAATAAAAGAACAGGTCAAATATTGTTTTAATTGCGGATGTTTGAAAGGATTAAAGTACAAAAAGAACTGGAGTAATTATAAGTACAGAGTGGAGAGAATACCGGCCATTACAATCATTTTCACTCCAGTGTATTTTTTTCTTTGTCCCTTTGCTGGGAACATCAGTACATGCAGTGTCATACAGCCAGAAGACAGACCAAGTCTGGGAGACAGAATGCTAATAACATGTACTGCTATAGACACTTCCTCCATAAAAATGTTCGACAGGATGGCTGGTTAAAAGTAATGCATTAGGAAACCATTGTTGAGTCTCATTTCAGGAGCCATATTCTTCAAAGGAAGGCTGGGAAGCCAGGGAAGAGACCCGGAAGAGATGATTAATATCCCGGAGACCCGGAAGAGATGCAGAACCAGAGGATATTAAAAATGAATGCACCATAAAAATTAAATACATATGAATAAAAATACAACAATTTTAAAACAATAAAAAAACAAGGGGATTAACATGATATCTGCTCCAAGAGAAACAGGGTTTCGCAAAACTTGGTTAAGTGTTATACAACATTAACTAACGGCAGTTCGGCCTTCGTGGTCTACTCAGTCAGCGAAGACTGCAAGCTCTTCAGTCCCCAAAATGAGACATTTCCAAAAAAGAAAGCAGCGTGGAACGCTGATGACGGAGAAGATGTGTGCAGAAAGTGAGGAAGAAATCGTCAATAAAAAGGAGTGAGGACATTTCTGACCCAAACCGGGCATACAATAATATTACAGTTTAATTTTAACGTACACTGTCTGGCCAAAAAAACAACAACCTGTATTTAATTAAGTAAATAGTTAAGAGTCTTCCACTGGATAATTACTGCAGTGATTAATATGGTTCATCTGCAACAAGTAATTTAACCCTAACTGATACAGTGAGTGGCTTCGCTTTTCTTAAACAACCACGTCAAATGACGCATCCTGTCATCATGGCAAAGATGTTACTCTTTCAGAAGGGTCAAATAACTGCCCCAAGTAATGCAAAGAAAACAACTGAGGAGGTTGTTAAAAGTACAAAAATTGGGATAGAACTGAAAAACGCATTATTAACACCTAGAAGTATAGTGTTGAACCATCATCTTCAAGAATGTGTTTTGGAAAAACATCCTGAATGAGCATAATTAGATTAGATTGTTAGAAATTAAGGTGATGCTGGACTGAAATAAATGTTGAGACACTGCATAAGCATATGGAACGATGCCACAGCAGTAATCGAAGCAAAAGTATTAAATATTTTGCCATATTGCCCCATCCTAAAACAGACTGCTGGAGATGGATCAACTCCCAACTATGAGTTCAACTCCGTGTACACTTACAAAGAAATCGTAATGTGCAGTATGATTTGAAAATATTAAGTTAAAGGGAGCTAAAATGGTTAAAATGTCTATGCATGTAGACTTTTAGACACCCTAATATTTGTCTAATATGATTTAATAATATTAATAATAAAAAAATAATACTAAAAAAATATAATAATATATATATTTTTTAAAAACTGAGAATGAATCCCAGGTTTAAAGACATGGGCGTTTTTTTACCAACTCCTTTGTTTTAATGGAAAAAAATTATGAAGGATGACAAACAAGATAGAATGCATTGTCTTTTTTTCTTCCCCTGTATGGTTTATAATTCGGGGCCTTCCTACCTAAAACAAATGCAAAATACAGGGTGGTGTTTATGCAAATAGATCTGAATATCTCTTTGGAAACAGCATTGGTGCACGCAAACTATCAGGACATGGAAGTATTACACCTGCAGAAGCCAATTTCTACAAGTTAAAGACAAAATCATACAATTTACCATTATGAATACTGAGCGGGTTTGTCAGGAGTCCCTTGAAACAATGACTTCTTTTCATTTTATATTAGATATTCAGAGGAGGTTCTTCGCACAACAGCAATTAAACAGGTTGTGAAAAGGCATTTTTATTCTGTACCTGTACTGTACCTCATTAGCAAAATATACAATTTTATTTTGAACAGCTTTTGATGTGTATTGCAAGTTTTGCAATCTTGTAGCTTTGGTTTGACTCGTCAGTGTGAACTCACTAAAGCTTTCAGAAACAAATGGAACACACCGAAATAAATAATAAGGCAGGGCAATCTGTGTTCGAAGGCTTTCACTGCTGATTTGTTACCTTTTCTGGTTTCCGTCTGATGGGGGGAACTCTGTTAAAGCCAGGTCTGCGATGCCGGATTCCCTCATCGAGGCCGTCACCAACAAAATCATCCAGTGACACAAAGTCTGTGAATAATTCGCACACACACATTAAAACAATTACACACCTTTGTGATGATGTGAAAAGTGTAAATAATGCAAATGATATAAATACTACTACTACTACTAATAATAATGTTGACTTAAATAGTGCCTTACTCATAACTGTGGTCACATTCAACTGACACACTTAAAAAAATCCTTCCCAGAGCTATTTAGCTTTTCAACACCTCTCTACAGGGGTTTTGAGAATGTAGACTAGGAGATCTAGGCTTAAGGCTTTTCTGCTGTGTACATCACGGTGCTACTTGCATAACACTCTCGTCTTTTAGCTTCAGATCTGCCCACTAATCTCAAGATTACATATTATACCAATACGTATAGACTCAATCAACTGTCACTTTCATGCTGTTCACTCGCCTGCCATGAGGAAGGCCCAGGTTCGATTCCCAGCCAATGCCCGGACCCAGATGCAGTGCCAGTACCAAGCCAGGATAAAAAAAATAAAAATTAAATAGGGGGTTGCATCAGGAAGGGCATCCGACGCAAAAACCTGTGCCAAGTTGTTGTGTGGATTGAATGGTCCACTGTGGTGACCCCTTGATGGGAGCAGCCGAAAGACTAACAACAAAAGTTGCACTTCATTTCACTTTTAGTATCGCTTTTTTTATTTTTTGCATGTATTCCATCTTTATTTAAAGACTCATGACCTTCGGCCAGCTCTCACATTCTCTCGGTGTCTACTGACTATATGGATGCTATACAGTCTGCAATAACCCCTACAAACTTGTCTTTGTGTTACTGTCTCTATTGCTATGGGATGTCTGGAATTTCCTTCAGGATCAATAAAATATCTAACCATCTATCTTAACAATTAGGAAACTAAAAAAAACAAACAAACAAAAAAAAAAACCCACAAAAAAACCCCAACAATAAACAAAAACTTTTTAACGTCATCAAAAACTGCTCCTGAGAACAAAACAGTGACAGCTGAATATAATACTAGTGCCAAAGCTCACAGTTTGCACAGAGATGACAGACAGCACCACTCAGAACACTGTGCTGCTTCAGCTCACAGACAAGAGACTGGGTACACAGTCACCACCAAACTGTATAACCAGAGACTCCGGCTTCACCGCTATCGAAGAAAGCAGTTGGACTCAACAAAAATGATCAGACACATCAAACCAATACATCCAACAACCAACGTATTTAGACACAAAAAAAAAAAAAAAAAAAAAAAAAGTATCAACCTATCAACCATAAACACAGATACAAATATGGCTTTGAAATTAGTAACTCCTTCCTTCTTGTTTCCTTGTTCTTACCATTGTTGCGTGGACCAGGTGCTCTCCTTCGAGCTGGTGAGGTGGAGTTTGGTGCTCTGCTCATGTCCGGGTCAAGATCAGAGTCGTAATCCAGCAGGTCGCAGTAGTAGCGCGGTTTAACGGTGCGTTTGGGTTGCTTCCGTAATGATGGGCTCTGACCGTCCCCTCCTACAGAGGCTGCTTCGGTCACTTCACACTCCTCATTACTCGAGTGACCAGTACTGACTAATGAGCGACGCCTCTTCATTTGCCCTACACGTAAAGCACACACAGAGAGAGAGAGAGAGAGAGTGTTAGCACTGTAGGCAAGCTGAAAGAATCGACCGTGCAATACAAAGGAGTTCATTAGTGAGTGTATTCACTGTTTTCTAGTGACTTTTGGTTGAATTTACATTTCCCTGAGAAACAACACTTAATAGATAGCAGACGATGATGTAATGCTTCCAAATTAGATTCAACAGGAAAGATACAGTAAAAAAACTAAGACAGGGGTAGCTGAGTGGTTACGGCGTTGGACTACGTTTACTGCCAAATGCCGTAAAGCTAAATTTAAGACCATGCAAATTCTAATTTAACACAGTGTAATTCATAAAGCGTTTAATTAATTAAATGGAATGTCAGACAAGTAAATAACCAACGAAAGCTCCTGAGAATATGAATGCAATTACGAAATTGTACAAAGACCAAAGACAGTACCTTTATAGAGCTTGCCACATAGTCTCATGGCCTTCCTTTCTTCAACCTCATCACATCTCTTAAACCTTTAAAACAGAAGTTAAGAGCTGAGCAGTTTAACAAATGAGGACCCATTATATAAAAAACATAACCATGTATACACACATACATTTCCGTAGACATTTTTTTCCCTCATATTTAATTGCTGTTACTCATTAGAATATTAACTTCAATTCAAACTGTGGTAAACTTCAGTGAACACTTACACACAGCACTGTCTTTTGGTGTTACGACCACCAAATTTGGGCTTGTCCAAGCAGTTAATGCACTTGCCACAGTCCTCTTCATGGAGGCAGCCTTTACACTGGCCACATCGACGTGCGTGTGCACGGGCTTTGCGAAACTTGGGTGTCCTCTGCTCTTGCGTTATAGGGCTGTCTGGGTCAGAGTGCGACTCCACATCTGTAAAGGTGGCACAGGTACGTGTAATTACCTACCAGTTCAGACACTGAACAGACAGATTCTCACAGATTCTAATTACAGTGAAGTATAGCTTTAACAACACTCCAACAATACACATGACTTGTCAATAAATTTGTCCTAATCAAAAGCATTAAGTAAGCTCAGCTAAAGTGACCCAATGCAACTTTTTATAAACTTATAAACTAGTGTATTTAATCTCAGGGTCACTATTTATATGATAATAAATAGCCTGGGATTTTGTGTATATTATAGTGCCAAATTTGAAACACAAGCAGCATTTCATATATTCACTTAATAAAATGTGACTACGTTTACAAAACAATTTACAGATTTAAAACAAAATAGGTTGATTTTGTACAGTGTGATAGAAAGTCCTAGTAAAACTATATTTAAAAAATCTAAATAAAACTTTCATAAACTTTCTAAAATAATTCCTTTTACCTAAATTTGATAAATAATTGTAAAATAATGGTAATTTCTTTATTGGGCACAATATTTATACCCAAGGACATCACTGACCAACATGTTTTGCTAAAAATATTATGAACTGACATCATTTCTTTTTTATTAATACTATTTTAAAAATTGCACCATTACCTTTAGCAGCGGGTGAGGGTGAAATGCCTGATCGTTCATGCAGAGGGAGAGCACTGAGTCTGGGGATATCGTCTGGGACGATGGCGCGAGGCTGCCCCAGAACCACAGCTGCTGCACGGCAAACATGCTTGATCCGTGGACCTCCTCTGGCCGGCTCCTGGAGGAACAATCATAACCAAGCAAAAAGACAGGGACGGGTTTAGTAATACAAGTTGATAATTATCTAATTACCTATATAATTATTGCTGAGCAACATGGAGACTGCAGAATTACCTGTTCTGGTGAAGCAACAGTCTTTTCAGGACAGGAATGCTTAAATTGCATGATGGGTTTCCTGATCTGCCTCCCAGCTGTGATTCGGCTTTCTGGCAGGAGCTGTAAAGTTAACAAATAAGCGATTTTTCAAATTAATATTTAAAATATAATAGGCTTTCAATTGTATGTAACTGACTTTATTTGGCTCTTGTGTCCACAAGGATTTTTTTGTCCCACCCATAAAAAAAAAACGAACAGCACAAAAGGTCATGACTTAAGAACATTTCACAGACAGTTGTCCTACATTGTAAAAACACATTTAGATGACTCTATGGATCACTTAAATCTCTATGTTATTTGCTGTAAACACAACAGGAAAATAAACAATCCAAAAGACAAAGAGAAACTGTAAAATTAAAACTTAATGAAAATAAATGTGGTTATATCAACATACGTTACTTAAATATCTGGTTAACCAGAAAGAAAAGCTGCTTGTCATGTGTGAACTCATAGCCCTCTTCATGACAGAAGAGGTATTGCAGAATTCTTCTCCAGGGTGATGTGAAACAAGAATTGACAAAACACAAAGGAGTTGGAATCAAATGTATGCCACAGCTACATGTATCCAGGAGTGGGAGGGATGGTGTTATTCTGTGCCCCGTCAATCAAAGTGACGCCAGCCAATCATAGCGGTCTGTGAGCTCATGCATGCAAATAGGACAGAGAGAGAGAATTCCTCCCCTGTGACACAGCATAAGAAGCAGTCTACAATGACACGGCGGTTGGCTTCATATGTCTCAGAGGAAGCACCTGCGAGCTTTGACCATGCCGGTTTGAAAACTTTCATGTAATGAAACTGCCAATATTATATATATATAAAGTGAGACTGAAGGGGTTAAAAAAATTTGCCCAGTAAAATCTCATAACCTAAAAACTGCAAGGAAACAAAGGATTTTTTTCCTACCCCAGATGACTTGAGCTGTTTCTGCTGATCAATCTTGATGAGCTGAACCTTGGCTTTCTTGAGGAGGTTGAACATGCGCTTGTTGGCACCTGACATGTGAGGACGCTGGACGAAGCTTCTCTCCTTCGACTCAACGTCTTTACTCTTCTGATTAATTACTTTGTCTGACTTCGTCTGATCTCTTGATTCAGCTTCAAACATGTTCTCTATGTCTAATAATAAAACGAGCATAAACCCAGGTTAAATTAATCATTGCAGATGTTTTGTATGAGATCCATGCTTGAAAGAATGCCAGTGACTAAAACAAAATTTTTTAAATATGCAGAAGGCTTACCCATGGATTTCTTGGGAAGTGAAATGTCTGTATGAATAGAAAATTCATCTTGCATATCATCCTCCTGTTCTTCCTGCTGTTGCGCCAACAACTTGTTGCTGAGAGCACGTACACAGATCGACACTTTACGAACAACCCCTGGACTGTCAAGATCCTCGATCTTCAGTTTAGCCTTTTCGGCCTTAATGTCAGAAAGAGACTGAATTAAACTGGTTTCCTTCTCGAAATCTAACTTTTGTGCCTCGGATGGTGGTAAAACGGCTTTCCCCATTGCAACCGATGGAAGTGGTTTTAGCTTTTTCTTGTTGGGACCAAAGTTAAA
Source organism: Leiocassis micropogon (assembly GCA_028565275.1). NCBI lineage: Eukaryota > Metazoa > Chordata > Actinopteri > Siluriformes > Bagridae > Leiocassis > Leiocassis micropogon. The sequence continues at coordinate 21,100,096 of JAOVVA010000052.1, read as the reverse complement.
CTCATCCTTAAGTTTCTTATAAAGCTTTAGGTGGGATGGTGGCTTCCTGAATTTAATGCTCGGCTTCTTTTTCTGAGGCGGGTCAATTATTGAATCTAACGAAAAATCTTCTGCAGACAACAAGGCCTCGTACTCCTTTTCAATATCTTGGTCAAAGTTGTATATCTCTGCACCTGCAGGCTCCAGAACTTGCCAATTAAATCCTGGGTTTCGAAGTAGCGATCTTCTCTTGCCGGAGGACTTATCTTCACCTAGGTTTTCCAGGTCGCTTACTGGCTCAAGCTTAGATTCTTCAGCAGAGGACAAATCAAGATCTAACTGCGCTTCGGGCAGATCTGAGAGAAGATCTTCCTCATCTTGTGATGGAAGAGAGGAGGGTTCATCTTTTTCATCACCACCTTCATGTTTCTTTAATTTGGGATTCAATCCCAACTGGTGTCCTTTCTTCTGTGCATTTCTCCGTGGCAGATCCGACATGCCAGCATCATCCATAAATCTCTTTGGTGTTTTGATCACTCGTGAGGACCGAGCACTGACCACTGGCATTATAAAATGCTTAATGTTTTTAACAAATTTTGTTTTACCAGGTTGGACTTCAATAGAATCAGGGTCTGGTTTTTCATCAGCAGAAGTCTTTTCTTTTTCTTTTTGATCATAACGTTGAGGACCAAGCTCACGTTCCACTTGCTGTGCAAAAAGCCTTGCCCTCCTTTTTTTGTCTTCAAGAATGTAAGAAAGACTTGAAGAAATAGGCGTGTTTCTGTATTTCGTTTTATGTACGCCAACTAGTTTGGACTGTGCTGGCTCGGAAGCTACCGCTGTTGAGCAAACATCAGCAACTTCTTCTGATAACTGCCTTTGAGGCAACCTTTTTCGGCGAGTTTTTAACCTCTGTCCAATAAAAGATCTTCGCCGTTTCTTGCCATGCTTGACAGGTTGTTGAGCATGATGAGGAGGCTCTGCTTGATCAGGGACTCTCACATGAGGCTCTAAAACCAAGACTTCGGCAGCCTCTGTTGATGGAGCTTCCACAGTCTTAATTTCTGGGTGTGTTTCTGTCACAGGTTGAGGTGAAGTTGAAGCAAAATTGACACCTGGAGGTTTAACTGCTTTAGACATTGGTGCTTCATGTCCTGGTAGAGACTCTTTTGCTTCTGAGAGAGCAGCCTGATGAGAGAACTTCCTCGGTTTAGGTTGTTCATGTGATTCTGGTAATTCCCCTATCTTGGTTTCAATTTCAGTGGTTGGAGCTTCCGTTTCAGTGGCTGGAGCTTCCATCTGAGTGACTGGAGCTTCTGTTGCAGCTACAGAACCCTCTGTTTCAGCAATAATTTTAGAATTTGTGTCATCGCCAGAAGGAGCATTCTTACATTTCCTCTTAGAAGTTGTCCAGGGTTTATGCCTTATACGCTTTTTTCGAGGAGAGTTCAGACTCAATCTGCGCCTTGTCTTGGGCATCAAGGGAAGAGTCATAGTTTCTATCTGGTTCTCTATTTCTGCTGGATACTGATGATCACCATCTTTAGAAACCTCTTTCAGTTCAGGTGTAGTTGTGGCTTGCTGGACAGCAAATGACTGCTTTAAGCTGCTGTGTTTTTCTGGTGAGGACGAAATCTTTAATTGAAGGGGAGGAACAAAATCCTGACCTATCAACCCTAGAACTCTTTCTGGGGCTTCCTCTGGATGCTTCTCTCCTAGAACCTCAGATGTAACAGAAACCTGAGGTTCATCACCGTTTCTTAGAGTCACCTCGCCATCACATCGTGACCTTGTCTCCTCGTTGTCTCCTGAGGTCACCTCACCATCTTTTATCGACATCCTCTCTTCATTCTTTATTGAGGTCACCGTACCATCATTTCTTGACAAGGTCTCCTCATCCCTTCTTGACAAGGTCTCCTCATCCCTTCTTGACAAGGTCTCCTCATCCCTTCTTGACGTCGCCTCATCACCATTTCTTGGTCTTGTTTCCTCATTCTTTCTTGAGGTCACCCCAGAATTTCTCAGCCTTGCGTTCTCATTCTTTCCTGAGAGCACCTTACCATCATTTCTCGACCTTGCCTTCTCACTCTTTCTTGAGGTCACCTCACCAGTTTTTATCAATCTATCCTCCTTGTTATCCTCTCTCGATATACCCTCGTCAGGTTTATCAATGGTCAGCTCAGGCTTTCTTAAGCTTTCATCATCTTTCTCTGTGATGCCTGTATTTTCTGGGATTCCTTGGCTAACATTAGCAGTGTTTAGCAATTCTTTACTTTCTGGTTCCTGCAAAGTGTTGGTCTCTGAAGTGTCAGCTGGACTTGATGTAGGTTCTGCTGAAACATCTTGCTCTTCTGCACATTTGGAGGAACTTTCTATTTCTTTGTGATGGCTTTCTGGTGCTTGGCTTAGATTTTCTTGGGGATGTGGACTAACAGTTTTGCTTTTGCATTTTACCAGTGTTAGGGTCCAAATAAACTTACTGCATTTCTTACGTGACCTGGCTTTTGGGTTTCGTATCCGTGTTAATTTTAAACCTGGAATTCCCACAAAATTGTTCTCTATTGAGTCTCCTGTCGGTTGCTGAGACAAAGCATTGAAGTTCTCATCACCCTTCTCCTTCCGATTTCTCTTCTTCCGTTTTTTCTTTTTCTTCCTCGAAGGTGGTTTAGGTTCCTCAACCGTTGACACCTCTAACACAGACTCTGATAAAGTAGCCTCATCCTTGTGGTCTCCCAATTGCTCAACATGGCTCGAGTCTAATCTGTGGCGTCTTCGAATCACAAGCTTTTGGACTTCTGTGCTTTCTTTTGACACACTGACTGTTGGTTTGGCCTTCTTTTCATCAGCGTTTGGCTCTACAGTATCACTACGTGATGCAGAACGAGTCTTGCGGGCTGAGTTCCTCAAATTTTCCTCTACCTTTTGGTCATTTACTTCTGGCACACTCTGGGCAACAGATGCAGATCGCCCACGCCTTCTTGTAATGACCTCTTCCTTTACCTCAACAGAGCTACTTTCTGAGGCTTTTGCACCTCTCTTTAATTTCACTTGTGCAGTTGAGAGGACTGCACACTTATTTTCCTTAGTTTCAGACTTCTGTTGATCATCCACCTTAACTCTCCTTTTAGTCACTAACTTGATTGTGATTCTCGGAGCAGATGAAGCGTCATCTTTCACAGAGCCTCTTTTCCGTCTTTGTTTTGTTAGCTTATCTGAGCATGGAACAGCATCTTCTGGTGAAATATCATCACACGCCTCTTTGATGTGAGATTCCTGTGTAGCTCCAGAATCCTTCAGAGGCGCCTGAACATTCTCCACAGCTGTGACCGCTGCTGGAGCTGGTTTCCGACATACCCTTCTTGACGAATTTGTTGGTGCACGATTACCTAGGAGAAAAACAGTTTTGAAATAAGAGATTTCTTTTAATAATTTTATTCGAACTGAGGATGAAATGATGATAAATGTACAACTGAACACTAACCATAACTGTAATCATGTAATTATCATATCAGGCTTGTGTGCCATGCTGGGTAAAAAAAAAATTAATAAATAAACTACTAGATTTTCCATTAATTCTTTTAATTACCATAAGCCAAGTGTAATGTAACCTAACATAACGGTTTATGGTGACTACTTACCAAATACAAAAAAAGCTCAAGTATAATGAAAAGTTGGTATATAATAAGTGTATTCAGATATACAAATATATAGCTAATACAAAAACAAATACAAAAAAAAAGAAAACTACACCATCAGCTACACAGTATTAACATGCAAGGGCTCTCCAACCCTTTTTGTTTAAATATACATTAACGCTAACCACAATTTTATCCAGTCTGAGAGATACACATAACCCAGTGTTTGCCCTGAGATGTAGAAGATTTTCAAACACGTTAGAAAAAAACGTCACTTACGTCTGGCACGATTTCTTCGGGACTGTTTAGGAACACTGCTGCTTTCATTTTCAGCCTCAAAGCCTTTGAATTCAGATCCCTGTAATCAACACCAACAAAAAGCACAGACATTAGTATTATTAGCTGTAATTATTTGATTGGGTGTTGACTTTTTTGTTTTTCAAACACAACGCATAATTGCATTTTAATCTGCATTAAAAAAAAACAACTCATTTTATTATTAACTATTGTACATGATTTACACCAGGTGTCAACCACCAGCATTTTTTGGTGTACGACCATCACATTTGTCATGATCCAGCATTCTCTCTTCCCATTAACACTGAGTAAGCACTTGGAGTATTCTCAGCACAGAACTTGGATTATGACTTATGTTATAAGTATGTCATACAAAGCACTATACACTAACTTACTGGACAATTCTTAAGACACACCTAACTTTGTAGGAAAACAGACTGCCATCCTGGTATATTTTTTTATTACTGGACTATTTGCAACCTAGTAGTAAAACTGAGGTGTGTCTGATACGCTTTAGTCAGACTAACACACACTACCTTGTTAATGTCAGTGGTGTACTGAGAAATGATCCTCTAGCCAAAGATCATCTGGTCCCTTACCATTATAGGCAGGAAGTTAGAGAGAGAGAGAGAGACTGGCACACTGCGCACAAAAGAGGATTCTGTGTCGATCAGAAAACTCTCTGTAGACATATGTTTTAAATAGGAAAATATCTGGCCCTAAGATCATAAGTCTGCATCTTTAAACACAAAGCATTGTGAAACAGGAACAACATTAGGTTACTGTCTAGAAAGGTCATGATTCAATGAGCAGAATATCACGCACAATAATAATAAAGGATAGGAAGAACAATAAAGGAAGAACAATTCTGTTTAAATGGACTCGTAAAATCAAATATTGCTAAAATAAAATATTAGTTTGAAAGACATTGTAATTGCAATTTCAACTGCAATATTTCACTATTAAATGTACCACATAGCAATCGAATGTATTTATCTAGCCCAACGCCAAATAATTGGACAAATCCTCATTAAGGTTTGCCACTATTTCTCCATCACCTCGAAATGACTGAAAAAAGAAAGACAAAACACTTAAACCAATAATTGTCAAACTGTACATTAATTCCCTGACTACGCAAATGTCACTCGGAATAAACTGCAGCCTTTTGCGATGGCTTGCATACGTCCATAAGATGATTTCACTTTTTATGTGAATAAAATATATAATATATAAATGTAAATATATAATAGTGCTTCACATTTAAATCCTCCCAACAATTTGACTATATAAACTGAAAGTCTCTGATCTGAGAAATGCGATAGATTAAAACACAACGAGTGCACTTGAGGCGCCAATTTAACTGGAAACAGAGCTCCAAAGTGGGATAAAATGCGGTCCATTTCTCTGCAATTGTCGATGGCACTGCCTCTCTTGGATCCTTGAGCAAAAACCTTAACCCTGAAGTGCTCAGCTGTAAACTGTCTGACATGTTTTGCTTTGGTTAAAAGCATCGGCCAAATTATGTAAATGTGAAAGCAGTGATCCTGAATTACTAAACATGCTCGTTAGTGATGCATGAACCTAAAGTGAAGAAAAAAAAGAAAAAAAAACAGAACCACATTTCTGCCTGAACACACCAAATGTAAAATGCTGACAAACATCAAAGATGTAATAAAAACACTGACTGTTCCCTATCAGCCCTGAAAGTCTCATCTTAACCTCCCTTAACTTCAGCTGCTAACCCTGGGTGTGACCCAGGACTGATGACCATTATAAATAGCAGCACCACGGCCATGTCTTAAAGCTGGTGCTTTGGGGCAGTGGTAGCTCAAATCCTTAAAGATCTGGGTTACTGATCAGAAGGTCAGGGGTTCAAGCGGTCAATGTTGAGCTCTTGGGCGAGGCTCTTAACGCCATCTGCTCCAGGGGCGCTGTATCCTGTCTGATCCTGCAATCTCACCCCAGCTTCCTAACCGAAATATGCAAAAAAAAAGTTACCATCTCAATCACTGAGTATCAGTCTCATAGCTGATACTCCTGAAAATCTGAACCAGAACTGAATTTAATTGTGACACTTGGATATAAAATGGCATTTTCTCATCCTACAGATGGTGTTGAGGTTTATATGTCAGGGAGGTAGAAAACTGCTTTGTGAATGCATGAGACAAATTTAAAGCAACAGGATGGTGCTTTCACTTATGCAAGTGTTTAGTTCATTTGACTCAAATCCTGGTGTGTGATCTCCTACGTGCTGCAATTTATTTTACGCAGATGAAATTAACCAGTCCGACTGACGTGCTTTTGAACAATTCCCAGCATGATTCGACTGCAGGAAGTGACCTGAAGGTGTCATGTGTTTTGGGTTGGAAGTAATACTTTTTTTTTCAATAAAACTGAAATGCTACACTGTGCCACAGGGGAGATTTGTAGCACTACAAAAAGTGTGCTGTGTTCTGAAGAGGACAATAACAAACAAAGGAAAAAAATGCTAGATGCAATACACATCCAATTTATTATTGGTACTTTCTAAAAGTCACCCAGTACCAGCTCAGCGTTCTCTGTTCTAGGATATGTTCTTGATCTCTCAGAACACTTGAAAATGCCTTGTTTACCTTTTGTTCCCCATTCCCCTTTTACACATGCGTGTGTAAAATTTGAGATGTACACACCCCAAATACTTTTTTTAAAACCATGTCGCTAGTCTGTTTGCAATGTTTCACCCTAACTAATGCAACATTGCAGAAAGTCAACTAGCATGGCTGCTAAGTATCAAATTGATACTCTGATATTCCCATTGGATCCAAAAATAAAAAGGTGGTGTCTGTGAATCTTTATTCAGTCTGTTTCAATCCCATATATACACTATGTATATATTATATATTATCATATTACATATTAATTAAAAGCACAGGATTATCTTGTGCTTTACCTTTTACTGTAAGAAAAGCTTGGTAGCAAGTGCAAAAACAGAAGTAAAGACTGGCGTTCGTATAAATAAAAATAATAAAATGACAAAACCATGACACAGGACTTGTCATAGAAATTTGGATTATCATCACCAGAACGAAGCCGTCATCTCAACTATTCATTACATCAATCATCCAGACCTGCTGCAAAATACTACTGACATCCAGTGCAGGTGTGTGTGTACTGAAATCAGCAGCATTTTGAAAGCTCAGAAACAGCATGACAATAAAATAAAGTACTCTTTGTGGTGGATAAAGTTTCTAGCCAGAACACAAAGTGTCACAGTTAGCGTAAAAGGGAAACGTGAATATAGAACACGTGGAATGATTAGGGTTGATATGTACAGGACAAATGATCTGTACAGGTAAATGATGAAAAAGATGAGACGGTCATCACGATGTACACATTGTAACTGTTACACCACAAGTTCTATGTGTACTACAAGTCCGCACGCTATCTGAATTCAAAATGACTAGTTTGATCTTCATTATAGCAATCTGATAAACATGCTGCGGGGGCCAGACACTGCCTGAGACTAATCACTTGACCATAGTACCAGGTACACACAATACACCTGATCTAGGACAAAAGTACTTAACAATCTCTAACAAGACCTATAAAATGCTATGTTTATGTATATTGTACTGTTCTATATTTTGAATCCGTCTGATTCTTGGAGTCGGCAGAAAATGATGTAACAAGAGCACCGGGTGTGGGGGGTGGGTGGGGTGAAGACACCCACAATGCACTTTTTCCACAGTATATAATGCAATGTACACTATTACACAATTAATCGCCAAAAATAGCTGATACAATTTGAAAAATCTGAACTGGAACTGAATTTAGCCTTGACGTTCAGATAGGAAATGGCAGTTTCTCATCTCCCACACATCGTTTTGAGGTTTACACGACTGAGATGTAGAGAACTTCCAAACACGAAAGATGCTTTAACTTATGCCGCGTTTTGTCCATTTGATTCAAATCCTGGTGTGATCTCCTCTGTGCTGAAATTTATTTATGCAGGTGAGATTAACCAGTTTCAGAAACTGAAATCGCAATTTTATTTAATCATAATTTATATTTAATTCAATCATTTAATCGCAAAAGGCTGCAATTTAGTACAGGTAATATACGCATAGTTAAGAAGTTACGCATTTAAGTTTTTCAATAATTTAAGTTTTTATACATTATAAATTAGTACTGGCAAACATCCTTTTAATCATTTGTGACATTATTTGGTGTTATCCTAGATAAGCACGTCTGAATACAAAATGGTACATTTAATAATTATATCGCAGTTTAAATCGCAATATGTGGAAAGATAATCAGAATGTGATTTTTTTTAAATCAAATCATGCAGCCCTAATATACATACATCACCTGTGTTTATTTTAACTGGTCATTTTATGCAACGTAAAATAAGTCAGAAGTATTCCAGTCCTATGCATGCACAGTGTGGGGGAACAAAGACAGATTTTGGTATGAATAAAAATAAAATCCCCGCGCAAAAAAAACAAAACAAACTCTTAAACGATTAACTGAGTGAAACGTGAACTGAGTCTGAACAGCTTTCAAGAAGTAATGAACCGTAAGTCTGGTTATTTACGCCATACACGGCTTATATTAAATGATTACACATACAGTAGCTAACTGTGCAATAATAAATATAATAAGTGACCAAAGTCCATTCTATACATTACAATGTGCAGAAGCACTGAACTCTTCTTTAGGTTTTATTACTGACATTGTTCTTCTCAGTGTTCTTTCTCCCCCATTTCTGTGTGTGTGAGTGAAGTGTAGCCCCTTTTGGTCTTCATCAGGCCACACACACACACACACACACACACACACACAAGCAGCTAGTAATGAACCCACATCAACTTCCTCATCAAAACAGCCCTATGCATTAGAGATGCAGCGAATTTGTAAAGCCGCAATCTACAAAGCAGTCAGATGTGGCTCAGTGCGCAAACACACACAAACACACAGGTCTAGTGGCGTTAGCTCCTCGGCTACAGTAGCTCGCCCCCTCCCCCTCCGCGATAACACACACACACACACACTGTTGTGAACGCAGAAACATTGTTTCTAATCGCAGTGTAAAATGTAGCGTTGTGTTCCTGTAAGCAGCGCGCGATCTCACGCGCACACACACATACATACACACGCGCACGCACACAGCTGTCATATCCACTCCTGATCTACTAACTTCATGGCAGGTTTTGTCTCCATTTTCTCCACACATCGGAACTGAAAGCAGGCTGCTAGTCGCGTTAGCCCGCAACTCGCGCTCTCTCTAGCTCTCTCTAGCGCTTGTATTTTGTTCCAGTGATGCTAACAAGCTTCTCCAAACTAAACTTCCCCTCGGTGCAGGAGCAAGCCCGGGTCAGAATAAAGCTACCGACCTCCTCGCTTCCACTCGAGCTGTAGCCGGCCTCCCCCAGGCTCTTGTAGCTCGCCTGGATCCCGAGCAGGCGCAGGTGAGACGGGTCTTCTCCGCACGCAAGCGCCAGGCAGCCTCCAGGCCTCGGGCCTCCGCCACCGCTCTCGTCCTGCTCCGACCCCGAGCGACCGAGCTGCCACCGCTTCTCTGAGCGCAGGCGACTGCGCGACGACCAGGGCCGCCCGGGAAAGCGTCCCCGAGCCGCGGCCACACCGCCCGCCGCCCCGCCTGCAGCCGCGGCCGCCGAGCCGCATCCCGCCGCCGCTGCCATCGCTAGCTTCAACAACACCGATATACAGAGCAGCTCCGAGTTCAGCGGAGAGGGAAAGCGCCTGATTGGGAGGGGGAGGCAGCAAGGCATTGTGGGAAATGGAGGCGCAGACAGGACAGAGGAGGCTCTAGTGCAGTTAGTTTATGTGGGTGCATAAGAAAATCTTCAAAATAGTTACTGACTTTGGCACGTTATGAACGATAAAGCAAAAGTCAAGCAATATTTTAGGCTATTAAACTCAGCCAAAAAAAAAATGTATAGACACTTCAAGAAAAGAAAAATAGTATATATAAGGATGTATATTATACTAATATAATATTAATAAAATTATCATGTGTATCAATATATAACTTATCAATATATAACTTATAGCAATACATTTAGTATTACAATATTTATGCAAGTTTTTCTTTTCCTAAAGTGTGTATACATTTTTTTTGGCTGACTCTGTATCGCAGAAGTATGCATAAAATACAAAGATCATTAAAAGGAATCCTTATAATTAGACAAAAATGTATATTTTATATATACAATTGATATATCTCCAGGGGTATGCATGTATGTATGTATGTATGTATGTATGTATATATAGATAGATAGATGTAATTTTTTATATAATTATAAGCTTTCTTTTTAATGATCTTTAATAATCTTTTCATTTCAGGTGAACACTTGAACACTTTACACTTCCTGTGTAAATATTTTAATTTTTTATTAATTCTAAATGTATTGCTATAAGTTGTATAAATGTATATTAGTATACATAAATGTATATTAGTATAAATATATACATTATACATATCTAATTTATTTTTGTTGTTTTGTTCTGTCCATGTGCACATTAGGTGATTGATATTGGGCATGGGGAGAACATGCAAACTTCTCACACACAGACCCGAGGCAGGAATCAAACTCTTGACTCTGGAAGTGCGAATCCACTGTGCTAAATATACGTATTATTCCAAATGACAAGAGAATTAATACTGTAATTTCTCATCTTGTTTATTTAATTATATACTTTCTTTTCTATTATCTGTGTATTGTATGCATAATTTGGAATGCACCTAGATCTACAGTATGAGTTCAATGTTTGCCATCATGTTTCCCATGTAATAGTACTTAATTTACTGGACAAGATGTCCATGGTGTACAGCACCTACTGCCCCGAGTCCCCAGGAGTATTCTCCAGTCCCACAGCAACGCTGAACAGGATAAGTGGTATAGAGAGAGAAAGAATGAGTAAGTTTGAGTTGTTAAACAAGCTAAATTTGTTAAACATAGGTTTGAAACATGATATATTAACAGGACAAAGTGGTATAGACAACAAGTGATTGAAGGTGTTCTCCGCACGTTTAACTGGTAGAGCTCAACTGTATTTAATTGTCATTTGGATAGTTATGGCTTGTCAAGTGAAATGATCGCAAGCAAGTATAACTAACGTACATTTAATGAATGTGGAGAACCCCCTCGATCACTCATACCGCTATACCGCTTTATCCTGTATACAGGGTCGCGGGGGCCAACATAGGAGACTTGGGGCATGAAAGCACAAATTAGCATAATCTGCATGTTTTGCATGAGGAAACCGGAGTACCCAGAGGAAACCCACCAAGCACGGCTTGAACATGCAAACTGCACGCACACAGACCCGGAGGTGGGAATCCAACCCGGCCCGTGCCGCATGGAAAACACCCACCATTCATAAAATACTCGCTTTGGACGTCCTACAACTCTTTTCGTGTCACGAACTACATTTCCCAGCACTCCTGCCAGCTCTGACGTCATGTCACACCCCTGATGCGGAAGCGGATGTTAGTTATTTCTTCGCCTAAAAGCCATTTTCGATTTCAAACTTGCGTTTTGTGAGCAGCCGCTTACTGATTCGTGTTCCCAACAGAGGTATTGATTTTCATTAACCAGACGATACAACTTTAGATTTCACACCGCATTGTAAATACTTATATTTTCCTGTTTTAGCTCCGCTATCTAGCCTCCGTTAGCTGTTGTAGTCTCGATACAAAAGCGTCGCCGCTAGGCAGAGCAGGGCAGAGGGGCTAACACGTCAGCCGGGGAATTAAACAGCGACTAGTGTATATATATAACATGTAAATATAGTTGTCTTTTAACAGTTTGTTACTTTGTGCGCGTATTTATTAAATTTAATTTGTAGGGCAAACGTTAGCTTTAAGCACGGCTTGGGTAGTGAGTGTATTTGTGTAATCGCGCTGTTCGCCGCTAGGTGGCACTAACTTTAAAGTTCTACAGACAAGGCGTACTACTCTATTACCTCATGATGAGCAGTTAGAATCATTTCTTAACAATAAATTATGCAATCATACAATGGAAGTAACTTGGTACTTTGCTTCACAAACAAACAGTAAGGGGAGAAAAAAAAAAGTAAAAATAGACAGACAGATTTACTAGGCATGATATTTGACATTAAATATATTAACGCGCATTTGCAAGGATTAATGGATTGTGGTACAAAAGGTGGTTAAAAAAAGTTTTGAGACTAGTTTTGTAAAACACCAACAGATGGCAGCACAAGGCTGCACGAACAGTCACAGGGAGCACCGACCTTCAGCTAGCTCAAACCTCGAAAATGTCTAATCTATTAAGCAACTTGTGCATGATGATTATAGTTGGTGGTTGTAGAACAATCCACAACGTTGATTTAACGGAGGTCAAGTGCAGGCTCAGCTCATCGTATTTTTTGACATTTGTGGCATCAGACCATTAGTAGCGGATTCTACTGCCAGGTTTTAAGGTGTCTAAGGAAGACATACGGCAAAAAAACTGAGATAATCTTGAAACGTTTTGATTCCAATTTATGGCATGTAAATAAATCGATTGTGAAATAACAGTAAAAGTGGTAGTCTGTAATATATGATGTAGTTTGATAAGCTTTGCCTGCGGTCATTTAACATTGATTTTAACATCTCTTGCAGAAAATCATGAATTTGGAGCGCGTTTCCAACGAGGAGAAACTGAATCTTTGCCGAAAATATTATTTGGGTACGTCACTGAATCAATCTTTCTTAAAAAAAAAAAAAGTCTTTTATTTATTTGTTCCATGTGATTTCTATGCCAACAGGCGTTTAAAATAGCTTTCTACCGAATCATAAATTTGAAAATCTTTTTTTTTAAAGCCCATAAAAACAATGTTATACAGTCCATGTCTAAGCATTTCCTTAGTAACATATAACATGAAACATTATGAGAAGGAAGAAAATGGAAATTTGTTTTCTGTGATGTAAATCTGCTATAAGGCCTGAAATTCTATTTCTGGGGGAAAAAAACCCCATTAATCTTGGTTTATGAATGTGATGAGCACCACTTATTTCTGACAAAGCAAAGAGTGTGACAAAGTTACCAGAAGAAATCTTGTTCATATTCATATTCTCCAGCACACTCAGTAAAACCTAACAGTTGTTTTATCTAAAAATAAAACTGCAAAAATCTGTATCCAACACTATTGATTATTTTCAAGCAATGAGTTTTCACACCAAATACTGACTGTGTTTATTTTATTACTAATATTTAGTGCTCTTCGTAGAAGTGTCTTTTAAGTAGAAATATGATTATGGCACGTTTTGCGTACGTTCCCACGACGTTTCGTAGTACTGTTAGTAAAACAGTTGCTAGGTTTTGTTGGAGAATGATTTCTTCTGTTAACTGTCACACTTCCTTATTTCTATTTTCACACACATTAGGGCCCACATTAGGTTTTTTTTCTGTTTCCATCTGAAAACTGGTCTGTCATGTAAAATATGTAGATGGATAGATAGATTGATAGATACTTTATTGATCCCGAAGGAAATTGCAAACTTCCAGTAGCAAGGATAGTAATACAAAAGACATGTAGATGCACTAGCAAGATCGTCAAACCATGCTTCAACTGAATGATTAATAGAAAAAGTATAATATACAATATGCAAGGAATAATGTATAAAAACTAGCTCAAACACATGCTACTTTCTTTCCAGGCATTAAAATGTTCTGCTTGTATAATGTGATTTATTTATTAATTTTTAAGTTATGTTCAATGATTTTGTACATCATAATGCAGAGATGATAAACATATAGACCAAAATGTTTACAAAAAATAATAATATGCCCAAGTCTGTAATTAAAGAAAAAGTGAGCATGGTGGGGTTCGGGAATCTGACCATAAAATTGTATGTTTGTATAATTAGGTAAAGTCTTTAGTATGAGCTTTAACAGTCTATAACAGCAAGTCTTATTAATGTACACTAGTTATTTCTGATTTAAAAAAAAAAAAAGTTTGCTAGGTGTAATATTATATAATTTAATATTACTGTATACATCTGTGTGAATTTTGTGTCAAAGATATATTTATCTATAGTGACATTTATCTTCATTTCCTTTTTGATTTCATGTCTGATATAGGTGGCTTTGCCTTCCTCCCTTTCCTGTGGCTGGTGAACGTTGTGTGGTTTTTTAAAGAGGCCTTTGTCAAACCCGCCTACACAGAGCAACCACAGATCAAAATCTGTGAGTAAGACACCAAGCACTTCTTAAAGCTGACACATTACACAGCTGCAAGCATCTGCTGAGCCTTGGTATTCTGTCTGTACTATATAGTTTTGTGTTTTAAACATTGCTTGTAAATGTTGTTTCTTTGCGAATGTATAAATACAACGTGCTCTATGCAGATGTGAAGCGGTCGGCGCTGGGGTTAATGCTGTGGGTGGCCGTGCTCACGACGTGGATCACCATCTTCCAGCATTTCCGAGCAGATTGGGGCGAAGTGGCCGATTATCTCTCCTTCACCATTCCTCTCGGAACAGCATAAAGAGACTTTCCTTACCTAGCTGTTATTTCCTCTGGAAGGCTTGAGGATATTTTTAAATTTCTTAAACAGTGTGATAAACATGTCATATTATTTTTGACTTGTTGTGAAAGTGAAAGAATGAAACACGTCAGAACGAAAGCGACTCTGAGCAACATGATAAGAAATGAGTGAGACAAACGTACATATTCACACACATGCCTCATTTACATAATCTTATAATCTCATAATCCCAACAACATGACTGACATTCCAGACTTTCTAATATCCACAAATGAATCCTCTCTGATGTGTAACTCATAACTGGCGCCTATTATGAAATCCGATCTCACGTTCGGGCAAATTCTAAGCCCACTTCCAGCCGGGGTCTCGCTCGAGGCTGTTTTTAATAGCTTCTAGTCAGACTGTTGATGGCAGACGAACTATGTTTCCCACCATCAGTACTTGGCATCTTTACAATAAAAAAAAAAGATTGATGAGTTCTGCAGTCAGGCATCCGAACTATGTTTTTTCCAAAATGACCAGCAAGTAATCATTACGTGACAGATCATAGTGTTCGTGTTCATGAATAGAGTCAGGGCAGTTTATATTTGGTTGGTTGATGTTGAGAGTATGATGTGATAATGCCAACGCGTTTCCTTTCGTTCCTTTCTCAGAACACTGACCAACAACTGATTCTGTTCTTTGTACCATTTTTTTTTTGGCCATACCTGTAAAAGCATTAATCTTAATTAAAATTGACTTCTTGTGTTTGATTTTCTGACAATAGAGCTGTGAACTTATGAGACTGGAATAAATTCTCTTCTAACCTAGCAAAAATACAGTCACATTGGCAATATTATTATAACCTTGATGGCCCTCTAAGCATTGCAGGTAGTTCATATATACTTCCAAATGTCATGAGTGTACTGTTTCCAGATCCCTTTACATCGTATGGGTTTTCTGGCCCAGGAAGTTGTCCTTACTTTAGATAACCGTTCCAGTAATTACATAACTATAACCAAGTAGCAGAACATTACTAGAAATCCGTGCTCTGTCAGGAATCTTGGGTGGTTTCACGTATCACGGAAGACCTAAAGAGGTACAACATATGGGGACTTTTTCTAGTCACGTGTACTTGTGAAACAGCCTCACTGAGTTGTTACCAAGGCTTTTAACTTATTTATAGACAGAGCTGCTAAGTCCAGAAAGGCAAAGTGGCCTGTTGTCACTCTCCACAGTTGTGCAGTCAACTCTGGTACCAAACGAATTCCTCCTGAACAACCTAGAACGTTCATTACCAGATATGGTGTTCTCCCAGGATCATGTTTCCCCTCGTGTAGGATTGTTCAATTTATTATTTTTTCATTACTTACTTAATCATGAGAAGTAGCTATTAAGAATAACAGCAGCATAATAGACGCCCATCTGTTGCTATTGTTCACCACCCAAATAAAATGACGATGATGTGTTATAAGTGATGGTTTATAAAAGGCCAGTAAATGTAATTATAAAACAACACATATGAATTCTTAAATGTAATGCTTCTCAAGGTGTTGATAGTTATTTTTTTTAAATAGCTCTGATTTTCCCCCTTAATTACAACCCCACTTATATGTTAATGACTATCTGGTGACACTTTCCACTTAATTGGTAACATGACAAACAGCATCATTTTGTCTTATTCATTTCAGGACAAAAATAAAAAGAGGCTGGTGCGGGAAATATTTTTACAGTTGCTATAATCTGTAGCATAACACAAACTACACTACCTGGCACATACTAATATCCCATAATCGACCACCTTTAGCTTTGATTATGATGCCGATTGTGGTGGCCAGTTCATGGGTGAAAATGATTCCTCGTGCTCCTAGAACCAGTCTTTCACAATCCGAGTCCTGTGAGATATGCCTGTGCCATCAAGGAATAAAAACTCATGTCACATAGATGTGATAACCTGGTCATTCAGATCATCAGCTGACTTAATTTTATTGGCACATAACGTTGCTGAGCCTAGACCCGACCAGATCATAAGACTGCCTCCAGAGGCCTGTAGAGTGGCCATAATGCAGGAGGGGTGCATCGCTTCATATGCTTCCCTTCTTACCTTGATGTACCCATAGCGCTGGAATAAGGTCAGTCTGGACTCATCAGACCATATGATTTTCTTACATTGCTTAAAGTTCCAATCTTTCTGCCCCCTAGCAAGCCCTTTTCTGATTAGTCTCATTATTAAGTGGTTTTCTTATGGCCACACAGCTGTTTAGTCCAAATGCCAGTTCGCCCCCATATTGTGTGTATGGAAATGCTCTTACTTTCACTATTAAACATAGCTCTGGTTTATACTGTTAATTTTATTCCGACAACATTTCTCCTGTGAAGGTTACAGCTCAGCCTATCCTTCCAGGTGTTAATAATGTGTTAACCCAATTCTAGTCATTAAATCTTTTCCATCGCGTGATGCAGACCAATAATTTGACCATTCTGAAATGGCGACTTTTTTTAGGGCGACTAAAAAGCACAATATATTGTCCTATATAATAACCCCAATATTGTAATTGTTAGCAAAATTTTGTTGAAAATAAAATTCTTTGAAGAATTCTGTAATCTAACTTACTTTTGTAAAGTCTGTTTTTTTATGGGTGTACTTAAAAAAAAACAATCACAATACTTTATGACCTTTATGCTCTTTACTGAACACCCCCTCTTCCAGATTTATCCCCCCTTTGCAATTATAATAAACTAAATTATAATAAAGAGCATAGATGTTAGGAATTGTGTATTCATGGGGCTTGCTTTCTACTCGGGTATTGCGGTTACAATTTTGTAGCTACAGTTTGGAGAAGAACCAAGAATGGGTGTGTGAAAGTCAGGTGTCCAGAAAACTTTGGGCCTATAGTGCCCATATCTTCTGTGGTATGTTTGATTTAGCTTACATAAAAAGTCAGGATATGAATCCAAGTCATAAACTCTTTCATTTTTATAAAATGAGAAATAAACTGAAAGATCCATTTCTGAAGTCTTAGTGCTCACTGGATTTTAGCTACATACTGTTTGTATATTGTATTTGATATTAACATAAGCACATTTCCTTCGTTTCTTTCTATCTGTTAGTATAAAAGTAAAAGAAAAAAATCATACATTTTCAATATACAGAAATATATTGAAAATGATTAATATGCAAGATAAAGCCATGGAACATCGTAGACCTGTTACCAAATCAATCTGCTTACATAATCTGCACACATCATGGGCTACATAAAGGGGTGCAACAGCGCAACGAGAGAGAGAGAGCTGCAGGCAGGAGAAGAGAGAGAGAGAGGATAAACACTGTCTCTGCATTTCAACAGAAGATTGATAATATCACAGGAGACTAGCCATATCTCACAGGTACATTCCAATGTGCATGCATTTTAAATGGGAAAGAAATAATAATCATTTTTTCTTATTATTATTATTTTATGAAATAAGAGGTAAATTAACTCCAAATCACTGGAATGCATTACTGTAAATTAGTTTAAGATCTGTTGCTGTTTATGGTATATGTTTACTCTTAATCTTTCTACAACTAAATACAATTTAATTTGTTGGACTCAACTAAAACCTTTCTGTTGATGTTATTTGATATTTGAAAATGTAAATGTGTGAAAGTCTATTTTATAGACTTCTTGTTCTATATTTTAGACCTAAAATAAAAAAAATATGAAAATCTATCATAAAAAAAATACATATATAGATACTCAACAGACAGATCAACACATAAAATACAATACTGAGTTAAAATATGTGCGTAAATCATTTATCCGGGAAAGGGTTAATCTGTCTCTGGATTCCATATTTGTGCAGGAGTGAGGGGTGGAGAGCTATTTCCATCAGGAGGGACTCCCTCGTCCTGTGCGCAATAACCACAGTGTTCTCATGAACTAGATCTGTGCAGAGCAAACATTTCCCTTCTGCGATTTCTCTATTTGTCTTGTATTGTTAAAGGATGGCTTTCGACCTGCATCCTAGCACACCTCTGAGCGGGATCATCTGGGAGAAGGTTCTGCCGCCCATGCTGCCTCGGCTCGGGGACACACTCGGATCTTGCGCATGGACCCCGAGCGAGCTGCTGATCCCGGTTAAAGAGCACACAGGAGCAGCACAGGTGGGGAAACTTCTCATTCCATGAAGCTTAACACACTGTTTCACACTGTTAGAATGTATTAAAGATTGTGGAGTACTGGAATATTCTCTAAATATAATATTCTATAATATATTATATAATCTAATAATAAAATTGCATAATCAGGAAGATAATATAAACAAACTAATAATAATAATACAAATAATAATAATAATAATAATATCTGTTCTTGCTTTACTCTAAAACTAATTATGGTCCAATTTATTTATATATCATGTAAATTATACTAACGGTACAAAAGTGTACCCTTGATAGTACAGTACCAGCTAAAAGAAAGCTACAGTTGTATTACTATACTGGGTGGCCCAAAAGTCTGAATCTATAGCCAAGAAATATTTAAAATTACAAATTCGAGGAAAGCATAAATTGAAGATCATTGACATCATGGCATCTGTGTATATGTTTTAAAAAACTAAACTGTTGAATACATTTCCTTATATTCAAGAAATGTTACACTGTTGTCCTCCTGATTCTGATAGAGTACTGATGTCACCTGACCCCAAAGTGTGGTGTTAGGTCCTGTTCTATTCAGCCATCTTAGATCTGACACATTCAATTAAATATACAGAAATAGGTCTATAAAGCCAAGCTTTTGGGCCATCCCGTATTTAGGTAGGTACAATACCAATCGGCCATAACATTAAAACCACATAATATTAACACTGATTATATTATATACAAGTAAACTGGTGACAGGACATGGGTGCCCTAGGCCCAAACCAATCAAGCGCCAATGGGATGCACCGGGCAACCAAGTCCAGTCCATAGAAGCCCCACCGCATAACTCATAGCACCCAAAGAATCCGCTGCGAATGTCCTTTCATTGGCCCTGCAAAGCCATGGCCCAAGGAGTCAAAGCTGCCCCAGAGGCACAAGGGGAACCCAAACCATAGGTGCTTTTAATGTTATGGCTGATTGATAGAAGTTGTATGGTAAGATTTAATGACGTTGCTAGTATTCCAATAAAACAACAACAAAAAAACCCAAACCATCAACAATCACTTTTTTTTTAGGTGACAGTTGATAAGATTTTATCATGTCTTAAACAAGTTTCAATTGTATATAAAACAAAAACCAAAATGTCATGGGCAATGTAAGTATAAATTTACTCATGAACCCATGTGGTTTCCATTGTATAAGCACTGCCAATTTTTCATTGTATGATATTTCATCCACCCTTATATACAGGTTGTTTGTGATCAAAATGGATTTACTGTGCAACTCGATGTAAAACATTTCAATCCTGATGAGCTGATGGTGAAAGTCAAAGGCGACTATGTTGTGGTGGAGGGAAAACACGAACAGAAAAAGGTCAGTTCAAACCCTCACAACCGATTGACTTGAGTGTTCTTCTCAACAGCTAGTGTACATTTATCTCTGCATTTCCTAAATGCTAAAAGTTGCCTTTGTTGAAAATGTCCTGTAGGATGGTTCTGGATTAGTGACCCGGGAGTTTAACCGGAGGTACCGCATCCCAAACGAAGTGGACGCCATGAATCTGGAGTGTGCAGTGTCGCCAGAGGGAATGCTGGTTATTTCTGCCCCTTTGCTGAAGGTTGAAAATGCCGAGTCACCTACGCACTCGGGATCAGGAGTGTAAAGACCCTCCAAGTCAACAGATGGACTTTCAAATATTCGTGTAATTTTTTTCCCCAAGATGCATTTTTATTACTCTCAAAAGGATGAGCATCAGGAGAAACAGACCAATTTTCTTCTAGGATGTAAGCTAGCGGGTAATATTTCCAAATTCCAATTCCGAACATGTTTGATACCAAGCCAAACAACACATCATTAATCCTATTTGTTAGGCATTTTAATAATGTTAGGCTTCGAGGCGTACCAAAGATATCTGAGCTTATTTCATAATCCATCTCGAATTTTTCCAGATTGTTCTAAACATTCTAGGATTGCTGTTTAATAACAGGTGCACATATCAGATACTGATGGACTTTTGAGTCTCAAAAGTAACCAAACTGTTATTGCCGAGTTCATGAGTGTACATATTCATTAATAACTGTTTGTTTTGTAAGTGTTGAGTAAAAATCATGATATTCTATGCACTAATTTAACTGCTGTGTTATTTTGAACTCTTGAAATAAATATTTTTTTCCAAAATTGTTTATTTACATATTTAAACACATTTATATCTATTTGCAAACAACAAAATAAATAGAAAGTGTATTGAATTGAAATAATAAACATGATTGTGTGTTCAAGTGCATCGTTTTTGTCCACAGTAGATCAGTCTTCATGGAATTTATCCAGCATCATGTCAACCTCACTGCGTAAGAAAAAATATTTACATAACCATATAATAACATTTTAGATGGCATAAAGGCTTAGCACTAGCATAAGGTTTCTAAAAGTATCCATTACCAAACACGGTATAAAACTGTTTTCTCACCAGAGTTGCTCTTTCACCCAGTTTCTCTGCTGCCGAAGAACTAAAAGTAAGGGATCGTCTTCAAATTCCATCCCATCTGAGTCTGTATAGATAATATAGCGATCATACAGAGATAACCACTGCAGTCAAAAATGTGGTGTGTATGTAACTGGAAGTTAATTTTTAATTTCTATTTCTTCAAATACATTTTTGATGCATGTGTAAAATTTGATACATTTTATTAAGAAATGCAGCAGCATTCAGGATGTACCCAAGCTTGTCTAGGTTCCCCTGGGATAGGCTCCAGGCCCCCACAACCCTGCACAAGATAAGCAGTATAGAAACGGATTGCTATTTAAAATACAATAAATTATCGAAAAAGGATCCTGACAATAGATTTGAGAATCACAAAAACAAAGCTGACCCCTGAAAAGCCAATAGTTATAATGTGAGTTCCAAAACTTTCTTATTCCTTAAATTTTTTCCTATAATAAAAAAAAAAAACAATTAAACTTGGCAGCACAGAGTTATACATATTTCCCTGTGTTTGTGTAGGTTTCTTTAGTGTTATCTGGTTCCCTCCTGACTCCCAGTAAGATGGCAGTAGGTGGATATACTCTAAACTAACTAACTCTAAATTGCACACTTGGTGTGAGTGAATGTGTAAATGATGTGCTTCAATAGCCTGGTGTCTCATTGAAGGTGTACCTCTAACCAGAATAAACAATTACTGAGAATGAATAAATGAATGCCAGCTTCCTTTTTGTCTTAATTCTGTCCACCTATATTATTGTGTTCTTGGATTGTTATATGCGCATTTTATTTCCTTTTATTATTTTTTTTAGACAAATAACTTTCTATGTTGGAGTGTTTCTTTTCTACAAGAAGGTAATGATATTGTAATCATGTTCTAATATTATGATCTATGAAATATACTATGTACTAGAGTATGTGCATGCCTACCGCAGTAACACTATAATAGTTAAAGCTATGTGCATTGTACAAGTTATTTAAAGAACGGTGCTGTCCACTGTAACAGGTGGAGGCTAAAACAGTTAAGTTGCTCATTGTTGACCTCACACACACACACACACGCACACGCACACGCACACATACACATACACATACACACACACACGTGACATCATTAACTAAGAGGGGCTAAAGTTTCATGATCGCAACATTCTCACCTTGTGCCTCCTGCATCAGCTGACCAATGACCTCACTCGATTGGGATGAGCATTGAGGGGTAGGCGTCGGGGAATGGGGAGGTGCTGGAGGTGTGGATATGGGAGAGGTAGAGGAGCGTGGGGTTCTGGGCTGGACTGGTGAATCAGCACTGGGGAATAACACCTCAGAAACAACCTTGTAATAATAAAATAATAAATAATAATTTTAAAAAATGGGGAATTACATAACGTCAAGAATAATATTCTCTATAACCTTCAAAATAATAATAAAAAGCAATATTAAATAGCATTACTCTATGATACAATTAACATTGCTGGTACCACATGTGGTGTGTCTCATAAGTCCGGCATCGTATGCGAAAACAAAAGCTTATACAGAGAGAACATGCTCTATATGTCTACCATATTTTATTTACTATGAGTAGATTTACTTATATCCGTCCTTCCTTGGTCAGATATGACGAGACCGCACTGACCTGGCCGAGAGTGTTGTGTATTGGTGATGGTGAATCCCGTGGACGAACAGCTTGCGTTGAATTCTGTCTCTCTCTGCTTCCTGAATTCTCTTTGTTTTTCGCGCGAACCTTCTCTCGACCCCTAGTGTGCCTGTCTCCGGCTTTGACAGCCTGTTGATTCCTCTCAACCATATCTCTGTCTTCCACATGCCTGCAATAAACAAAACTCTTAGCCAGTGCAGCAAAACCAGATCTGGTAGACAGCACACCTGTTGCACACAAGCTACAGCCTCATGTTTTGTACATCTTAAAATACTAACTTTTTCTTTTTCCATGCAGTCCCTCGGCCACACACTGAGGGGTAACATGTAGACTAACTGTGGGAGGAAATTGGTTGTCTGCCATTTTATGTGTGTGTGTGTGTGTGTGTGTATATAATATGTATATGGTTTTGATTCTTTCTTTTTCTAATTGTTCTGTTTTTTTAATATAGTTTAATTTATATTAGTTATTTAACTGCCCCATGTTTGTTAGTTTTGTTGTGATCTTGTGGTTCCCCTATGTGTTTAAAAATGTTTAAATGTGTAGTTTGGTTTAAGTTCTTCCTGTTGGGGTCTGTTGGATTAAGTTTATTAGTTTGAATTTAACTTCGATTCTTTTGACCTTTTTGAGTAGTTTATTTGATTTGAAATTTGAATATTGCTTTCTTTAAGTTAATGTAAATTAAGTTTTGATTTATTAAAACTATCATTTGGGTGAAAGCTTGGTTTTCTACGTCCCCTCATTTATTTGGGCTGCAAAGGCCCTCACAAGGGGTAATGCAATAGCTTTTAATAACAATAAAATTACATACTGTTAAAAAAACTCATTGTTGGTAGGGAAACACTTTCTACTCCCTTAACTCCTTGTGTAAACGCATAAAGGATGTGTACCTGTCTGCTTTCTTCTTTTGGGTAAATGGCACTGATTTCTTCCTGCCCCTATCCCTCTCCACTCTCCTGTTGGATTTCATGCTCCCTCCATCTCCCTCTGAGCTCTGAGCAGGTTGTGGAGAAAGAGATGGAGATGAAGAAGACGAATACTGCTGCTTACTGCACAGATTTTGTGAGCCCTCTGAAGAGCAAGCCTGTGCTCTTCGAGTGAGCTGAGGGAAGGAATGGGCTGTCTGGGGCTGATTAGTGCCTTTCTCTCGGTCACACAATGTAACTGAAACGTGACTCGGAGTGATGGACTCAGTCATGGCATGGATACTGGATGCAGGGTGGATTTGGCTGGTCACTGGGTCATGAACTGGCCAGGAGCCAGGAGTGCTCATGCTGCCTGTTGCCTCCACAGGTGCCGGTGTAAAAGAAAGTCCAGGCTGTGTCTTTTGTGGAAAAAAAACAAAACAACTATTGTAACAATGACAGAGCAAATATAGTATCATAACTGCATTATCATCTTTGTTTATTTACTTGCAATGGCAGCCTGCTCAGTAAGGGCTGAGCAGGCTGAAGTGCTGAACTATTGGACGAGGTGTGACTCCACTGTCTGGCCTGCTCCATCTTTCTCCGCAGGCGCCACTGAAACAGAATGTCATCCTCTTGCCGAGGTCGTGATCCTCCAGGGCCTGGAGCAGCGGCAGCTGGAAGTGGACCTATAGTAAAGTGAGCTAAGATAAAAGTGCATTTTAGGGCTGCAACTAACGATTATTTTAATAATCGATTAATCTGTCGAATTAATCTGTCGAAACTGCATGAATAATAAGTCTTGCATGCACTTACAGGTGGCGTTATCTATCAAGCTGGGAACTGTGAGCTTTCGGACCGGCTCATCGACACTAACAGGAGAGGAGAAATCGGAGCAACCCAGGCCTTCAGAACTGATGGGTACGCAGCTGGATCCACTGCTCAGTGAGTGCTCACTGGGAAGAACAAACAAACAAATAAACAAACAAACTGCTTTCAGTCATATTTCTGTCAATCACAATTATTTATCAATCAAAATAGATTTATCAAACATTTTAAAATATTTAAATAGAGTGAATACCTCAACAGTGGTCTTTATATAAATTTCTGCACTAATTAACCTTACTTTTTACGGGAAAAAGTGACATGTTCGATGATTTATATGACTACATTAATTTACAACAGCTATATCGTATGGTACCTTCTCTGCAGAAGTCTTCTGGCTCTCTCCTGCAGCTGAAGGATTTCTGGCTCTCCTTGCTCACAGTGTGAGGAATCAGATAAGGCCTAGAACGCAGCAAGCACAACAATCAAGTTTTGCCAGAAGCCTTTAAAAAGCAAGTCCTGCCATACACATGATTTATTTCAAGTCTTCTGTCTGCATCTTTAGCTGGACTTTGCCTGAATAAGGTAATAATAATCAGCCTGTTTGCTGCATAAGCGGCAACTGACTGTGAGAGAAACTGAAGACTGAAACTCTGCTGCAGTGCTTAGAAACTTAGATCAATGAGATTTTTATTGTGTTTTTATTTTGCCATTTTGGCTTAAAAATTATCTCTTTATGTTACCAGATTGCTCTGCACACATTTGCTTTAAATGTAATAATAACTTAACCATCTCAAATAAAACAACAGCAAATGTGCTAGAACAGCAATAGTACATTACATAACCGGCTGCACGACTGTCCACGAAGAATTCATAAATATACAACGTGACACTGAACAACGACAGCACGAGGTACAAGTGCAGTGAGCTGAGGAGGGAACCTCTTCTTCCTTTAATGCCAAGGCATTTGACTGAGAAACCACAGAGAAGTGATTTTTAAACACTGTACGTGCCAAGCCGCTTTAGTTCCTACAAACAAAGGACATGTACGGTAGATGTGCTTCACATCAGGACCACTAAGAGGCAACATTTAGTCACCAGTCTCATCAAACATCCTGGAAAATCAAATGAAGTGTCACATACTAGATTAAAATGACTTTAAATATATGTCTAAAGATGTCCCTAATGTCATAGGACACAGCTACCCAGATGCTAGAATTGCTGACTAAAACCCTAGCAGGCATATTATAAAAAATATAAGAAGGAATTTGTAGTGTAATTTAATTGCTGCAGCAACATTTCTTTATAAGCATGTAGCTGTGTATATTATCAACGTCTTATTTTATACCATATGCAGTGGAACCTTGGAACCTTCGTTCCGGAAGCGGGTTTGTATTTCAAAACACTGATACACTAAAGCGGATTTCCCCATAAGAAATAATGAAAACTTAAATTATTCGTTCCACAGCCCCAAAAAAGAAATA
>JAOVVA010000052.1:21043691-21054173 GCA_028565275.1 Leiocassis micropogon | reverse complement strand
TGTTCCATGTTTTTGCCATTTGTAGATAATGGCTCTCACTGTGGTTCGCTGCCGTCCCAAAGCTTTAGAAATGGCTTTATAACCTTTACCAGACTGATAGATCTCAATTATTTTCTTTCTTTGTTTTTGATTTTTTTTGGAAATATTCTAGCTTTTGAGGATCTTTTGGTCTACTTCACTTTGTCAGGCAGTTCCTATTTAAGTGATTTCTTAATTGTGAACATATCAGGCCTGACTGTGGCTAGAGAAATTGAGCTCAGGTGTGATAAACCAAAGTTAAGTTAAGTTTTAACAAGGAGGGCAAACAGTTTTTCACACAGGGCTGTGTAGTTCGGGATTTTGTTTTCCCTTAGTAATAAAAACCTTCATTTAAAAACTGCATGATGTGTTTACTCTTTGACTAATATTTAAATTTGTTTAATGATCTGAAACATTAAAGTATGACAAACATGCAAAACAAATAGGAAATCAGTAAGGGGGCAAACATTTTTCACACCACTGTATATATGATGCTTCTTCAAAATAATTAATTAAAATGATAATATTTTCACATCCAGCATTAACGCATCCAGTTAAATGTTTCCTGAAATATTTTGTTACCTGGAGTGAAACTTGCCAGGGCCAGGATCCAGACACTGCGTTCTCACCGTTCACAATCCTGTTGTAGCCACTAACTTGAGGTTTAATTGTGGGCACTCCACATCCTATAAAAAAGGAATAAACAGAAACTCACGAATGAAGTTTAAATCAAATTTAAGCAGAAAATCTTACAATGGAGTTGATTATGTTTCAGAAAACTTGCCTAGTGTGGAGGCCACAAGAGCAAAGCAACTAATGATCCACAGCATTGTGTAGCTGAGACACTATCCTGCTATTCCAGAGGACCTGATACTGGCTTTATAGTCCTTGCAGAAGCTGATACAACTGGGAAAATGTCAATGTGGTCTGGCACACCTGTAAAAATCCCACGACCCAGGAATATTTATAACTTACATTCATATCATGTTTATTATAGTCACATATAGAATATTAACTCAACCAGGCTCTAGAAACGATGTGGATCAGATCATCTGTTCATGTTTATTCAAACAAATGATTGTTGAAAAATGATATTATTATGATTATTATTATTATGTAAAATATATCTCCTTTAAAATATTTATTCTCTTGTATTTTGTCACTTCGTAAACAGTGTTCTCACGAAACATTCTGTGATCTCATAGACCCAATGTGGTATAAAGTGATAAGTACATTAACATATGTAATAAATTGCATAACTTATATGTACTGATATACTTATCACTTTAACCCACACAAGGTCAATGTGGTTACAGAATGTATCATGAGAACACTGGTTACAAAGTGACAAAACACCATAATAACTAAAAACTGACAGTATTATTGTACTAGTCAAAGATTTTTGGGATTTATTTTCTATATGAACAATACTGTTTTTTTCCCCCCCCCAAAACTATTAAGTAACACAAATGTCATTAGGTAATTAATCAAGAACAACCACAACAAAAACAACACGACGGTCAGCTTTTCTGGAACAGTTCTTGCATTTGCAAAACCCATCAAGCACCATGATGAAACTGGCTCTCAAGATGACCAAAACTTACCTCTGCTGCGAGGAGACGTTCATTTAGAGTCACCAGCTTCAGGAATCACCAATTAACAAACAGCACCACTAGAGCCGTTATAAAGGCTTTACAAAATGATAATTAGCAGACACATCTCAATATAAACTGTTCAAAGGAGATTATTGCATATTTTGGATGCCTTCAGTGTTGTTTTATAGTGTAGAAAGAAATAAAAATCAGGAAAGACCATGGAATTAAAAGCTGTGTCCAAACTTTTGACTGATATATTACATTGACTGGTACTGTATGTACAGTCATATTCAAAATGACATTTTTTAATTATATGTTTTTCTGTAAAAGCAATATATAACCTTTTTCTTCTTGCTATTTATTTAACATAAATGAAGCCAAAAAAAGTGGACAATACTAAGAACCCCCATGATTCAGTAGCTTGCCGATCCAACTGTAGCAGTAATAACATGAAAAAAAGAATAGTTTCCCGTATGACTATCAGTCTCTCATATCATGTCAATTTCACATTGTAATTCTGCACATCACAAGGTTACTAAACCCAGGACAGCTTCCATCGTTATCCTTCCTAGTTGAGGTGTAACACCCTGCTCAGACAATTCACCATCAGGACACCAGAGGGTGGCCTCCCCTAAATGTTAAAAGACTCCTCTGTAACTCAGCTCATTGCAATGTGCTTAGGGGACATGTGTCTTTTACGTGGGAACAAATGATCTGAGTTCCCACATAAAAGACAAATGACCCCTAGGCACATCGCAAATCCTTATTATTAGCATGGCATGTTCATTTGGATGACCATCATGTGTTTTACTGTCCTGTTTGTTCTTATTCCTGCCCTTTCCAGACCCTTTGTTTGCATTATTGATGCCTCTTGTGCTGCCAAAACAACTCTGTCAGCAACAAATCCTGTAAGTTGCAAAGTTACAACTTAAAGAACTGTAAGTTTGAATTTGCTCAAGAGCCCAACAATGGCACCCTTGTGGAGCTGGGGATCAAACCACCAACCTTCCAATCAGTAACTCAGTGCTTTAGCCCTCGGAGCTACCACTACCCACTTCTAGTTGATATGACGGACTGAAATAGTTAAGATAATAATGTTTGTCCTTACAGTATACTGTATAACTGAATGGTTATGATGGCAGTTGGGGGTTTGTAAAATGCAAACTACTGTGTACTGATTGGAGCAGCCTTAGCTACAGGGACATTAGATTTGAATAAAAGTGTGAAGGCCACAATGTCAGTGTGACAATTATGATATCATTGCCATGGTGTTAATTACTTGTTAAAGATGCATGTTGATCAGAGGAAGCGCTCTGGTTTTCATGTTTCGCCTAGTTAATGTTTGTTTTGCACATTCTATGACATGTTTTCCATTTGATAGATGAATTTGGGAAATGAACACATATTCTCTATTTATTTGCTATTTTCTGTTCATATTCCCAGAATAAGCACAGTTGACCTAATGGTGCTTCTATAGAATAGTGTTTGAATTTATTTCTTCATTTATTTCGTAACTATATCTCATAAACTGTAAGTTGATTCCTTGTTCTCTCCCAAACAGAAATGCAAAAAGATGCAAACGTGCGTGAGCTCTAATAATGATCAAACACACGTTCACATTTATAAACAACAGATCTGCCTCCTGCCAGTAAATCCCAAAGTGGTGAAGCCTAATTAAACAGCTAAGACTCTTGATGACATGCATACTGTAGATTCACACACAAACTTGATGTTCTATGTTCAGCACCTATTTGTGTTAGGTATTCTGAATTCGCTGGCCAAACATGTAGGATCAGCCCCTCCTCACTGATGGTCAGGGTCCTGAACCTCTGGCACTGTTGTTCCAGTGGTTAGCCAATCCAATGATTGATCACCTTTTTTAAACCCTGTTGATTTACCAAAGAAAGCTGCTGCATGGTTAGTTGGGCTTTTTCTATTTTCAGGGTAGCAGTCAAACAAACAGCTGTCTCCCTGCCAATTCACATGCTAACACAGCACATTCATAGAGCTGGACAAAGGCCTCTGAATCATCCTGAACCGGAATCTTGCTGGCACAGCATCCAGTCCATTACAATAACAGAACAAAAATAAATGATTTAAATAATCATTAAACGCATTATAAAGGAGAAATCACATATCCAGGAGAAATCACATATTTGTACACCATCTGAGGTAATCTTTCTATTTTTCCTTAAACACAACTCAAATGTTATTATTAAAAAACCAGTAAAGTAAAGCAATTTTGTATGTTTTAGATTTTGTAGTGTTCAAATAGCATTACGACATAACTTAAATGTTCACTGCACACAAACACACAAGCCGAAGATAGATAGAAAGAGAATCCATTTTATTTTATTAATGAGCCACCACAGAATCATAGAGGAGGACATCTATAAGGAAGTACAGCTACAAAAGTGGATGTAATGGCACAAATAATCTTAGCTTAACCTAAAGAACACATCGTGACCAATCACTACAAGATGCACTGAAAAAAAAAAAAAACATGTCACAGAAATACCAGATTTGGTCACAAGATGTATGTTGGTCTCAGTTGGCACTGGCTGGCATTAACAAGTACTTATGAGAGTGCAGTGTGAAATGTGCTGTTTGCGTGTAGCTGATGCTGGGATTTCTCTCTCTCGTCTTCTGGTGTGGTGTTAGGTTTAGTCAACCTCCTCGATGGTGGGCCCAGAG
Organism: Leiocassis micropogon; assembly: GCA_028565275.1. Classification (NCBI taxonomy): domain Eukaryota; kingdom Metazoa; phylum Chordata; class Actinopteri; order Siluriformes; family Bagridae; genus Leiocassis; species Leiocassis micropogon. Next base: position 21,049,866 of record JAOVVA010000052.1, on the reverse strand, counting down.
GAAGCACTACCACCTGCACCTCCAGGGAACCCACCTGCGCCACCAGGCATTCCTCCTGGCATGCCCCCAGCACCTTGGTAGAGCTTGCTGATTATGGGGTTACACACTTTCTCCAGCTCTTTCTGCTGATGCTCGTACTCATCCTTTTCTGCAGTCTTTGGCACAACAGACAAAAAAAAGCAAACAAATCAAATATCTACAAATGCAATGTTCAGCAGTGTGGAATGATGAGCACTTTTTATTTTCTGGTTTGTTTTTCATAAAAAGCTCTTATAATTTATATATACTCAGATATTTGATGGAAAACTCAAAATCTGTTGTGGTTATATGTCTTTACCTGGTTCCTATCCAGCCAGGCAATAACCTCATTGCACTTGTCCACAATTGTCTTCTTGTCCTCAGCACTGATCTTGTCCTTGAGTTTCTCATCCTCCACTGTGCTCTTCATATTAAAGGCCAAGGACTCAAGAGCATTCTTGGCTGTGACCTTATCTCTTTGAACATCATCCTCTGAACGGTATTTTTCAGCCTCCTGCACCATTCGTTCAATGTCCTCCTTGGATAGGCGGCCTGAAAGAGCCAGACGTTATTAGAGCAGAGAAAAAACTAGAAAAATATTGGTGTGTTTCTAAATCTCATTTGTGCTGATACCTTTGTCATTAGTGATAGTTATCTTGTTCTCCTTGCCAGTGCTCTTGTCCACTGCAGACACGTTGAGAATGCCATTGGCATCAATATCAAAGGTCACTTCGATCTGTGGCACACCTCGTGGGGCAGGGGGAATGCCTGTCAGCTCAAACTTGCCCAAAATATTGTTGTCCTTGGTCATGGCTCGTTCTCCTTCATATACCTGAAAAGCAAAAAAACACTTTATTATAGCAAAATACACTGCTAAAGCCATTGACTTATGACTGGGTATCTGTCAACATAGGGTACCTGGATCAGCACACCAGGCTGGTTGTCTGAGTAGGTTGTAAAGGTTTGAGTTTGTTTGGTAGGAATGGTGGTATTCCTCTTAATGAGCACAGTCATAACACCTCCAGCTGTCTCAATTCCCAGAGACAAAGGAGTGACATCCAGCAGAAGGAGGTCTTGAACATTTTCTGATTTATCGCCTGACAAAATTGCTGCCTGGACAGCTGTATGGAAAGGTTTAAAAGTCACAGTGCATCATGTAATGAGATTTGAAATTGATCAATAAATAAGGACTAATTAGACCACTTTGAGGATGAAGTTTTACATACCTGCTCCATAGGCCACTGCTTCATCAGGGTTAATGCTCTTATTGAGATCACGACCATTGAAAAAGTCTTGCAGTAGTTTCTGGATCTTGGGAATGCGAGTGGAACCTCCAACAAGGACAATGTCATGAATCTGGCTCTTGTCCATCTTGGCATCACGTAAGGCCTTCTCAACAGGCTCTAGAGTACCACGGAACAGGTCAGCATTGAGCTCCTCAAAGCGTGCTCGTGTAATGGAGGTGTAGAAGTCAGCACCCTCATAAAGTGAGTCAATCTCGATGCTGGCCTGTGTGCTGGAGGACAGCGTGCGCTTGGCACGTTCACAAGCTGTCCTCAAACGACGCACTGCACGTTTATTGCCTGTGATGTCTTTCTTGAATTTACGTTTAAATTCTGTGATGAAATGGTTGACCATACGGTTGTCAAAGTCTTCACCCCCGAGATGAGTGTCACCGGCTGTCGACTTGACCTCAAAAATGCCATCTTCAATGGTCAGAATGGACACATCGAATGTGCCACCACCCAGGTCAAAAATAAGGACATTACGTTCACTACCAACCTAAGGCAAAGGACCACAATTTATGTTTGCGCATGTAGCAGTCAATGTTGAGTCTAGACAATAGCAATATAAATTACAATGTTATTTTTCAAGGTTGTTTTACATGGATACTGGTTCAAACATCAGCCTTTACCTTCTTGTCCAGCCCATAGGCAATGGCTGCTGCTGTTGGCTCATTTATGATGCGGAGGACATTCAGGCCAGCAATGGTGCCAGCGTCTTTTGTGGCTTGCCTTTGGGAGTCATTGAAGTAGGCAGGTACTGTGATAACAGCGTTTGTTACAGTCTAAAGAGGCAAGCAATCGAGAAGTAAAGAATATGGTCAATCTAGTTGATCCAACTTAATTTGATTCAACATAATTTTTTTTTGAAAAAATTATTTCTGATGAACATGGACAGATATTCACTGAGAATGTTCTTTAAATGTTATTGTTGTTGTACAATTGTTGTAAGTGACACAATTCTTTGTAGTTATCATAAGAAATTATCTTTAGCTTCTCTGATTTATCTTACTTTGCCCAGATAAGCCTCTGAAATCTCCTTCATTTTGGTGAGGACCATAGATGACACCTCTTCAGGATAAAACGTCTTCATCTCTCCCTTGTATTCCACCTCCACCTTTGGTTTTCCTCCATCATTCACCACCTTGAAAGGCCAGTGCTTCATATCTAACTGCACCACAGTGTCGTCAAATCGTCGACCAATCAAACGCTTGGCATCTGGGTAGAAAAATTGTGATAATTTGCAACAGGGTACGATATAATCTATAATAAAATTTATACATGTAAGTTTGTATAGATTGTAGAGGTATCATGCCTGTTCGGCTGGGCATACTGTATGCCCTTTCAAATGTTTTCAGATTAGATGGCTTGAGAAACTTTTTCATTCTGTTTTTATAGTAGGTGTTTTAATTAGCTTTACTAATACATAAACTGGTAATGATAAATAGATGTTTTTGTTTTGGTGTGAATATGAACAATATGATAAATTTGAATGTTATGTATATGACAATGCCAAGGAATTGTGCAACCTAAAGAAATAATGCATGACACATCTGCTAGCGCCCATGAGTTAACATAATTTTTAATGCTGGAAAGGGTTGCTATAGTACAATGCAGATGTTTTACAGATTAAAATAAAAAAAAAAAAACACTTTTCACTAAACCCTCTTTTGAACAAACACCCTTGCAGTTTGCTGTTTCCATATAGTTTTTATGCCATCTAGTCTAATGAACTATAAAAAATGCCCCCCAAAAATGTACATGATTTCTTTTTCCAGGTTGCCTGAGATCTCCACATCTATTATGGGTGGATACATAAGAGCTCCCATCATGGTTTACTTTACTATACTTTGTCTTACCAAACACAGTGTTGTTAGGGTTCATGGCCACCTGGTTCTTAGCAGCATCTCCAATCAGTCTCTCAGTGTCTGTAAAGGCAACATAACTGGGCGTAGTTCTGTTTCCTTGGTCATTGGCAATGATCTCCACCTTGCCATGCTGAAAAATGCCAACGCATGAGTAGGTGGTGCCCAGGTCAATGCCTACTGCTGGACCTTTTGACATTATTTCTGAAATAGAGAGATAGGCAGAAAGAGTACTCAGGTCCAGCTGTTGTCATAAATAGGACATAACATGGGCACACTGCCCACAGATATAGAATGTGCTAGTAAGCACCTGCTTGACTGTGTAACTCTGTAATAGGAAGACCCATATTAATGTGTGTCTCAATCATGTCCTATGAGAGCATGTCTAATTTCCAATGAACGTTGTAAATCATTATGCTGTTTTTATTCAACAAACTACCATTCATGATTTTCGTATAAATGCCTGAAAATATGAAACTTTTCTTATTCCCTCTGTTATTTATGACAGATTAAGACAGAAAAAAACAGATGATGACCTTCAAATGTACTGTAAACATACGCTAGACCTATAACTGTCTTTGTATATTTTAACGGCGAGAAATTTATCTGATAAAATTTAGCAGCAGGTTGTTTTCCCAGAATGGCCTTAGAAGATATGCAAGCAAGATGGAAAACTACAGTAACATTGCTCTCTCTGTCTCTAACTTTCTACTAGTCTGCAATGATTGCTTAATGAAAACTGCAATGCCACCATAGACCCATAGACGGTTGATGATCATGGTTTTTCAGCAAATTACAAAAAAACAACGACAAAAAAATTTAAATTAGAAAAAAAAATACAAAATACAAATCTGAGATAGGTTGATTGCAGCAAATTAGGTGAGAGGAAGGTGGTTGCCAGATTGGATTAGATAGGATTGGACTGTATAGGATGGCATAAAACTCATTAAATCTAAACTTAATCAATAGAGGCCATAATAAGTTCATTTTACAAAATCCAACACAGTTTTTTTTATGTTTCTTTTCTTTTTATTGATTGTTACTGATTGTTGAAATCTTTAGTATTCTTATGATCATTTATTCTTTATTCCACCATAGCGTTGTTGTACTTTGCAGTTACAATTCAACAAGATAGATGGATGGATAGAGAGAGAGAGAGACAGACAGACAGACCGACAGACAAAGAGTAGTACATTCCAGGACTAAATCGTATTTTAGAAAATGCCTTGATGCAAATATTTTATGCCTATTATTTATACCTATTTTATTCAAAGAAATGTTTGATAGATATGGGTTTGACATATAATCCATATTATCTACAGTATTTCCAAGGATAAATTAGACTACATAAATTATTGGGCATTTCTCTTACTTATTTTTTTCAAATCAAGCACTCAGTGCAAGTACAGAATGTAATAAACGGTAGGACATTCTGCAGCAGAAGCCAACAGCCAAAAACCATCAGCAATATAAAGCCACAAATAACAGACTAAAGCATGAAGCAAAGCCACTTTTGCAGGCCATTTGCAACACCTCTCAGGCAAACTTTTACCTTTTCTGGAAAGTCAGAGCTAGAGATAACTGTATGGAGTATGTAGGTTGGCTTTAGCCTGGCCTGAACCCTGCTGGTGTGTTCACACTCCCGTCCTGCTGGAATCAGAGACCGAAGCTCTAGACACTTCTGTGTATATAGCCACAGCGGCCAGAGAGATTCCAGCACTCGGTCACCTGATCCCACCACACAGAGAAAGTTCCAGACTACACTGCTCATGTGTGTTCCTCGGGCCAACTGCCTGCAGCACACTCGCACTGCACCGACACTGCTAGCACTAGTGCAAAAATAATGCTCTGAGGGATTTCCTTGAAAGATTTTTGACTAAATATTTCTCATTTCAATATTTTTAATAATTATAATATAGTACATAATATAATATAATAGTTTATATTCATAATAAAGTGTGATATTTAATTTTTAAAGTCTGCTTTTTAAGTTATCATTTAGCTTAGTTGACTGGCTCGGCTGTAGAACGATAGATAAAGGTTTGCTCGGAGGTGATAAGCTCAGAACCAGCGAAACTCAAAAACTGATAATTATTTTAGCTTCATAAAAACATAACTGCATATTACACTTTATTTGTCATTTCTATGCAGAAAAAAGCACAACAGTTTATACTATAATGCCTTTAATTATTTCGTAATTCATTTACTCACATGGCCAAGGTTACTTAAATGTCACTGTAATCTTAAAATAAAACACAAATGACACTCCCATTCCCTCAAATCACCTCAGCACAGTCATACAAGGACCCTTTGTTTATGTGTTTAAACTTGAAAAACATTTTTAAAAAAATCTTTCCCAAGCATCCAAACCATTTACAAGCATTTTCCGATTTCCTTGACGTCATGCAAATTATGTCTGAGGGACACATCTTCCCAAAAAAGAGAACGTCCCAGTGAGACATCCATTTTTGTCCCACTGACACTTGAGCATTGCTAACTATTGACTGTGGTTCGTCACAGAGGCTTTTCTAGAAGGAGCAGTGGACTGGTCAGCTTACACATATGTTTTTATTGAGAACATCACCACTAGATACATATGCATGACTCTATTATTGCATACTGATCTAATCTGATTCAGACATCAAGTAGCAGCAGATTTTTAGTCCTTTTATTTTTTATGCTTCTTATACAGTATATATATAAATTAGAGTGGAGACTGCAAGCCAGGACTTCTCATCCAACATCAGTGTCTGAGGATTGTGCTTCTGGAAGAATGGTCAAAAACTCTGATAAACACACTGTGGAAAGCCTTCACAGAAGAGTTGAAGCTGTTATAGCTGCAAAGGGTAGGCTAACATCATATTAAACCATATAGATTAAGAAGGGGATGTTTCTCAAGTTGGGCAATATAGTGTACACACACACACACAGATAATACATACAGTGGTGTGAAAAACTATTTGCCCCCTTCCTGATTTCTTATTCTTTTGCATGTTTGTCACACTTAAA
>JAOVVA010000052.1:21017613-21043598 GCA_028565275.1 Leiocassis micropogon | reverse complement strand
TCATTTAAAAACTGCATTTTGTGTTTACTTGTGTTATCTTTGACTAATAGTTAAATGTGTTTGATGATCAGAAACACTTTGTGTGACAAACATGCAAAAGAATAAGAAATCAGGAAGGGGGCAAATAGTTTTTCACACCACTGTATATACAGTATATTATCTTGTCAACCTCAACTTAACATGAGCTGAACATTATCATTATCATCCTATTATCATCATAGGATTTTTAATAATAACCTTTCTTGAATCACTTTCACATTACAAACATAAAAATTGCACATTATAATTATACATTTCACATGATTCAAAATGTATTGAACATTATAGTATTTAGCATTTATTACTGCAGCATATTAGTAAAAACTATAATACATAAAGTAAAAAACAAAAACAATGTAAATACCTCTAGTCCCTGCAAATAATAGATGAATAGTTCCCAACCTACGTTCTAGGATATTCGTAGATCTGGTGTCCCCTACATTTCAGCATTTTTGTTTTTGAGCCCAAATGTGTCAAGTGTGTTAGACTTCTAACATTGTGATTCATGTACAGCAAAGCTCCCAGGATTAAATTAACTATAAGTGTTCATTTAATGCTGGTAATTTTACTGTGTAGACTCATCAGAACTGAGATTGGGAGCCACATACTCTCTCCATAAACCAAATACTTATTTAAGCAGCATTATTCAGTTTTAACCCATGTTTACATTTCCATGCACTACAACAAACTTCTTTTCTTTGAAAGGACCAGAAATTCAAACATGAGGAAACAAACCAACTTTCAGGTATCAGTCTTTTTAACAGGACTTTTCCAGAAATACCCAGAAAACCCTAGTTTCCAGAGAACAGGTTGCGCAGCTGGTAGAGGAAGGGCTCCCCTTTGCTCTTGTGTCTCCGGTAGCGCTCACTAAGGCAATCCCTGGCTGAACGCTTACAGTAGTTATAGAATTGCTCCTCAGCTTTTTTCAAGCAGCTATTTAAATCCAGAGTCCCCTGCAAGCTGGACACAGACAGGAAACAGTAAGTCTCACATGGTAAAAGTCTGGCAAATCAAATAAGATACTATACAGAATAGAATATAAATATAATAAAATATTCTATATATAATATAGTGATGTATTATGATTGTTTTGTGTGGCAGTTCATGTATCACCACACTGACTTAAATTAATTAAAATTTATATATGTTTGCATTTGAGTTAATGAAATGTTGCTGTTCCGGTATAATCCGACACATGTTGTGCTCTAAACTGTTTGGACATTGGCAGGCAGCACAGCATCCTATGTGGTAGGAGCAAATTATTTTGTAAATTTGTTTAGAATTATAACATATCTAAAAAAATAAATTGAATTTGGATATTTATAAAGTTTACATGTTTTCCCTGTGCTTGGTGAGTTTCCTCCAGGTACTACGGTTTTCTCGTACATGATAAGTGGTACAGAGGATGAAAAAAAATGAATAAGAGAACCGCCATACAAATCAAACCGGCACCTAGGTATTGTGGTGCCTAGTGATTCCCATTCCTACCACACAGCAAGGTGATTTTTATTTTAAATTAAATTAACATTATAGTGTATATTGTAGTGTAATTACATATTATGTTAGGTGTATGATCAGATTTTGTGTGACTGTGTGCATGAGGCTGTAAGTAATTTACTATAAACTATTTATGTTACTTTCTCAGAATGATCTAATTTAATGTAAAATTAATTTTTTAAGAAACTTTTTGAAAGAAAAATTACACATATTACCCTTAAATGGATTTCTAAAGAAATTTAAACTTAACGAATAAGGTGCTGTCTGGGACAGGACTGATGTAAGAGGGAAAAGAGCAACCTGTTTATGAACTGCAAGAGCTGGACCTCATTTCTGCAGCTGAGCAGTGAATCTCTGTTCTCCAGAAGAATAGTAGCACAGATGAAGAGTTCAAACGTGAAATCTCTGTTAATGCCTTGAGGTTCTGTCTCTGGCTCATCCTCTGCAAAAATTGTATATAATTACGGACCAAATCACACCCACAATCCCAATGTCTCTGGTGTACTGAGAATAACCCACTAAATAATATTCATTCTGTGGTAAATCTTTGAAGGTTCCTGTCTGATGGATGTGGTAAAGGGGCTGACAAGTGCATAAGAACAGATGAGTTACATCCTTATACCAACATTGTGTGCACATACTGTATATGATACAGTTCTCAAATACAAATCTTACATAAAAACTACCAATAATAAATAACTAAACAAAGCTTCCTGTTACATTTAATACTGGGGGTTTGAGAATTCTTACGAAAGCTGTGCTTGTAGGCCAGTCTCTCCTGATGGCGTGCCCTGTCCACCTGCTGCGAAATGAGCTCCAGATGATCGCAGCTAAGAATCTCAAACAGCCGTAGAGCATCACTGTGCTCAAACTCGCGCTGGAAACCCAACAGCAGCCACCTGCCCAGGAACATGGCCACAGAGACAAATACTTTTAAAAGAAAGGGACATAAACACGATAAAAAGCGAAAGACAGAAGGCTCACTACACATACTTAGATATATTTAAAATTAGAGCGGTGAAGATAATATCTACCTGTGACAGAATGTCAGTTTATCCATATTGTCTGTTATAATATGAGCATGAAGATGAGGATCCAACTCTTTCAGCAGAGCCGCCTCTAATTCTGTTAAAAAAAAGGGTCAATTATTTTCCTGTATTTTCCATCACTTCACAAATTGTCTTATTTGTCTTACACTATCAAAATTCTCCAAATACAAACTACAAAATCCTTTGAACTAAACACTTTACAAGTGTACATGAAGTAACAGCTTTACCTTACTCCTTCCAAAAATGCTAAATAATGTCTATTCATAGAAAACTTCACCAAATGATCACTTACACCTTTTGTTACATCGATTTACAGTATGAGGAGCCTCCACCAGAAGTCAGTGTGTAAGTTGTTTCTATATACAGTCGACCCTTGCAAAGTCCCAGTTCAAAGTTCGCCTCAGTCTTTTTTTTCCTAGGAATTTTTCCTTAGAAACTAATTACTAATTGTTTGAAGAAACACCCACAATTTCGCAAAAACCTCAAATATCCACCATAATTTTTTTCTGGCTTTTTCCGTGCCAACATATCATTTTCATGTGTTTTAACGCAAAACTATTTAGAACAATATAATTTACTCATTTTGTAACATAAATAAATTCAGCTAAATTTCCATATAAAACATAATAGAGTACATATTTTTTTAGTACTGTATAGAGAACACAAAGCAACCGTAGAGGAAAACGCGGCTTGGGATGATGAATTATTACTGTACTTACTGTGCATGAATTAGAGTACATATAGGGGTAACGTTGGTGTTATGTTTTAGCAGTGCGTGAGACATTACAACAGTACAGTACTGTATAGTATATGGGTGTACTTTTACATTCATTTTTTTATGGGTAATGTATTAAGCTGAGTTTGAAATGAAATTAAAGTGTTTTGGGGGAATATTTATGGTTTAAACTATAAAAATAGGTATTTATAGGCCTTTTTTTCTTTTTTGGTTTTTCAAAATTCGCCGGTGCTCTAGGAACATAACACCTGAGAATTTTGGGAGTTAACTGTATACAACTGTATGTTGTATACAGTTACAAATCTCATGTTATATTGAAAAAAATCAACTTCTTCTGGCCAATCAGAAGATATACATACAGTATACATGATATACACTAATCAGCCATAACATTACAACGCAAACATTATTGACAATAAAGTGTGGGTTCCTCTTGTACCACTGGGGTAGCTCTGGTCCCTCAGTGCATGACTGCTCAAGATTTTCGGGTATGAGTTTTGGGACTGGGTCAGTGGCCTTGGTCTCTTCGCCTGCAGGCTATGGTGCACTGGAGGTTCTGGTGCTATTCTATCATTACTAGCATGACTTTTTCTGGAATATTTTGCTGTGCTGGTTTTTCTGTGTGATCAAACCAGACAAACTATCCTCTTGATCACCACAGGCATTAAAGAGCTTTAGGTGCCCATGATCTTGTTTACTAGTATACAGTACAGTTTACTGGTATATAAATCAATGTTAATGTATTAATTTTACGTGGTATAAATGTTATGGCTGATCATTGAAAATAATAATAACCATTTTAAATAATTTACATTTGTACAAAGTTTTATATTTACTCTATAAAATGGGGATACAGCTACACTTGCTCTTCCAATATAGAAACCCACCAATTTTGCGGTGCAGGCCATCAGCACAGAAGTCTCTTGAAAATTTCTCCATGTAACAGCAAAAGCTCCAGTATGTGTCCACCTCTGAATCCAGAACCTCCAGGAAGCGACTGCATAGATCATTCATACCCTGTGCATAACTGACCTCTGAGAGACAAACATTTACATATGTGACAATTTTTACAAAAGGCAAAAAAGGCTAATTATAATAATCAAAATGTCTAAAATTTGGACAGTTTGTCCTGTCTAGACAAAATAGGTCTGGTATTTTAGCCTTTCTTGCCTTGGTGATAAGCAGCAAAGGTAATCAGGATATCTCTCAGCACCAGTAGATTACCCAGGCCCTCATTCCTATTGAAAACAACAACAACAACAACAACATAAATATCTAAATTCCTACTCTTTACAGAAAAAAAGCTACTTTACTTTTGCATTGGGTCATTTCATATCAGAGATTATAACCATGATAATTATTTAGCAGGAGTGCTTATCAGAGAAAGTTTGCAGAAGCAAGAGAAAGTAACTGCAATGTTAATTACTCTGCAGTAGGGAATAATTACCAACACATTTACAAATATTATTTTATATAAACAAACATATCGAATTTATTTACAGATGGAGGTTTTGTTATTCATTATTCAGAAAAGTACTCTGGTGAATTTCTTTCTTTAATTTATTGCTAAACTGTGGAGCCTCAGTTGTGGCAGTATTTTCTAAAAATATTTTCCACCAACAACATCTATTTCACATGTGGTTACTGCCATATTTTTTTTTATCTGGATCTGTCTGTGTGAATAAGTGGGCATGGTGAGTGTGAAATTTTAGGCCTCTCTGCTGGTTATAACCTTATTCATAAAGGCATTTGCCCATCTGTATATCTAAGCAGTCAGCAGCATAACACTATCAGATTGATCTATAAATATTAGCCATTGCATTTACTGTATATTTGTCACAGATAAACAGTTCTTACATAGCCATTATGATATACTATATGATCAAAAGTTTGTGGATACTCATATATGCCTTTTAAACATCCCTTTGCAGATTTAGTCCCCCCTGTGCTGGTATAATAATATACACTTCTGGTGTACCTATTCGGCCACACTGGGGTCAGGGCGGTGTGTGTAGGACACTTAAGTTCTTCCACTCCAACTTTGGCAATCCATGTCTTCATGGAACTTGCTTTTGGCAAATTTGGGCCTCTTAGTTACATTTAAGGAAAATTGTAATGTAATGCTACAGCATACAGATATCATTTAAAAATGCTAATCTTTCATATCTTCAAAGGGAAGATATGGGTGTGGAATTTAGGTGTCCACAAATGTTTTGCTACTGTATATAGTTTATTTTGTAACGGGAACCTTAACAGCATCACAGAGTAAAAGCTCCTGCTTGCTGAGATTTAAGATTTATGGAAGTAGTTATAAAGGGTTTTGATTAGAGCACTTGACTACGCAGCCTCAAATAGTGTTTGAAGCAGGCATCTCACGGCTTTGAAGCACTGTGATTCCAGATGCGACAGTCACAGCTACAAAGCGGAGTCAAGAAAATATACGACAAACAAGCAATTGAGTCACCAAAACTGTGTGGACAAACAAAAGGATACTTCTAAAGTAGACAAGGAAAAAATTATATAACACAAAAAAGGAAATGAGCTCCTGAATCTTAGAACATGGGGGTAATTTTTCGCTTATATACTGTATATAGTCCATCTTAATAAATTAGTATACTGTATTGTGGAAAAGTTTTTTTTTTTTTTCAATTTATTTAAAAAAATCAAACCCTTATATATTCTAGACTCATTACATGTAAAGTGAAAATGTCAAGGCCTTTTTTGCTTTAATTTTGATAATTACTGTTTTTCAAAAACTCAGTATCTTGAACTACTAAAATATTTCATTTCGAGTTTGAGTAGATTATTATAAATACCATGTACATCTTGGTCTAGTTCAGTAGACACAACCACACTTATGGGGAAGACTGCTAACTTGACAGTTGTTCAGAAGAGGGCAGTAAGCCACAGAGGTCATTGCTGAAAGGACTGGCTGTCTGCAGAGTGTGAAGGGAAAAGTGTTGTAGAAAAAAGTGCATAAGCATCTGGGATGATCGCAGCATTAAGAAGATTTTCATGAGGAATAGAGCGAGGCTGGAGTCAGTGCATCAAGAGCCACCACACAGATGTCTTTAGGAAATGGGTTACAACTGTTGCATTCCTAGTATCAAGCCACTCCTAAACCAGAGACAACATCAGAGGTGTCTAAGAAGAAAAATAACTGGATGGTGGCTCAGTGGTACAAAGTCCTTTTTTTTAGAATAGTTAATTTTGCATTTCATTTGGAAATCAAGATCCCAGAGTCTGGAGGAAAACTGTAGAAGTCCAGTGTGAAGTTTCCAAAGTTGGTTATGATTCGGGATGCCATTTCATATTTTGGTGTGGGTCAGTTGTGTTTTATCGAAGTCCAAAATTAATGCTGGAAAATGTACCAGCAGATTTTAGAGCACTTCATGCTGATGCCTCAACAGTGCCACAGGTTAATTACCTCTGTTCATTCACCTCTGCTGATACAGTAAGTTGTGCTAAAGGAGCTCGGACCAAGTTCTGAGTGCATAAATGAACATATTTTTCAGACATTGGACATTTCTGTATTGTACATCCTTTTTGATTAATCTTAGGAAATAATTGTAATATTTGGACATTCTGAGGTTTCTTTTTTTTTTTTTTTACTGAGCTGTAAGCCATAGCTGTAATGAGCTCTAAAACATATACACAAATAATCATTGAAACTGAAACAAAACAAAAAAAAAAGGCTTAAAACATTTCACCTTATATGTAATGAATCTACAATATATGAAGGGTGCACTTTCCACAATATTCTAATTTATTCAGATGGACTGTATACAGAATATATCATCTGAATTATCATATTTCTTTCTTTCTTTCTTTCTTTCTTTCTTTCTTTCTTTCTCAAGCCTTAATTCTCTCTTATCTTTTCGTCTTTGTGTTTATTTTCACTTTCTACTCTTACTGCTGTTTTTCTTAAGCCCCGATAGACACTACCAGTAACCCTTCTGCAAAGATGCCTTAATGCCTTATTATTGGGGGATGATAAACTGGCCCTAAATTTCCTGGCATGTGGAGGAAATAGATGGTTAGAGGTTTCTGAGCAACTGGGTTTTCCTGAATGGCTGCTTTAACTGTGTGCTGTTGCTGCCTTGTGTTAGCTGTACAAACAGTGTATTATGTAATACCTTGTAACTTTATGTACCTAGTGGAACATAAAGATAAATTTTAATTCCTTCTAAATAGTTATTTATGCTGAAAGATGAATATCAACTCAAATATATAATGTATATACCTAGAAATTGTTTCACTTTTATTGATTTAATCTATTTTGTGCTGTTTCTTCCACAGTGTGCATTTACTTAGGATGTTGTTATGTGTAATAGATTAACTTGCATGTTGGTTTGTATGCCTCTAGGCAGTGCTTGTGCCTTTGTTTGTGTATGTCAAACTGTTAAAAGATGTTATAATGTTTCAAACTGTTAAAGTTACTGTAACCGTACTTGTAAATATCTATGCTAAAAGTGTCTATTGTGACTTTCCTTAATAAATACCACATCATACAGAGTGAATTCATACAAAGTGCAGCATACAAATTGTTTCTTTATATAATAAGCACTATTATTTAAAAGCCCATTCATTGCACTATACTGGGCCATTAATGTGGACCTACTTACAGTGAAGAATCTTTCCAATCATTAGTCTTATAATTTCTTCATATCATTAATATTTTACTTCAGTGCCACTGGAATGTAAGGTGTATCATTTGACATGGGAGACAGATAATATATAGTTTTTTATTTTAGTTCCAAGGTTGTTTGATAAAGTGGTGTGGCAGCAAGGACATGCCGGTAGTATGTCAATAACAGCTGTTTGCAGTTAAAACATCTACTAAGATACAGGGTAAGCATAAAGTCCTTCCCTGATCTTATCAGGGAATATTAGAGGCATTGTGACTCCAGTGAGAGAATCACCAGCAGACTCAGACATTGTAAATAATTTACTGCCACATAGTTGGGGTACAGGAATTTCCTAGAAAGAAAGAAATTGACAGGACATACGTGTAGTAGGCCAGGCATCTATCAGTTCTTGGAACATCTTTGTCAATGATGCGTATAGCCTCCTGAAGTTCTTCCAAGTCAAAGGTCACCCGTTCAAACAGGACCTCCAAAGATGCAAAAAAAAGTCAATAAAAAAGTACAGAAATGTTTTCATATTTTAAACTCTTATGTGTGGCACTAAAATCGAAGAAATAAGAAAGATGAACACTACTGTAAAAAGGAAGGAAGAGCAACTCAGTTTCAGTTTCTCAGTTTCCAAAGTGCTTTTTTTTCAGATGAGTTAATTTTGCATTTCATTTAGAAATTAAACTCTCAGAGTCTGAATGAAAAAGTGGCGATGCACAGAATCTGCGTTGCATGAAGTCCAGATCAGATAGTCAGTTTTCTCTGTCGGTGTGCAGAGCAGGAAGGACCTATTGTAATGTAACTTACAGTACATGCACTTACATTCTGATATAAGAAAACATGAAAAAACACTGAACTAATCCTTTGGAGGTCTTTTCACCAAGCCACTTTACCCACAATAAATTGGACAGTATGGTTTAAGAATTTTTATTATATTTTAGATGAATACAGGTTTAGAGTACAAACCTAGCAAAAGTACCATAGAGCCTTTGTGACATGCCGCACTCTTCAGCAAATATGTTATAGCTGATTTTTTAGATTTTTAAAAGTGGTGTACCAAACAATATTGGAAAAAAAAAAAAAACGTATTTCCTCTTTATCTTTTGATCATTGTGATCTGACCTCCTACTCCTGCCTACATGAGTTTTTAATCCACTGTAACCTGCAGACTACTCTATGCATAAAATATTGCCAGACACAGCTTATCTTCTTTCATATCTCACTAACGTTTGATGAAAAAAGGACAAAATAGTTGCATCATCTCATTATTAAGTACTATTGCAGTAAAAGTTTACTTGGTATTCAAATGCACATCTGCAGCCTTGGTTTTTAACCAATGAATGCAGTGGTTTGAAAGTATGTACAGTATGCACTGTTGGTTTAAACCAAAATTTTACCCCTGGACATGTACAGTTGTATCAGTTCTTCTTTCACACATGGTGGAAAATGTGGTTTGTGAAAGTGTGGTAAGGTGCTTTCTCACAACTGTTACTAAGCCACAGAGGTGGTTTTACTTTCCCATTGATAATCATTTATCATAATAAAAAAGTAAAAACTTTGCTAATAACGGTGGCCTCTTTAAAAAAAAAAAAGAAGTTTTTTTTAATATGTTGAAGTTTTTTTCCAAAAAAGAGTTGACATTTGTTAAATGCCTAGTTTATTCAAGTTGGTATGAAAGACACACATAAAGCAGTCATATTCATGTTTAATCTAACAAATCTAAGTGGTATGTCGAATAAATATGTCGAATAAATATTTCTAATAAATTTGTGACTTTTTTGTTAGGTAGACAAACAAAAATTAAGTAATATGTTATTTTTGTAAGTAATATAACCATAACAGTGCTGTCACATTTAAATGGCCTATGTGTTCATCCCAAGAAATCTTATTTCACAGGCCCACTAAATTCCTGATTCCAAGGGATTATGATTAATTTTCTATAACAGTAGCTCTAAGAATAATGCTGGCTACTGTTCATATCACAGGTGCAACACATAAACAGATTTTAGAAGTATGAATACCCGTTTTTAGCTCATATGATCAAAATTATTTTCTGGATGTTCCATAATATTAAACATAATTCTAAAAAGAAAAAAAAAGTTAGCAGACTTCTGTGGTGTGCTGTTTGGGTCAGCACCTGCTTTACCCCACATCACACCACCCTATAACATTTATTTATTAATGTTGCTATAACAGCACCCCCCACTGCACCTAATTTCTTAGTAAATTTTTACAAAATCCAAGGAAGAGGTACAAGTACGTATTGAATTTTTATTATGATAATATCACACACAAACATATAATTATTGTGATGTGTAATACTGGGCGAATACGATACCATTCTCTGAATCTCAGTTCAGCTGTTAATTGCTATACTGATACAGAGTATTATATTGTCTCCTGCAGCATATGCATGCTACATGCCTTATTCACCTCCAAAGAACTGACGGCAAAAATACTGTTCAATAAAACTGACTGTAGCTGGTGCCATAGAGCTTTAGAGTTTTGTAAAAAAAAAAATCAGCTACAGAGTGCGGCATGTCACAAAGGTTCTATGGTACTTTTGCTAGGTTTGTACTCTAAACCTGTATTCATCTAAAATATAATAATAATTCAGGGATGTTAGTTTTACCTGTGCCTGAAGCTCCAGGAAGGAAATCCTGTCCCTGACCTCTTTTGACTTGTACTGGTGCTGTAGTGTTTCTCTTTCTCTCTCCTGTCTTTGTTCAAAATACTGCACGGCTGCTACCAACTCAGCTGAGAAAATAAGAAGAGAGGGAAAAATGGTCACACCTGTATAAAACTACAAAGGGGTACGTTATGCAAAAATATAATGGAAATGGTGCAATGTTGGGATGTAATGCGGAATGGTATAATGCTTTGAATGGGGTTTACCATCAGTGCCATTAAGTCGCAGACGAATAGCTCCAGGAAGCAGACGTTGCCACTTCCTCTTCATAACATGGTAACGTATTGACATCTCTTCAAGCAACAGGGCGCGCTCCAGTGTTGTAGAGCTGCACGGGTACATTCCAAATAAGAAGCGCCAAACCATGCCTCTCTCCTCCGGAGACACACCAGCTAATCACACATACACACCAAGGAGTTTTAGTTAGGGCTGATGGCTTTGAAAATGTTACTGGAAACTGCTACTGACAATGTAAAAGCTAAAACACTTTAAGTATTGAACAATCTTTAGAGAAAAATATCAGTCTTTAAAAACAAACAAACAAACAAACAGTATAACATAATCATTAAATTAATCTGTAATTAAGGAGTACAATTTGTTTATCAAATTATTCCAATCATAAAAATAAAAAAAATTGCATATAGAATCAGCTAAAGATAAAGCTCATCTGCTCAGCTCCCAAGAGTAGCCTACATCTTTACAGAGGATTATAGTATTATAGATTTCCCTGTAAACAAAAGAGTAATTAGTTCGAGTCTGCCTGGCTGAAGAGTTGTGCTAATTAACAGAAAGAAAAAAAGTGAAAATGACATTCAGATTCTAGATCCATAGCCTTTTCAAGTCACAAACTAAACCCAATAGAAAACTGTTGGACAATGATGAAGAGGGCAGTAGCAGTCCAGAAACCATGATCTTCAGGCAGTAATCAAACAGGCATTGATTGAGTGAGTGAAATCAGTCCTACAGACATGTTTTGACTCTATGCCCAGCAGCATCAAGCAGGTTTTAAAGAATAAAGGACTTCACATTAAACATTGATTATTGTATAGCAATTTTATTACATACACTTTAATTCGCTCTGGATAAGAGCGTTTGCCAAATAATTAAATTTAATTATTCCTTTTAGCTTGACTGTCATTATTTAAAAAAAAACAAAAATGAGAATGTCATTAAAACATAGTTTTAACAATTAACACAAATAACTCAGTTTCACTTTTGTCACAATATTTTTGGCCACCAATGTATGAGAATTACATAATTTGTACAGTTTTACCAGATTAATTTAGTACTGGTGTGTGAACAGGGAAGCTTTTCAATCTCTCAATTGCAGTTGCAATCAACCTCACAACCAGCAGGGGGCGCTAAACGTTACAAATCCACAAAATGGACAAATAAAGTATAAATAACAGCAGCTTTATTCATTTAAAATAGATTTAAAGCACATTTTTGCAATATACTGTATATAAGATAATGTATGTACATATAGAAAATATTATCAGCACTGGTTTGAAAACAATCTTTAAGTTGCACATACAACATGAAGATCTTGAATATACCTTTGTCTCATAGTATCAGTGTAGATAGAGACATTGATTTAATTCAGGATATCAGTAAATCCAATTCAGAAAACAGTATAAACTGTTTTCCAGTAGAAGCAAGTCAAAAAAAAAAATAAATAAAACAAGACACGCAATCCTCTTTCTGGACTTTATCTCCTCCTTAAAGCTCTTAAATAAATCTTATTATGAAAGTCTTATGGGCTGTGAATTTAATGACACAGAATAAAATATAAGAGGCATGTAGAGCACGAAAGAGAACAGAACAGAACAATTACAAGCCATTTCTATTCAGTGTGAGTTCTTTGGCATTGTAAGTGAAATAAGATTTGTACCAAAACTCAAATTGTCAAAATATTAAATACAGTGTTATTACCAATTTTGAAGCAAAACACACAACACATAACAGGGGTTTCTTTAAAGTGTTACTAAAATTCTGTCTTATCATCAACGTTAGTTTGAGACAGTTTGTTTGACTGTTACAAAACAGTTGACTCTAAAAATTACACTCAAACATAAGTCATATCCAAAAACATCTTTTCCAAATATTGCAACATACAGTACTTCAGATCTATAATGTTTTTCACTGATTTTTCTTCACATTTTAGATAATTATACAATTATTTTGTACTATAATCCATGCAGCAATGTTAGGAGGCTTGAATGTTTGTGTCCCCTGAGGTAGTGCATCACATGATTTTACACTACACACTTATCCATCGCCCTTACATTTGGCAAAGGACCAGAATAACTAATGTGAATTGTTGGGAATTTCTCATCTGGATGTGTGGTTGACCTAGGCCAGCCAGTAATATAAGAATATTTATTCCAGTGCATGAACTGATGATACAGCTGGATCATTTCACTTGTTATTAATGAGTCGTTCTGTGGTCAGCTTTCTCATGAAATCTCTTCTATTAGTTTCCGCATATACTGTATGTTAAACTGACAAGTATTGCGCACTATGCTTGTGCATTGGTATTTGTGTGTTTGCCCATTATTAGATCTCAAAGAGATGGCAGATGATAGATGATAGAGGTTTTTGTCATAAACAGTACAATAATAAAAAGTCAGTTAGTATAGTTTAGATGTAGCCCAAAACAAGACTTTTTCCATAACTTAAAAAAAAAAAATGTTTTGCAAGAAGGAAATATAACTTTCTTATGGTTGTGTGCGAGTGGTCAGATGTGAAGCTTAATTGAAATGAAAGGGAGACGGCATGGTGCAAGGCACTGATAACATCCTTTGCATAATGGCATGGTCAGGGTTGAAGTAATGAAGTAGACTGTTTACATTTTAAGAAGTACGACCAACTTAAACTGATTATAAAATATTGCAGCTACTAAAAACAAACAAACAAACAAACAAACAAACAAACAAACAAAAAAAAACACCTGTAGATTTATGATACAATGTGTGCAACAAAATGTGTCAACATGGTTTCCAAACAAATTAAACATTTTTATTAAAGATGCCAGCTTGCTGGTCAGTCTGAGGGACTGTCCCAGAGACAAATACTGTACCTAGGAATCTTGAACTATTGCTTTCTTTTGTTGCAAAATTATACCATACCATAATAAAAATGCAGATCCAACAACAATGCAGTTACAACATGGTGGACCTGGGTCTTCTAAAAGATGTCTTCATGCTGGTTGCAGATCAGTTGCGAACAACCCTCTCTTTCTTTGAATATGGGTATGACGTTGCAAAAATGTAGATTTTTTTGGTCATAGGAACAACTGAAAAACTGGTGCCCATGTGTATCTTTTCTTTGCCTGTGTGACCCATTTTTACATTTTTTGCTTAGTCATGTTTTATAGTTAATTACAATAAAATAAAACTCAGTTCATCATATTGTTTAGGTTGTGCTGAAAAAGGATATGTGACTAAAGTATACTACATAATCCTGAGCCCTACTGTATGTATGTTTATTTTAAAAACAAAACAAATGGACAAATGGAACAGCAAAACAAAAAATGGTTTGTAATGGCTTGAAAACATTCATTCTGGAGAACACATTAAAAACAGTAATAACAAATTTATTATTAATAACCCATTCATTCATTTAGGAAGCTCTGTAGTCCAACTAGGTACCGTGGAGGCCAATGGAGACCATTGAATTTATTCCCATTTTTAAATGACCGTAGTAGGACCTCCGGTCAACCTCTGTATTCATGTATGCATTCACAGACAATTTATGCATGGGCAATTTGGGAATGCTGCTTAATCTAATCTGGATGTTTTTGCAGACTGTGGGAGGAAACCAGGGTACCTGGAGAAAACCCACCACACATGGAGGGAACATGCAAACTACACGCACACAGATTCCCAGGTGGGAATTGAAGACTGGAGGTACAATTTGACAGTCCTAACCACTACACTAATAATAATAATAATAATAATAATAATAATAATAATATGTCTGTATAATTACTTAGCTGTGTAGTCTATAAGAGACTATTTAAGAACTAAATAGAGACTATTAAAGTGATCAGTGCTGACTGATAACTGACGGAACATGCTGGAATCTTTACCTCAGGGGTATTTGGGAGGGGGGGGGTCAGAGTGGTAAGCTTCATATTTACTTTAAAAGGGGGAAAAAATTACTTTACTTTTTTTTTTTTTTTTTACTATTTTATTACATTTTTTTTTTTTACACCACGTCCACTTTAGCTTCAGACACTCATAGTGTAGATACGATACGTGCTATGTATTCCTAATATAATGGGACAAATCACCACTGGTGTAATGTTACCGTGTGTAAATATGTACACCCGCAGCCTGGACTCGTCCACTCTCCCCTCTGCGTCCATCACACCCGGCAGGTTCACGCGCTGAGAAGCGGATGTGGGTGACGTCACGGGGGCGACACGTGACACGTGCGGCATCTTGCTTTCAGTTCTCAGTGACTTTCCTACCTGTGAAGGGCCACAGTCTCTGTTTCTGTGTTCTTCCCACTCCGAGCGGAATGAAATTTCCCCCTCCAACAGAGACGCATCACGAGGGGAACTGTCCGTGTTTGAACCCCTGCTCTCCATTCTCCGTCTGAAAAGTCATACAGTCCTCAGCCACCTGCATTAGAGTTAAATCAGGGTAGTAATTAAAAGCTTAACTGTGCTCATCCCTGGCTTGGTCGACGCACTGAGATCTCACCACGCGCAGCACGCTGGCTGTAAACTGACAGGATTAAAGCAAACTTTGCACTCCTCCTGTCACATGACAGCAAACTGCCATTTCCTCAGGGTTCAGAGCTCAGTTTTATTGGAAAACCTTTTAACACCCTCTGCTGGTCAGATATTTTGCTTTATATTTGATCCCATCTGATCTACACTATATGGACAAAAGTACTGTATTTGACCAAACCTGTTATTCGAGTGTTTCAATCAGGAATCCAATTCAATCCCTAGTGAAGTGCAATCTTAATGCTTCACCACACCAAGACATCTTGGACAATACTATGCTTTCAACTTTGTGGCAACAGTTAGGGGAAGGCCCTTTTCTATTTCAACATGACTGTACCACAGTGCCCTAAGCAAGGATCACATGTAAAAGACATGGTTTGATTTGATGAGTTTGGTGTGGAAGAACTTGATTGGCCCGCATAGAGCCCTGACCTCAACCCCATCGAGAACCTTTGGGATGAACTGGAATGAAGATTGCCTGCCAGGCCTTCTCGTCCAACATCAGCACCTGACCTCATAAATGCTCTACAGAATGAAGGGACACAAATTCCCACAGAAACACTTCAAAATCCTATGGACAGCCCTTCAAGAAAAGTGGAAGTTGTTATAGCTGCAAAAGGGCGACCACATATGTAATTTGAATAATCCTGTTTGTCATAATTAGCACTCCACACTCTCTGTGACTATTTAAATTCTAAAATCAATTTTTAAAAACGGTGTCCAGAACACTGGACATGAGGTGTGGATACACCATGTGTAGAATGCCAGGCCATCACAAGGCACCGTGCACATCCATATTCACACAATCCTTGTATAAACAATCAAATAATTTCCTCTTCAGTCATTCAGATGCCGAGTTGCTGGTGTTGAGATGAGCTTAAGCTGCTCCACACATGACTTTACATTTGACTCGAGAGTATTCTGATATAAAGTGGAGGTCATGTTTGTGTTGGTGGAAGCAAATTTCTCAGGTCCCGTGGCTGCCAAACAAACCCAACTCCTTCTCCACCATGGTTGACAGTCAGGTGATTATAGTGTTACCCTTATTTTATTTTTTGCCAAACATGGTACTGTGTATGATGACCCAACATCTCCACTTTGGTCTCATAAGTCCAAATAATATTGTTATAGTTGGCCTTAAAGCAAATCAAGTCTGCTCTGCCATATTTGAAGAGAAGTTTTTTTTTCAGACACCACTCCATAAACATCCTTTTTTGTGCTGTTATGAAAATAAACAAAATTAATGGGGTACATTAATGGGGTTACAGGGGCCTGTATGTAACATGATGCAGCTCTCAGGTTTATCTTTATGCCCATGAGCATTAAACAGTCTCACCTTGGACTGAATTTGCTATGATGCACACTCCTGAGAACATTGGCAACTGTACAAAGAGCCCTGATCAATAAAACCATAGGACATAAAGATGTTGCACTTTCTTCTTCCCATGATTGGATATGTTTTCATACCTTTATCAGGATAAATCAAACTTGCAAAGACTTTTTTCTGTGTATATGTACTGTACATGGTAAAATCCCCAGTGTTGATTTAACACTTTCCGAGTTTGTTTGAGTTCAAATGCACTCATATAAATACTGCTGGGGATTAATTCAACACTTTAAATGTTAAGTTAACATTGGGGAATTTAATATGTATATAAAAAAATATTCAAATTGGAGCTAAACAAGAATTTACCATAGCAGTGATTTACTGATTATTCTAAGTAAAGCAAAAATGTACAGTATCTGTTGTCAAGAATTTTTATTTCTATCACTTTTAATTAGTAATAATTGTTTGATTATTTGGAATTTAATCATTGGCAAAGTTGACTGCTCTGTCATATTTGCTTAAATTAACACCTAAATTATTATCAATTTTTTTTTAATAATATTAATATGATGCATATAGTTGTAATGATCTGTCTGCACACAGAGATGTCTAAAGATGAAATTGGTCGTGAATAGTGGTGCTTCTTTAGAGTTGCAAAAAATTGCAATATTGTAATGTCTGCTTAAATAATGAGTCATAGTAATTTTTCCATCTTAAGGGGTCAACAATGATGATTCATAAGTGTGTGAAAAAAAAATGGAAAACACGCGTTCTGAAAATTAGCAAGGTCTGTAATTTTGTAACAGAACCAGTGGATTTTTGTTTTTGTTATTCTTTAACTGTTGGAATTTAATGGTATTATAATCCTTTTGCTTCCTTACTCAGGTATTATTCTTTTTCTTTCCAGGTATGTTATTTTATAATATAATGCATGGGCCCCCTCTGACTGGACAACTTTTGTTCTCCAGGACATTTTCCTTTTTTTAAATTATGGCCACAGTCAGAAAAAAAAAGAAGTAATTAATTATTCAGTGTTTCAGTTTGTATTGACTACTAAATGTACTAAAATGGAAAATGAGCATGGAATTTAATCATTGGCATTTTAGATCAAATTAGGTTCAAATTTAAATTTTTTAAATTTGCATTTAATTTTAATGAATGTAAAAGAATCTACTTTTGATTCAATTATGAAGCATATTTGACACATTTTATTCTGTTAAAAATCAAACAAGGTTTATTAGCATTATCAATAATCTCAGATACAGACACTCACAGACACATCAGAAGTGCAATTAAACAAGCATTAGAGACTCAGGGATTTATAAAGTAAAGGGTCTTCCTTATATCATGTTTAAAAAGGGTTAAAAATCTTCATCATGACATGGCTTCACACAAAGAGAAAAAACAACAGTACTAGAGACAACTCATACATTAATGTCACCTTCAGCTGAAAAAAAATAATAATAATGCATCTGTCTATAGCAACTTTCCTTCATTGACACACATTTGACATTTTTTCCATAACTGAGAACATGTGAGAGAGGTTGCAAACCAGACCAGACCTCAAAGATTATGACAATTATAATATTTCTGCATAAAAGGACCTTTTGGCATGATCATCTGTGGGTGTTTATGAGTCATAAGGTTCATGTTTGTTAGGTGAAAAACTGAAAACATATACAGGCCTGGAAGGAAGACGTCACCTTTTAAGTAAACCAGGACAATAAATAACAATTGTTTTATCAGAAAACAAAGTATAAAAACATATGAATACAGCTGCTACAAACTTTAATGATAATAAAAGAGAAAGAAGGAATGTGAGAAGGATACTTTCTGTGGTGTTCTCAGTACCAGCATCTGAAAAGTTAATAATAGTTAAGTTAATAATAATAATAATAATAATAATAATAATAATAATAATAATAATAGTAGTAATAATAATAATAATAAGAAGAAGAGATGCCGATCTGTGGGGTCCAAATACCCTTGGATTGCAACTGTATGTGATTTACTTTCATCTAGTAAATTTCATCAAAATCAAATCTTGACCAAAACGTTGTTTTATTTCATTTATTTGTGTGAATCTATTAAATATGCCATGAATTACACGACCGCACAAAGGTCTATTTTGCACATACAAATAACTGCTGTAGAGCAAGGTTATAGTCAAAAAAGTACCTTAGAAAGCAGTAAACAGTAATTAATGAAATAAAGTCAATATTTGGTGTGATGACCCTTTAAAAAATTTTTTTAATACAGTCTCAGGGACAATTAGTGCAGTTTTTAAAGGAAATTAATTGCTTAGTTTTACTGAACATACTGCGGAACCAGCAACAGTCCTTCTGAGGACTTTGTTACACCTGCCTCTATTTTATGGATGCAAAACTCCAGAATATATACAGGATGTAAATTGGGAATGATTGGCAGGTGATTTTTAAAAATAAATTTATTGTTTGTAAATGCTTGGACTAGTTTGCAAAAAAAGTAGGCTTCACATATTATGCAAAGAAACTCAAAATCTAAGTAGGCAGAGCTCAATTACTTTTTGGTAGTTACCAAATTATTATTTGGCATAACCAGGAAAAACGAAATAATTTTGTTATATGGGCAAAAATATAAAACCTTGCACTAGTGAAACCATCAGACCAGTTTGAAAAAAAGAGAAAGTACTAGGTAGTGATTATGATTAATGTTGTTATGACTTATGGTTTTACTATAAACAGACAGACAGAAAGACAGACAAACAAAAAAACCCTCAAGCAAAGCGACATAGTTTCAGCACTTTCTGTACTTAGACCCCTAATACTACTAATATTTTAACTAGTACTACTACAACTACTACTGCTAATAATATTAATAAAAAATAACATATGACTTACCAGTAGTATTTCCAACATTATCTGTGGTACTGAGGATGGTCATAACTGTAGTCACTTCCTCTTGGACAATGATGCTTGTGCCGTTTCCATAATGCTGCAGTATTTTCTGGTCAATCCGGTAGATGAAATTGCAGAAATATTTGCCGGTGTCATTTAGCTTGAGCATGGTGAATGACAAGCTTGCACTTTGTTGATTTCTATTAGTGTTCTCATGCAACCTTCCTCTGAGCTGAGAAAGGTTTACGACCTCATGTAGTTTTCCACCAGCACCTTCCCTGTACCATTCTACATGGAATTTAGAAATGTTCTCTCCTTCATTCCCACGGATGTGACATGACAGAGTAACATTTTCTCCCTCTGTGAGATGTACAGTGGTTGGCTGCTGTTCCACACATATGTGACCACTGACAAAGGCTAGAGTTGGGCACATAGAGCATGGATTCACATCTAATATTCAAGATGACATATTTCTATCATTTCTCATTGCAAAAACAGCAATTTAAGCTTTATATTGGAAGCTGGCTGTCGTTATTAACCCCCATCTGCCAAAAAGACCCTTTTAGAGAAAAGTCACACCAACTTTACTTTAACATTCACATGTCAACTTGCTTGTAAATGCCTTATACACATTTCATAATGTTTTTACAGGAAATTTTCTTTTTGCAGATAATTATTTTCTATGAATATCAATTTTTTCACGTGTTGTTCCCCACACAATCTATTTATTGTCAAATGTTTTTTTCACATATGTAATGCAGTTTTATCTTTCATATATTCACATAATCACAAATGAAATGTATGTTTTTTTTTTGTAAATTCACTTATGTGTGTTTTGTTTTTAAATATAACCATACAGATTACCTGAAAGATGAATTACAGCAAAAAGAAACTCATTAGGTAGCATCTCTCCCTAAATGAAAGAAAAGACAACATTTTCTGCATTATCAAATCATAAAACATTATCCTGCTTAGTGTATAAGCAGAAATGGGAACCACACATTTGTGTTAATTCCATAAATAATACATTCAGACTAAAGTAAAGTGACTAGAAACACAAGGGCAACTTGCAGATGAAACAATCCAGGCTCTGTTTACAATCTGACATTACATCGGTTATCAGATAAGCTTCTGATACTTTCATTTTGATCGCATGAGATTTGACTTTTTTGTGCATATTGTATATTGAAAAGAATAGTCTAAGTACTGCATTTTTAAACAAAAGTAGACTAGAAAATTCTACTTATAGGTTCAGTTAAATTTCAGTTAAAGGTTGTTCAGTTGTTCTTCTGAGTCACTCTTTGACACACACATCTTTGAGCAATATTTTATCAGAAAAAACAAAGCCGGATGTGGCCTTTTCCTCTGACTGCAAATACTGTACATGGCATAACTTGATAGTGATCACACAAATATGCCAAGTGCAGTTTGTGTCCAGTGTACCTGCCGTACAGCTAAACAATCAGCTTGACAAAGTTTGTGTTTCAAAATCCAGTTGCTAGGATATACTGTATATTTAATCCAAGTTTGGATCCAAGTTTAAACTATATGTTTAGTTTAAAGTCATGACTTACCTATTTTCCCTCCAAAAACAGAGCTTTTTGTTGCACACTGTTATCTGCCTATTTAAAACCTGTGCTTTAAGGGAGCAAATGTCACATATGATGGGGGCTTTCGAACCTCTGTGAAAGCAAGATACCGTTTCCTTCTTGAGCTGCATATAACGAATCTGTCACACTATTGCGCAACCTATAAAGAACGAGAAATGTGTGATCTCAGAGATGATCACATAATCAGTATTTACATATAGTGAGCAGGTTCAGCTGTGTATGATCAGAAAAAAAGTTTTACAGTTTTTCTTTTTCACTTTTACACTATCAAGCACTTCCTGAGTGTTTCATAACTCATGTGGTTATGGAGAAACAGGAAGTTTACAGCAGAAAGAGACAGAAAAACCTTGTCAAGTAAATCTTGCAATATACAGGACTTGTGGCTGCCCAGCCTTGGACCTCTCTTCTCTTCAGTGTGAGTTTCCTCTTTTTTAACGTTCAATAAATATATATGTTTACAAAATTGTGACTTATTAAAACATTTAGGCATGTACTTCTAAAAGGTTTAAATAAGCATCACCAGGAGTATAAAGTGTTCTATAAATGTTTATATATTTGAAACAGTCCACTTTCAAGTTTTCTTGAAATAATTTTGTGTCACTCACTGGGTTTCACCAATTAATTGTCTTTAGATGGAAGTTCCACTGTGGATAAGAATAATTAGCATATGCTGTATGTTCTGTAAGTGCACATGTTCTACAGGTAAGATATTTTAAAACATTTCTACAACTAACAAGTAAGAAATAAAACACATCACGCTATTGTATAATGTGGCCATACTCAAAGCAATGTTAATGTTCACACACTGAAAAAATGTCTTTCCTATAATTGAAATGTTTTATTTCTCTTATATCACAACAATAGTTGCTCCTTCATCAGGTAATCTTTTTTTTTTTTTTTTGCAATTAATAACATTTTAAAAATGTATCCTGCAATGTGTATGGTAGAAAATGGGAAGCTGTATTTTGCTTATATTTTATCTCGAAGAATCAGACTAAACATATTACCATTCTAGTAGCTGAAGGTTAACACTGCATATATTTATTTCTTAGAAACGATTTGTCTTTCTTCTTTTACAGTCTTTCTTCTCTTGTCTCTATTTTGTTGAACATGATAATATATTTCCAGATATGCTGAAAAAACTACAAATCCCTCCTTGTTTTATATATATTTTTTAGTTAAACCTACTGTTTTTACCAACACAACTACATCACAAGGTAAGTGTGATCATATCTCTAACTGTTTACATCATTACAGTAGATGAAAATTTTTGTTTCAGTTTTTTGGCTAGCATAATAGGGCAAAGACCATCTATCAAACAATAATAAACATTTATCAAAAATAATTGAGTAATGTTTTTATGTTTCTTTTTTATAGATCAAGCTAAACAACCAAAAACAGATCTATCATTACTGTATGTGTCTGAGAGCATCAAAGTATCAGTTAATCAGTTAGTCACAGGGCACCACCCAAAAGAAGAAAAAAAAAAACTTTTAAAAGGGAAGTTGATGTTTGATAATAGGTTAATAGTGTTAGAATAATTGGTAATAACTAAATAAGAAATAAACAATATATATATACATTTTTATTTGAATTTAATACTTTACATGGCCAGGGCATGCTACTGGTTTATTATGTAAAAACGAAATGTGAGAAACCTGGGCAGGACAGAATATGCTGTGTAAACTGTAGGCCAATAATACTTCGGGAGTTATTTAGTGTGAGAAGGCAAAATAAAAGAGATTGTAGTACATGACAAAGATACTGTATGTCTTATAAAATGTGTCAATGAGTCCAAACCTGTGCTTTTTGTTTAGAAAAGTACTGTATGTTTGACACAGACGCAGCTTACTGATGCCTGTCTGCAGGTTTCTGTGTATCACAGAGGTGACTCAATCAGGGTCAAACTGTACATTTCATACAGTACAGATGTGGTCAGCACCAAGAGACTAATAAACCTTGATAAATATAATGATGCTGAAATTCATCCTACTGTGCCTTGGTTAAATATAGATACCATTGGAAAGTACCTTAAATTAATAAAACAAATCAACTGTATAAATTTGTTTCTTGAAAAATCTTCTTTAAATCTTGAAAAATATATATATTTCATACTTTCTTTACTAATATTTCTGAACAAATTCTATGAAAGACATATTTAGTCACATGACCTGAGATTTCTACCAAATCATTTTAATAAGTTTGAAAAATAGCAATCATATAATTTTTACCCACAGTGCCTAAATTTTTTTATAAATATGCCAGAATACATACTGTACATGTTTTGAAAGCAAGAATTTAACTTTTATACGTCTGTGCTTTCTGTACTTTTCTTTTTTTTTTTTTACCTTTAACGTTATAAAAAAAATAAGGTTATTGGTGTCTTATTTCATGCACAGTAGTGGTCAGAACACATGCACATGAATGTCATGGCAATATTGGCCTTGCAATAATTTTAAAGTGTTTGTTTTTTGGGGCAGATCAATTGTACAGCATAAAACTGTAATAGAAGAAACCCGTCTAAATTTGGTATATTAATATTAATTCATTTTAGGATTTCTGCCATCAAGACAGGGTCAAAATGATACATATAGACAGACAGACATACCTCATTCCTAATATTTACCTTTAGCAGACATTTTTGTGTGCCATTAACAAGCTTCTGGCAATATTCTAGTTCCACTTGACCACTCTTTCTGGCAGAATTGGTGGAGTACAATTCAATTTGTTGGTTTTATGCACCTGACCCAAGTTTAAAGCATGGTTGACAAATTTTTGCCAATCTTTTAACTCCAAAAGACTAATGTTAGCATGCTTTATAAAGTATTTTTATCAATCTTTTATGAAAAACTAGCTGATTAGCTGGTTGTGCTGAAGAACTCCTGTAAATGAGATTCTCCTGAGTCCTGAGTCTGAGTCATCCACCTCCATTATTCCATGAATTCTGACTCGCCATTTTGAGATATTCAGCACCACTGAATTAATAATTTTAATAAGTGGGTTTACGTATAATTTTAATCCACTTGTTTAACTTTACAGTTTTTCTTCTCTTGTCTCTATTTTGTTGAACATGCTAATGTATTTCCAGATATGCTAAAAAAAACTACAAATCCCTCCTTGTTTTATATATATTTTTAGCTTTTAACAACACAACTACATCACAAGGTAAGTGTGATCATATCTCTAACTGTTTACATCATTACATTAGATGAAAATTTTTGTTTCAGTTTTTTTTTATGGCTAGCATAATAGGACAAAGACTTTTTGTTTAGAAAAGTATATATATATAAGTTTATAGTTATAAGTTATAAGTTTAGGCACCCTTTGATAAATAACAGATTTTGGTGATTTTTTAATAGAAAAGATTTTTTCCCATTCTTCCTTGCAAAAGGCTTCTAGTCCTGTAATATTCTTTGGTTGTCTTGTATGCACAGCTCTTTTAAGATCTACCCACAAATTTTCAAAGTTGTTTAAATCAGGGGACTGTGATGGCCAAAACCTTCAGCTTGCATCTTTTGAGGTATTCCATAGTGGATTTCGTGGTATGTTTAGGATCATTTTCCTGTTGTAGAAGCCATCCTCTTTTCAGCTTCAACTTTTTTACAGATGGTGTGATGTTTGCTTCCAGAATTTGCTGGTATTTAGTGGAATCCATTTTCCCCTCCACCTGTGCAATGTTTCTTGTGCCACTGGCTGCAACGCAACCCGAAAACATCATAAATTCACCCACATGCTTAATAGTTGGCGTTATCTTTTCATGAAAGAAAAAAGTTCCTTTTTTCTCCAAACCTGCCTTTGCTGATTGTGGCCAAAGAGTTCTATTTTAACTTCATCAGCCCACAGCACTTGTTTCTGAAACACATCAGGCTTCTGTAGATGTTCTGCTGCATACTTCTGACGTTGGATTTTATGATGGGGACGCAGGTAAGTTTTTCTTTTGTTGACTTTTCCATAAGGTCTTGTCTGTGCAAGCATCGCTGCACAGTGGAACGGTGCACCACCACTCCTGAGTCTGCTAAATCTTCCTGCAGGTTTTTTGCAGTCAAATGGGGGTTTTGATTTGTCTTTCTGACCAGCATACGAGCAGTTCTCTTCGAGAGTTTTCTTGGTCTTCCAGATCTCATCTTGACCTTCACAGTTCCCCTGAACTGCCATGTCTTAATTACATTTCTCACTGTGGAAACTGCAAGCTGACAACGCTTTGATATCTTCTTGAAGCCTTCTCCTGCATTGTGGGCATCAATAACTTTCATTTTTAAAATCTTACACAGCTGCTGAGGGGAACTCATGGCTGTTGAGTGTCTGCAAGTGTGTGCACAAGGTTTGAAGAGTCCAAGTATTTGTAAAGCTTTGAAATTGGCATTTACTAATGACAGCTGTTGCCATGCATCAGATCTAATGAGCTTATTAAGGTCTGAAACCTTGTAAAAATAATCTGAGACTCTGGAACTCTTAGGGTGCCCAAACTTTTGCACAGTGCCACAATAATGTTTAATTTTTTAAAAATTTTTGTCCAATTTATGGCATAAGAAGTAACTATGCATCAATGTTTGCTGAAAATATTATGCAATTTTCAATTTGGGATACTGTGTTAACATCTTTTCAATTAAAAAAATCACCAAAATCTGTAATTTATCAAGGGGTGCCTAAACTTTTGCATAATATTTATGTCTTATGCAAAAGTTTACATATACACTGAACAAAAATATAAATGCAACACTTTTATTTTTGCTCCCATTTTTCATGAGCTAAACTCAAAGATCTGTAACATTTTCTACATACACAAAAGA
>JAOVVA010000052.1:20992542-21009561 GCA_028565275.1 Leiocassis micropogon | reverse complement strand
GTTAATTTGTTTTATTTTTACTTTATATTTTGTGTTAATTATTTTTATGTATTTATTTTTTTGGGCTGTGGAACGAAAAATTTGAGTTTTCATTATTTCTTATGGGAAAATTTAATTTGGTTTAAGAGTGTTTTGGAATACGAGCCTGCTCCTGGAACGAATTATGCTCGTAATCCAAGGTTTCACTGTATCCCACTGGCACTACAGATGGGATGCTGCTCATCTGAATTATTTTACCCCTCAAAAGTCGGGGGAATCTTTAAAAGTCTTTATAAAACTGGGTGGACGTGTCCAACCGCCACCTGTGCTGCTGGCTTCCAGTAACGTTAGAATATTAATAAAATCAACAATAGTATAGTAAAGGTATATCCAAAACTCAATCTATCAGTAAAATGACAATAAAATAAGAGCTAACAGATAAATAATATAATATGAATATATACAAGCACATATATGTATGTATGATATTGATACAGCGATTTATGTGCTTAATATAGTTTTCGTTTTATATTTGACAAACTAGGCAGCCAGCTCGTTCCCGTGGCAGAGCAAGAACATTCGTGCACAGCGGTGACATCATGCACAAAAAGTGGCTTTCCTTGGATTTTTTTATTATTATTATTATTATTATTATTATTATTATTATTTAAAAAATTCAAAGCTCCACGGTTTAAAATTAGACGTGTTTGGTGTTGATGATGTCATGTCAACACTTTCATATACCCCTTTTTTATCAATGTGGTCTATAGGAGAAAAAATATTTTTGGGGGGCCGCTGGAGGATTTTTTGTTGCAATACCTAGAGTGGCCACTACGCAAAATTGACTGATAGGCGGCGCTATATCCAGCTTTCATAATACTGTACACTGTCTGGGCAAAACGACACTTGGTAAAAGTGCATGGCTAAAAAAACAGCAGTAAAAACGATAGTTATGTTTAATTGTGAAAGTAAGAGCATTTCTATACACACAAGAAATGCGAACTATGACTAATCATCTGTGTGGCCATATGAAAACCACTGGTTAATGAGAGAAAGACTTAAATCTGCTAGGGAGCGTAATAATAATTAATAATTAATAATTAAATTAAATAAAGTCCACTGATTGACCAGGTTATCACATAGTTTTTGGCACAGGCATATTGCAGGACTTGATATGAAAGATTGGTTCTGGGAGCATGAGGAATCATTTTCACGCATAAACTGGCCACCACATTGTGTACTGTAATCAAAGCTAAATGTGACTGAATGAAATCTTACATTGTGTGACTTGTACTCATGCTGGTTATACTTTTCACCTTATTCAATAAATCCTGCCTTCTGCCTTATGACTGGTTACAATAATTTAGGGTCATTTATTATTGGTTAAATCTCAAATGCCTGAAATGTAAAGAAATACAAGATATGTCAGTGCCCCTTTTTTCAGGATCATAGAAGATGAAGTTTGAAGGAAAGACTGGTGGTAGAGAGTTGTTCCCTTAAAGTTTACTGATCAGGAAATGCAGCTAAACTTTCCCTCATGGAAACTGCTCAAGTCATCTAATGTTACTCACATGTGGAACAAACATGCATAGAAAGAATATATAAGAGAGAGACAATTTAATTATAATTATTAAATTATTTACATGGCAAATATTTTCTTGCTGAACAAATTATCTATCAAAAGACGTAGGTTTACACCACCTCTCTCATTCTGATTAAAACTGAATTCTGATTAGGATGGATTGGCCCAGTCTGTTCTGACTGTGTTGTTTAGATGAAACATTTTCATTCCAATTGGTCTATTGTTCCAGTTATGAGTGAAACATCAGTGTTCATATAAATGTAGCTACTGATGTTATCTGAGCTCAAAATTGGAGTTTACAGGAAAAAAGTATTATTATGGTAAAATTCCTGTGGATACACAATTTATAGTCTATAATGGAAGCATCTTCCATGTACTATTAAATAGCAATTTAACTGGTCTATTGGCCATTCTCATATCTTTTTTTTTTTTTTTTTTAAGTTTCATAAAGGCAATAGCCAATTATGCCAGAAGTGGGCAGTGTTACTCTATGTATCCACATTCAGAAATTCCTGTATTGGGTGCATTCAACTTGGACATACAGTACACACAACCAAAACTTCTTTATTCTGTACATAAATACAATTCAGTTTATAAAAGTGTTGTTTTATTTTATGCAATTTAAATGCTCACAATCATCAGTGAATTCTTCATAAACAAGACATGACAAGTAAATATTTACAGTATAAAACAATTAAAACCAATTTCAAATTGTTCTAGATCTGCAATGATTATATGATTTTAAAAGAAACATTGTATTCTTAAGTTTTTTTTAATGGTTTTTAATACTGCTATATATTAGAGTCTGCTAGTTTCTCTAGTTTGAACCTGGAGGAAACAGTTGCTCAACTCTGCTAAATTCAAGGCCATCAACAGGATATATGTACATGGTTTAAAAATAGGGGAAGTAGGTTGCTCAGTGTTGGGGAAAAGCAGAAAAGAAACAAACAAAAAAAAAAGATCTGGTCGACATATTAGCAATGCAAATATTTATGCTGCATTTGGGGCACACGTACAGTAATGTGACTGAAAACATAAATAGCTAAATCTTCACACAATCAATCATTCACAATAAAAATGACAGAGTCACTCTCACTGTCCTTCTGTACTGTAAACCACGAGTACTTGTTTAAACCTTCATTTCCCCTAACTACACATCCTTTTAGCTCACCATTTCACTGTCTAAATCCTGATCCACTCCGTCCTGCTTCAGTTCATTCTGCCTCTCTCCATCAGGCAAGGTCTCAACTTTTTCTCTTTCACTCGGCTTTTTAAGCTGAATCTCTGCATAATCACTCTCCACTTTTTGTGGCATCGAGCCACCATCATCTTTCTTCTGTAACAGCGAATAGTTGATAGAGGCATAATCAAGTTCATTTACTACTCCTATTCCTTCGGTCTGCTCCTTTCCTAAGATCTTCATCTCCTCATCAGTCCCACCATTTAATGCAGATGTGTTTGAGGAGACAGGAGAATGTACTTGAAGAGGGGCCTGTTCATCTGCCTGGTGTTCATCAGACTGCATCACTGACTAAAGAATAATAAGGAAGAAAAATAATAAGCTTGATCATTTCAGCAGTAGTCAATTCTTTTAATGGACTTCCTGTAACTAAACATTTTTTTTATTCTTCCCCCTGATTTGATAGGTATAGGGAAAGATTTTCTCTTATTACTAGTATGTGACATAAATAATGCATTTAATTTTGAGAAAATCATTGCTCTCCAGTGACAGCTGGTTAGAACGCAGAAAAGCTGTACAATACTTGCCATTAAGCTGTTTCATTCAAGTCACACAAAACTTATGGTTCCACAACTTATACCTTTTTTTGAATAGCCATTTTTAGCTTAAGTCAGTTAGTAAGGAAACTTTAGTTTCTTCTTGATTTAGCAATTCACTTTGTTTTATGTTTTATGACACCTGTATTGTATTTTATGTGCATCTTCTCAGTCACTACATATAATATGCTATGAATGCAAAAGGTACTCTGGATTAAATATAATAGCCCCATATACACAGCAAATCTAAGGGCAATTTAAGCTGTCTTGAGTGTCATGGTGAAGCTGCAGGAATCTACCGTCTTAGTTAAAAGCATATCTACCCCCGGATACTTCATAGCAGCATTATGTGTATCTTTACTCTTTACTTACAGTACAACTACTTGTTCTTTGTTGCACAAAAAGTTTATTATAACCAACTGGTTAAAAAATATTAACCATATTATTTATTTATTTATTTATTTATTTATTGCTAGCTTTCTTGCTTAAAAATAGGGTCATCTGTAAGATAAGATCTTACTTGGTCATGTTCACTTTTAACAGCCTCTAAGATAATGCCTTCTTTGTCAGTGTTTGTATCTGTTTTTCTGCATCTGCAGAGAAACACAAAAAGTACAACATGCACAGACAAATATACAGTAGACATATGTAAAACTTTGTACATACAGAACTATTATTACTATTAAACGCAGTGCCAAAAAGGTAATAATACAGAGAATAGTCTCTAAACATACCCATTTTTAATACATCAGTATATACTAAAAATGGCATGGCTTGAATTTAGAATGTACAGTAATAGAAATATTTTCCGAATCCCAACCTTTGCCCTTGTGATAACATGGCATCTAACCCCCAAAAAATCTGATCATAACATTTGAATCCAAAATTCGAAATAAAATCATACTCTACCTGATGCAGACAATCACAACGCACAACACAACAGAGAAAATAACTGTAGAAAAAATCACTCCCAACATAAATATGAGAATTGTCCTGAGGTCCAAGTAATGTTTGGGATCTTCTGGGGTTGAAAACACTTTGACACAAATATATAAAAATGTGAGTTACAAACTACAACCAGCAAATGTTACTGAATGAACACTGGTCACAATAATAACCAAGATAAGCTAAGACTTTTTTTTTTTTTTTTTTACTTTTTATTTAGGATGGAAATTTTAGATTCTTCCTAGCCTATTCCTGGTCTAAAGTGAGTTAACTTTTCTTTTCCTTTTAAAAAGTAATTACATATTCTTTTTAAATGCTGTTATAACAAATAAATATTTGTTTGTTTGTTTGTTTGTTTTAAATGGTTGCATGCATGAGTAATTTTTTTGGTTAATTTTAAACATCCTTGTCTCTAGTATTTTACCCAGTGTTCACATTTTAGTAGAGCTGCATTAATTACAACAATCATCATATCTGGTTACAGTTTACATAACAAACAAACCACTTAAAGGAACTATAACAACATATCTTACATTTCAGCTGCCACAGAATTAAAAATGCTAACCCAGAGCTCCAACTCCCATCAAGAACCATGGACTACAATTATGCCCACCAAAGACATCCAACACCCAACACACACTCACCTGGTCACATTCACTGGAATTCTGACTGAACACATTTGTCCCTCATCACAATCACTCTATTTAAATAGACTTTGAACATAACCTCATTGTGAGTTAATGCTATCACCTATGCATTTACAAAGCTTTTTTGTGCTTGTTATTATTCTTTTTTATTTATTTTTTTAGTTTTTTTTCTTTTAGATTTGTGATTTTTCTTTGCCCTCACACTGTTGTTGGTACATTGCCTGATCTTGCCTGTTGTTTACATCTTTATTAAAACCCCACATTACTGCAACTACATTGATCTCTATTCCATATTTGTGACATCAGCCATGTTGTTTGGAACTTAAATTTCAGTACTGAAAAATATAACATGATAGCTGACTGCCTGCTCATGAATCTCCCCCCACCCTTATGCTTACAGTACATGTTACCAAATAACATATTGTTTCATATTAAAATGTTGGGATGCTCAGTGCTAAATCTGAAAACATGGAGTTCAACATTATTGAACTTCAATACTGTTATAAATCTAGGAATAAATCACAGTGTATGTAAAAGTAAAAAGAGAACAAAAGACTCATATACAGTACATACTGTATAGAACTTCATTTTAAGGAAGTCCTATTCGATCCATTTATCATATTGTATACTGTACGTCCAGTGAAAAGGGTCACGTGGGAGGCCTGAAGCCTATGACAGGAGAGTTAGGGCACGAGGTAGGGTACGCACTGGGCAGGGTGCCAATCTTTCACAGAGCACTAATCTGCATGTCTTTGGACTGTGGGAGAAAACCCGACCCATCAAGGACAGGGATAATGCACACAGAACCAAACCCTCAACCCTGGAGGGTCTGAGGCCACAGTGCTAAACATTACACGACCATTCTGCCTCCTGTTTGATCCATTTTGATCAATATAAACAAACAAAATTTTTGCTAATTCCGCGAGTTCATTCAACTGAACATACAGTATGTGATTCTGTAATGGCCCTTTTCTAGTAAAAATGGAACTAAACTTTAGGCTTGTCACTGTTACTGTAGTTTGTATCCTTTATTATTTAACATTATTTGTTACATTTGTCTTCTTTGTCTTTCGGCTGTTCCCTTTCAGGGGTCGCCACTGCGAATCATCTGCCTCCATCTAACCCTATCCTCTGCATCCTCTTCTCTTACACTAACTAACTTCATGTCCTCTCTCACTGCATCCATAAATCTCCTCTTTGGTCTTCCTCTACATCTCCTGCCTGGCAGTTCCAACCTCAGCTGGGTTAGGGTTAGTTACAAATTTGTTATATTTGTGATCCCTTTATAAATAGCTTATACTACATTTACTGTACTTTTGCAAATGTTAAAGGAACACGAATGTCTCCTTTAAGATAATACCTTAGACACTGTTCAGACTGTCAGTCCAAATCCAATTAGCAGATCCAGTTTGGAGATTGCTTTCATGTATTCTGAACAGTAAAAAAAAAAAAAAATTGCAGATCTGATTTCAGCCACATTAGATTCAAATCAGATTGTGAAAGAGTTGCTTAAGTCTGGATGCTCTACCCACTCAATTCGGATTTTAAATGGTCTATTATATCCCTTGCAAGACAATGCAGAATTTCAAACACTCACATTGTTTGGACATGGATCCATGGTTAAAAACCAAGCAAGAAGATGAACCACAACACACAGCATTCTAAACAGAGCCAAATCCGATCTGATCACTTTCAAAGAACAATGTAGACAGTCAGTCCTAAAGATCAGATTTGTGAAACAAATCGAATTTGACTGCAGTCTGAACAAGACTTTAGTAACCTTCCAAGTTTTTTTCTCTGTCTCCATCACTGCTTCTTCTCACTGCTCTGCTGATCTTAAATTCCTAATTATTAATTAAAGGCCCTTTTATTTACCACACAAATTCATATGCATTGTTGCATTAACAGAGTGCCCTGAATGCTAAGGCTAGCATAGCCATAAAAGAACTCAGTGCTGCTTTTAACAATCTGCAGACACTGCAACCTGACAGAGCCTTTACAAGTTCTGCTGATCTTTACCTAAGATCTGTTCTGCCAAGGTTTAAAAACACCTCAATTTTACCTCACTCCTGGACAAGCTCAATCTTTTCTATTCTAGTATTGAAAAGGGAAAGATGGAGCACTGTGATTAAAAAAAAGAATTTATACACTTTTCTTTAACTCGTTAAAAAATAATGAAGCATATACCTTAACTGTCATTTGTGTTATATTTGAATAAACAGTCAAAAGAAAAGAAAATACATACAATTTACTTATTTGCATTCAGAAAAAAAATGTGAAACTTACTTGGTTGTACAGTTCCTGTACTGGTGTTATATGAAATGTTTGCATTCATCTCAGAGGAGGAAGTGATAAAGGTTCCACTGACCAAACTACCTGTAATAGTATTGGTTAGTTTAGTGAGGTTCTCTTCTTAATATGTAACATACTATGCAAGTAACTGACCTAAACATTAGGTTTATTTATCATGGTTAAGTAAAAAACAGGCAGGAATCTTTCATAGACCCTCTGCTCTGACAAACAAAGCTCCGAATTGAACAACTACTGCTTTAAAATAAAGAGCAACTAATAATTTCAAATATTAAAATTTATAATTTCTCTAAATCCCTACTTTTTTTAACTGAGAAGTTCTGTCAAAAAAAAAAAGAAAAACATTTAAATGTGCAGTGCCTCTGGTTCCTCCAGGACCAGGGTTAAGAACCACTGTTCTAGAACTTTTTTTACTAAAATGAATTGAGATGTCTCTGACCTAAAATGGCATCAGAATTATTGCTGTTTTTTTTTTAACATTTAAAGAAATTTATGTTGAAAATTAGGTTATAGGACAATAAAATATGATGGAAATTGGAGTCTTGTATTCTCCAATAGCGGCAAATTCCAAAAGCGTTTATTCCTAAATTGACAGTGATTTGCAGACAATTACAGTCCGCTCTGAAAGTACTGGTAAGATCAATTCTTTTGTTTTTGCAATATACCGAAGATACTTATGTTTGAAATCAATAGATGAATATGACTGGAATTTCAGATCTTATTTTTCTTGATGTTAATATCTAAATGTGTTAAAGAGGTTATAGTATGGCATGTATTGTTTGGACCCAATTTATCAAAAAGTCTTTGTTTCCTGATGTACAGGTGTGCCCTGTCATATTGAATGTATAAACAATTAACAGCTCATAAGCATTGTAGAAATTAATAGATAAATATAAACTTGGAATTTGCCTTGCAGTTGATATTATGTCAGACTTGCTGTTGCAGTAAATTAATCAACATTTCACAAATTCAGTCTGAGACTTCAACAGCACTGTGGTATGAGAAATAATTAGTACACTATTTTTATTACTTACTACAGTATAACTTATTGAAAAATATTGAAGCAATTACATTAACTGCCAATTGTATTATAGTTGACAAGAAAATTCAGAAAGTATCTGTCAAAGAGTATAC
Source organism: Leiocassis micropogon (assembly GCA_028565275.1). Classification (NCBI taxonomy): domain Eukaryota; kingdom Metazoa; phylum Chordata; class Actinopteri; order Siluriformes; family Bagridae; genus Leiocassis; species Leiocassis micropogon. The sequence continues at coordinate 21,001,188 of JAOVVA010000052.1, read as the reverse complement.
AGTATCTGTCAAAGAGTTACTAAGTATATACATAAAAAACACTTGCATTCAGAAAACTTTGCATTCAGAAAGAAATGTGAAACTTACTTGTTGGATTTAAGGTGCTGGTTGCGCTAAATGCATGCCTCTCAGTGGAGATGGAAGAGATCTCTTTTGAAGAGTACGGACTCTCTGTAATTTGATTGGTTAGTTTAGTGAGGTTTCCTCTTTTTTATTTATAATACACTATGCACGTAACTGAGAGACACACCGCAATGTAAGCATGTTCACTTATCAAATTGAAAATTGTGGTTAAGTAGAAAGTAGGCAGGAACTTTTTACAGTGAAAAAAATGAAAACCTACTGCTTTCAAAGATCACCTAAAATTTAAAATGTTCATATTTATCATTTCTCTGAACCCCTGTATGTATCACATAAGATGCTTTGACAGTCATACATAACAGTGGGTCTAGCCCTACTTCAATTCAGAAAAGAGCATTAATAAGCTGATTGGATAAACCAGGTGTGCTAGAAGCTGAAAAAAAACTTTCTAAGTAATATTATTTGAGAAGTATCGGAACTAAAATATCATCAAAACTACTGCTGTTTTACCAACATTTAACAAGGTTTGTGTTGGCATTTACATTAGGACAATAATAGATGATGGGTGAAGTGGAGTCTTGTATTCTCCAATAGAGTCAAGTTCCAAAGAGTTTATTGCTCTTATGCTACAGTGACTTGCAGATTTAGTTATCTTCTAAAAGTACTGGTAAGGTCATTTCTTTTGTTTTTGAAATACACTGGAGTGTAAATTTGTGTTTGAGACAACAGACCAAAATTTTAGCTTTTACACAAAAAACATGTACATGAAACAAATACTACAGACTGACTAGTACAATATAATGTACAGAAAAGTACAATGCAAATTAACTTATTTTCTGCCCAATAGCACAGATCTTAGAATTGGTCTAATTATACAGGAAGCTTTTTGTTGCTATGGCTTTCACTATTTCACATGCATAGGAGCAGAATTACAGGAAAATAAATACATTTGGTTAAAAAAAAATAATAATAAATAAAAGGATAAAAGGTTTTTTTGAATAATGATGAAAGTTTATTTGACTGATGTAACCGAAAAGTGATACCTGAAGCTGAGCCATAATTTGAGGTTACCACCACAGTGGTTTTAGCAGCTGTGTTTTCTTCCCCTAAAAAGAATAAATTTGTGTTACTGCATAAAGGAAAGGAATTTGCATAAACAAAAATTCCCTTTTTACTTAAAAAATAAATAAATAAATAAATACCACTACTGAACTTGTACAGTGTGTATAAAAGTGCACATGCTATGATAGACAGCAGCACCTACCTTTGGTCTCTATTGTAAACGTTAGGAGCAAAACAAATATTATTATATTCATCTCTCAGCATTCACTCGGACCCAAACCAGATCTGCAAATAATTAACAATGTGTTCATATACATGCCTTTCTCTCTATTGTATAATTCATTAGGAAACAAAAAATCTTGTACTTAAGTAGTGTATTAACAAACGATTATGTAAACTTCCTGCCTGATATTAGCCTAATATAGCTTTGATATTATTTGCATCACACGCATCAGCATGTATCTTATTGATATTTATTATTATCGTTATTATATTTTTTTATTTCAACGCACCTCCTTCTGTCACGTCCTCCTTTCTCCAGGACTTCTTTCAGTTTAAGTGTATATAGAGCTTGTGTGCTGTTGAAAGCTGTTCTAACTGCTTTCACATCCTTCCTCAGACTTTAAAAAGCACTTCCACCTTTAGATGTTACTAAACATTTCACCGCACATCTTCTAACCACAAGTTCAGAAACTCATGTGAAACTGACTTTTGCCCTGAACTCATACCCAAACTGGCTTTTTTTACTTCGCTGTGTCATTTTCTGATTTACTTTGCCTTTAGTTATACTTTAAATGAATCTTTTACTTATATAAAAGTAAAGTTATATACCTTATAACTTTTGTGTACGCAGATATTTAGCTGACAGATCGTTTATAATTAATGGTAATTTGTGGGTTACACTAAAATTCTCTTTGATACACACATCCAGCAGTGTGTATGGAAGGTCACTGCATTGGAATCACAAGGTCTCTTCTGTTATACAACAGTTGTGAGGTACAGAAGCTGAAGTCTAGCACATGCTTCCTCTATTACACATGAAGCCACAATTTGTTATGCAGCAAGCCTGTAACATCGTTGGAGACACTATCCTCCAGGGAGCAGGGCCAAATATACTCTATATAATAATACTCTATAAATAATACTGTATACTTATACTCAAGCCCCTGGAGTCAGAATTAAAATTCTAAAAACTAGTCTCTCAATTTATATTATGAAAATGTTACAGTAATGTTGGATTTTTTTTTTTTGTATAATTAAAAAGGGAACAAAAACACTGGTAAAGTTTGATCACATTACACAGACAGTATTCAAACCCCCTTTTTTGCCTCAGAGCCAGTGGATGATGATGTAAAACAATAAATATCTAAAGTAAGCTCCTGTGCACATGTACAGTATACCTAGTATTTTTTCCAACCTTTATGGTATATGTTTTAGTATAAATATTAATTTCCCAATATACTTATCTAGTAGTAAATTTTACATAGCATTTTAATATTTTAAGTAATATATAATTGAAACAAATGACAATAGGTGATTCGTTCCCATCTTTTGTACTTTATTTGTTTGTTTAAAGATGGCATTGAAGGTGAAAGTTTTTTAACAAAAGAATAAATAAATCAAACAAATGCATGATTAGCTTTGAACATTGTTGTTTTGTCCAAGGGTTTCAAAGTCCCTGTCCAAATTATTACATAAATAAGAAAAAAAAAAAGCCAACGTTATCATCATCACACAGTCAAATGCTTACAAATACTCTTTACAAGACATAAAGTCAATGATTAGACTGGACTACCAAAATGCTCTCCTAAATAGATGTATTTTTTTTTATATATATAAATAGATCTGTTATTAATTGCCTGTTTATATTTCTGTGCTGCAAATCCCAAATAAATATCTTGTACTGGGTTTTAAAGGGTTCACAACAGAGAACAGATGTATACTGTATTTACATAAATTATATCCATTTATATTGGTGCCTTTCATGAATTCTTTACAAATGTAGGTTAAGTGATTTTATGTGTTAAGGATTTAGTAAAATTGAGTCGTATGCATTAGGATTTGATATATGTACATACATTGTACATATCGATGAATTTCATATAACCTGAATGGAGGATGTTTCAAAATTAATAAATAATACATTTCAATAAAGCCCTCCTGGGTAAAGTGATAGTTTTCAATATGACTTTGCACTTTAGTGCATTCATTTAAACAGATCTGACGTGACATCCTCTTTCCTTTGAATATGTATTCGGCTATGTTGAATTGCATTCTGCTATCTTAATTTGGTTGGTTGATATTCTGACTTTACTGTTAGAGTGGAGAGATGGTAAAAAAAAATAAAAAATAAAAAATAGACTGGAGCTTAGGTAAAACAAAACCAGGCACAGTATTTGTTGGCAGGAAATGGACAAGAAAGTGGGGTGTGACCGGCCATTCCTTTTGCCATGTGTCTTAAATGAGTAAAAAAGCAAGGTTATTGACCCCTGACACTATTTCCTCTTAAAATCAGTACTTCACATTGCAATAGCACTGAAATGTTTCCTCTTTAAGAAATACTGTATCTTAGACCAATTTTCCTTTTCAAAGAAGTCCACTAATCACCTCTTAAGTTTGTATGTAACATTTGACAGGAAAGATGGACTACAGATGTATCTATTTGATCTAAACATAATCATCATCATGTACAGAAAAAGAAAAAGTATTTAGCCAGCCATTTGTTTTTCCCATTTTAAAGAAATCCATTGGGTAAACATTATCCTCATGCTTACTTTGTGGGGTCACACAAACTCAAAACACTTTAACAATCACTTTTGGGCATGTCATTAGAAAAACAGAATGCATACTTCACTGATCACTTACCATGGTACACTTAAAAAGTGGCTGAGAGACCCTCTAGGTTTGGAAAAACATTCTACTTGAGATAGTGCTAGAACTTCGAGACATGCTGCATGTCTCGTTCCCTGACGCTTCGACTTGCTGTGGACACAGTGTGAATGATGACTAGTGAAAGAAATCTGGGATACAACCACGACCCATTCTTCTTCAACAAGTATTTAACATTAATGTAATTCTGTAAATGATTTAGGACACCTTCAGCAAGCCCCTTTTGACATTGCATTACTTCCGAATGTAACAATGAGATTGCGAGGTTTTAAATATGGTTATACATCGTAAGAAAAATCTTCCTTTCTGAAACATCAGAGGAAATGAAATAATCACAGAGGTAACCTAGGTAAAATAATTATAGTTTTGGTAAATTTGGGTATGCTAACTGGTACAAACTGAATTTGTGGAAAGGAATTTATTGGAAGCTAGAGGCCACTGTATCCCTTTCGGTCGAGGCTTCAGGGAAGGATCGCGATTCATTTGGCTTTGATCTCTGTGTAGTCAGTGGTGTCATCCCCCCTCCCCAATCTTCCCTCACGCTGTCGCCCGAGAAAATTCAGCTCTTGCCTCTCCATGCCTGCAGTCGAGCCAACATGCTGGTAATCGCTGTCTTCTCCCTGCAAAAATAGAGCAAGTCATTACTGCCCTCAAAGTCAACTACTGTATGGACTGATCATTTCTCCCCTACTCTATATCCTGATAAATTAATGACATGTTGGCAATCAAAAGAATGTTGTGAGGTTAAATGTAGCAAAGCCAAAGGAGCCAAGCATTGTTATTGTGTTAGACAAGAACCAATCTAATGCAGGTACAGTATAATAGATTACTACCGGAATGAGGGAAAAAAAAATTTAAGAAAATATATTCTACTTGTATGATGGTTATTTACTTGTACTGCAGCTGTTGATTTGTTAGCCTTACCGTGCTCTCTTCTAGGATGGAATTAAACTTAGAGCCCAGCAGCTCAGTCTTAAGCTGTTAAGTTAGGGGAAAGACAAAAGAGACAGAGAATGCAGACAAGCAATGAAGAAGGAAAGAATAGTCAGGAAATGCTTCAAAGCAAAGGCCACACTTCACCATCAGGCAAGCAAATAACCACATCTAGAGTTCTAGTACAACTCCACCATTTAATGCTGAGAAACAATTAATTTGTAGACAAATAAAACCCTTTACGATTTTTTTTTTTTGCCTTTACAACGGAAACGGACTGTAGAAGGCTACTTTCACGTTCCTAGGTTGAAGTGTCGCTAATCCAGTTGCTTTTTTCAGGACTATACATGGATAAAAATCTGATCATTTAAAATTAGAGCTGAGCAATTTTCATACTTCTAGATATCTCTGATTGAGAATGGTCAGATCGTAATTCACCAAATTCACCTTATCACGCATATCAATTTTATCATCACTTCAAGCAAAACACAAAGCAAGGGATGTTTAAAATAAAATAATGCAAAAATGTCAAAGCATGGTCACAGACCATGTAGCTAAAATGCTAAAGTTAAAAATTGCAAAACAATTAAATCAACACAGAGGCCAATGCTGCTCAATGTCCTTTTTTTGAACAATTCAAGTGCATTTTTAGTGATAATACCCAATTTTTCTTTATTGGATATCTCCATTTTCTCCATTGAATATCTCCATTTTCTCCACTGTGTATTTGACATCTCTTAGGTCAAAAAGGGCCAGCATCCAAGCTTGGACTACTAGTACATTTTAGTGCATTCAATTGTTGCTTATCTTATGACACAATATGTCACATGTGGTACATGTTGATAATTTGTTGTTAAATTGTGTATGATGAAAAACGGATACTGATACGGCATGTCCATTCAGGGTGTTTTTAAGGAAATGCATATGGGTCATTTGAATTTACAAATGTCAAGAAAAACAGATCAAATCTAAGCAAACAGGATTGTGCAATGTGAACATAGCCTAAGACATCCAGTGAGAGTATGAAGAAAACCACCTTTGACAATTTAGTGAGGACACTAAAATTGTGTTAAGTTCTATTCATATTTTAATTTTATAGTCCAAAATAATAGACTTAAACTTATTACGCTTTTGCGCATAGATTGCACAGAATTAAAACCCTGGGTTTTTGGTATCATTTTAACGCATTTTAACAACCCCAAGACATCAGCAAAACACCACTATGAACAACGGCACATGTAAAAAGAGTATTATATTCATAATTCATCGTCATAATATCTCACCACTTTTTTCCTGAGACTTTGTTTGTCCTTCTTGACTGCGCTGTAGTACATGGAGGGATTCTCCACTCTAGAGCCCCCGTCCTGCCCAGGGTTGCCATTCTCTCTGGAGGTTGGAGTCAGAGGATCAGACTCTGTCTCACACGGAATGACGCTAATGACTAGCTCAGGGCAACACAGTAAGCCTGGGCATCCATTTTGAGAAAGGCAGATCACTTTTGCCTCCATAACCAAGAGGCACTTTTGCTTTTACTTTTGGTTTCAATATCAAAAATGGTGGAATTGTGGAACTGACAACTGTCTGTTGTCAGGTGCATAATAGTGGTTGTATATTTGCTGAAGCACTTGAGGTTAAGTGCCTTTGCTTTGTTTAGCTTAGCATAGTGATTGAGGCTAGAAAGCAATGGAAGGCAAATCAAAGTCTTGTTAGTCTGTCATCTGGAGTCCACATCATGGCCAACACTGTCATTTTGTTTGCCAACTTGTTGCATGTACCATCTTACCATTTGATCAAATTGTTTCATGGGTCATGTATATAGCAAGATCAAAAAGAAACACATTTGAGAATGGATGACTAGGCTTTGGTGTTTCCTTGCTTTGCCCCTTTTCCCAGATCTGTGCAATGGATATGGTAAATTACTTACTTTTTGTTGTTTTGTCCCACATATCTTACAGCTGCAATGATAAAAGCAATTACTGCCACTCCTCCGATGGTTCCTACTATTACAGCCATCAGGTATTTTTCTGAAATATGATATAAATGCTTTACTTGAAGTTTATTATATGTTACATTAACAAAAATGGTTGCAACTGTCAGGATCATCATCATCACCATCATCATCATCATCATCATTATTATCATCACATCATCATCATCATGTTCTCCAAAAATAACATAGCAAATATGTCATTGTTCACTAGCACATTTAATTCATTTGATCACATGTAAGATGAAGTGAACTTAAATCCTAATTAAGGAAAACCCTGATTTTTTTTTCCTTAAACTGACTATGTAATTATATGACCAAACTGCATAGCACATAAGATATAACTGTTGAAAAATTTCAGATCAATACATTTTAAAGATTTTATGATGACATGAACTCACTCTCTTGCTGCAGTTCTAGCCGGATAGAATGAGAGCCATAAGCGTTAGAGATGCTGCAGTGTACATGAACAGCTATGTCTTCGTTGTTCTCCCGGTCACCCTTCTCCCTCAGTTTTATCATGCCAGTTGATGTATAACCATCTGTATGTGTGTAGAAGTTGTAACGGCCATTTGTCTCATTAATGGTGATATTGTGGTCAGGAAGGTAGAATGCTATGGATGGTTCAGGATTGCCAGTGGCTATGCAGACACATTGCACACCTTCTCGCACTATGGTGCACTTGGAATCATCAAGGAAAATGGGAGCAACTGTGGGACCAGAAACAAGGGATGAGAATGTCAGATCATTTGTTCATAAGTTCTTAGTGAAATCAGAAATTGTAAATATTTTTATGCTTAATATGTTCCTTAATTGTCTGTAATCCTGGTTACTACAGGTGCCATAAAATGGCCCAATCTCTCCAATTGGGAAAATTCCCAATTCTCCCCTGGGAAAAGCTTGCTCATACTTTTCTAAGGAAGCGTTCCCTCCCCCTAGACGAGAGTATCTCCCTCAATTTTGCATGTTCCCCCACAAAACTTATATTGAGACATTCAGTTGGGTTTTCTGAGCATTATAGAAAAATTCACTGTTTTACAGTTATAAGGATTTGTTTGAGATCTGCCGACCCCCTTTGATCTCCATGACCATAGCTCATTCATATTTTTTCTTTCCAATCAGGAAGCGAGACATATCACGTCAAACAGCATTGTACTGTCAAATCATGTAAATCCAGAAAAAAGTCACTTCTTCAAAATCTGTCCCAAAACCTTCCTATTAAAATACTTTGGAACTTAATGTGTAGAGACAATCACAAAACTTATATCAATCAGTTAGCCTGTCTATAAAAAAAAATTGATGATTGCTCAAATCATTTAGAAAGAGGAGTATTTAAATCACATCTGTGACCACATTTTTGGAGTACACACACCAGAACTCACAAGAAGCAAAATAAAAGCCTCTTCTTTCAAACAATCAAATAATCAAGCTGTAGCACCAAAGGTGCCCAAGATATCTGGTTCAAAATCAGCACAGTCACCTTTCCATTCAAGAAAATAGAAGGAATGTTACATTCTGTGTGTGTGTGTGTGTGTGTGTGTGTGTGTGTGTGTGTGTGTGTGTGTGTGTGTATCAGCTGTCCAGACAGAGGCTAAACAAGGCCAAACCATAACCTCTTACTTCACATACACACACATGTACACACACAAACACACACACACACGCACACACACGCGCGCACACACACACACACA
>JAOVVA010000052.1:20963425-20992442 GCA_028565275.1 Leiocassis micropogon | reverse complement strand
CACACACGCACACACACGCACACACACGCGCGCGCACACACACACACACACACACACACACACACACACACACACACTGGACTTATATCTTACATCTTGGGAACCATGTGGGCTTAGAATAAACAGTTTTGACCATTTTGTACAGAAAAGCAATGCACCATTGCACCTCTACTTCACAGTTTCACCAAAAATTGTCTCTTGTTCAAATTTATTTTCCTTCACATTCAGAAATATGATCGATTTTTTAGTTACTGTAACTCACACTCCACAGTGATGTTTAGAGAGCTGCTGGCCCGGCCATGTTCATTCTCAGCCAGGCAGCGATATGTGCCATCAGTCTGTGGGTTGATATCTGTAAGCTCGAGTATGGACTGTTCTCCAGCTTTTATGGTTCCCACCAACTCTCCATCCTTCAACCAAGTAATTGTAGGAACAGGATTTCCCTGAGTGTTGCAATGGAGAGCCAGAGAGGAATCCTCCATCACCACCAGGGACTCATTGACCCATGGCTCTCTTGGGGCATCTATAGGACAACCCATCAAACAAAGTGCAGTGATTAAAGTGAACTATAGGTAAATGAAGAAATTAAGTAGGATATAAAAAATAAAATTCAACAAGTGGGACATATAGACTCACATTTGACTGCCAAGTACATAGAGGTGTTCATTGTTCCATAGCCATTGTCACCGACACAGGTGTATAAACCCTCCTGCTCTGCAGTCACTGACTCTAGCTGAAGAGAAGCGTTTGAGCCAGTTTCTGTCATCAGTTCGTCATCTCCAAACAACCATGTAATGTGTGGCATAGGATTACTGTCCACATCACAGTGAAGTACCACAGAGCTTCCCTCCATTACCTCCTTGGAGACGTTTACCCAAACTTTGCGTGGGGCATCTACAGAAAGAAAGTATGGAATACATATAATTTGGCAACAATAATATATATTTTAGCATTTTACTCAACACATCTGCAGTCCGCAGCAATTATTGCCTCCAGTTTAATCAAATGAGTGAACTTATTTTTGACTCAAATCATCAAAGTTGGGCTTAAATCCAACCACAAAGCTCACTAAAATTGCTGTGTTTAATAAATAAAAATATATGCCATATGAGATCATCTGCGATTGCAATTAATCTATCCCTGAAATCTATCACTGTTAACAAGGTAATGGTGTGCAAATACTGGTTTCCTTAAGAAGCATGGGTTGTAAGTTAATGTTTATGTGCTCACATTTAACGTCCAGGGCGATAAGACGCTCATACACAAAAGTGGTGTTGGGGTAATGGACTCTGCAGCCAACCAGTTGACCATTATGCATAGCTTTGGGGGTGAAAGTAAGTGTGCTAGACATCACTGCTGTATTGCTTTCCTCCACATATTCTGATGCAAAATGAGGATCAGGAAGATAGTCTGTGTACATCCAGTGGATCTCAGGAGTCATGTCAGGACAGTTGTCTGGAGCATAGCAAGTCAACTCCAAGCTGCTGTCACTGACTATTTCTTCTGGGACATCAATGTTGGGCTGATCTAAAAAGAAACCAGGATTTAACAAGCTTACATTCAAGTTTTATTAATACAGACTTAACAGGCCAGAAGTCCAAACATTTTTCTCAATATTATCAAAGATACAGTATTTACATATGTGGAAAATGAATAGCCTTCCATATAATAGTATTATAGATATCTTACCCAACACCTTGAGCTCAGTGAAATCTGGGTAGGTATAGATGTTTGCTCCTCCTAGATCAGCTCGGAAGTAGTACCTCCCTGCATGCTCACCTCCAAGGTTGCTTATTTGCAGCGTGCAGTTCTTCTGAGATAGGTCACCCAGGAGCTTGGTACGGCCTTTGTAACTTTCATGCACAATGTCTGTGCGAGACTTGAAAACCACTGGAGGGTAGAGTTGTGGATAGGGCTGGCCAAAATACCAGATTCCATGGGTGCCCCTGTACGGTCTGACCGCTGAGGGGTATATGAATGTGCATGGGATTACCACACAGGAGTTAGTCATGGCTGAGATGTCCCTGGGCATCCAAACATTCCATTGAGCATGAATTTCTGTACAAAAAGGGCAAAAAATTACAATAAAAAAATTCAAGATAGGTAAAAAAATATTGTCATTTTCAGTCCCAAATTGACACTTAAGGCAACAGACTTGAGGTTGTTACCTCGTACTAGTAGCAGTAAAGGCAGCAGCAGTTCCAAGGACTTCATAGTGTCGGTTCAACTGAGGAACATTAACCTTAACACATTTCACAACAAATGTTTTATCATTAAACACCTTAATTGTACAAATGACACAACATAGAATACTGTGAATAAACAGAAATATGATAAACCCATCAGTGTTGTATTTTGCCAAATGTTACCTTGTGATGTGTTATGATAAGCCTAGCACTAGCTCATGATGACTAAGGCTTTGATTATTAGATACATCATGTTAAGTCACTTAAAAAAGAACCAGTCTGAATTGCATGAAATGCAGGCAACTGCTATCTCTATAATATCACATTCTTGTATCATCTGACTTTCTAACTTCTCTAAACACAGCAAATATTACATAAGGATGAACAGAATGATCAGCCATGACATTAGCCTTCTTCATGAGCAACAAACATTTTTTTGTTCACACACAGACCCTAACACATTTCTATCCATACATCAGACACTCAGCACCTGATGTCTACAGAGCTGCAGTGTGTGGGAGAACAGAATGGCTTAGTGTGATGTCAGATTTTGCGTCTTCGTGTTTGGTGATGACACATCATTCAGAAATCATTAGCCAGAGTGCAACGGCATCACCAACTGCTTCAGTTTATTTACAGGCTGCACTGGTGTGCTGTCAGTGTGTGCCCTCTAGTTAAGGCCACACACACACACACACACACACACACACACGCACACACACACACACACAAACACACACACTTCAATTTTGCCTTTCTTTTTTCTGCCTCACAAACAAACTTGCACACAAACTCAAAAGGAAAAAAGTGTCCTTGTGAACAGACGGGTACCACAGATGGGGAGATTTGGAATGGATTGTTTAGGAAATCTCTGTGATGGACATGTTTGAAAATTCCCCAGACAGCTCAAGCTCATAAGCTTGACTCACTGACAAAAACATAAAACTTCTGTTCATTTATTTTCCTAAGAAAGAAATTATCATGGAGGTGTGTAATCAATGCGTTGACAACTAACCACTTACTATATCAAAAGAAAAGAACAGGTCTTTATCACACATAACACACAGCATGAGATGATATGAAACCAGATATGTACATAATGTCCACAAAAGGCACACAATATTTCTGATGGATATGTACTAAGCCAAATTTGTAGCACAATCTCATCCATAATCTTTTTCTTCAAATTGTATCTGCTAAATAACTTGTTCATAACCACTGTAGACTTACTCAGTGAAGCAATGAATCATCCAGTCCATCACATCTCAGCAAGACCTAAGCACCAGTTGACGGAGACTAGGAGTATACATCAGTGCCGCTCTAACACTAAAGTATTTGCCCAAGCAAAACAAGCAGACCATTCATAGCAGACAAACAAGACTTTCACAAAATGGCCAAAGCACTTGCCTCATACCAGCTCCAGCTCTCTGCTCTGCTCTGGCCTTCTGAAGGCTAAAGCTCAATTCGTCCTGCTCTATTTCTGTAAAAGCTCCACTCCTTTGCTTCTTTTGAAGATCTGTGAAAGACAAAGACATGGTCAAGGAAAAGGCACGATAAAGGATCCATTAGTTATGAATATGTGTGAATGCTTGCAGTGGGCAGTCTTGAATATTCAGACATTTCTCTTCATGCTCAAAACCCACACCAAACATTCCTCTTGTTTGGCATCCATCAATCTACTTTTCCATCAATGCCCTCTCTACGACCTGTGGAGATTATACTGTAGCTGTGGCTTATTATGTCTTATAACTTCAACGATCTCAGTTAAATTAGAGCAAATGTCATAAAAATAAGTAGAAAAAAATAAGTAGAAATATGGTTTCAGCTAGAAATGTTGTTAATATTTAATATTAATATTATGAATTAGCATTAGCTTCATCTTTAAAAATGGTTTATTCAAACCAAAATTGTTCAAAATGGCAACATCTCCAAATTTTTTTCTTTTTTTTTTTTTGTTGCTGTTGTTTGTTTTTTTTTGCACTGTTTTGCTTTGCTTGTACTGTAAGCTATACAGTATGGGTTTGGTATATGTAGGTTGAGTGCCCTTTGGAATCTCAATTTTTTAATATGAATGACTTCTGTAGAACTTCATGGTGCGGTTAGCGCATTCCATCACTGGACAAGTGAACAGCTATGCAGTAGTTTCATGTAGGAATGATGGAAGAAAGGCAGTCAGAGATGGAAGCGCAACAATGCAGACTGTGTAAAGTTCATGACAACAAGCCACAGCACCCCACACACAGGGAAAAGTTGTTCCTACACACACTGAAACACACTCCATTACACAACTGTTAGTTCAACAAAAAAGCTATGTGACCTTGTTAAGCAAATCATAAAATCATATCATCCAGAGAGATAGAGAGAGAGAGAGAGAGAGAGAGACCCTAGAGCTAAAGGACACAGGTGATGGTGGCTGCTATTTGATAAACAGTGTGTGTAGTCAATTATTCAGTTCTTTAAATTTGCTTTTATCTTTGGAAATTCACTTCTGGAATTAGCTATTACTTTTAAAAAAGAAAAAAATTAAGTGACATTTAAGTTATAGAGGATTTTTTTCAAGAACAGGCCAACACACAGCTTGCCTTATGGTTTGCCCATGACGCACACCTCATACGCCAGCACAGGTGCCCACTAAAATTACCCAAGGACCAGATGGTCCTAAAACGACTACTCCCTTGTGTTTGAGAGTAGGCCTTTTGTATATTTGTGCATAATCTGTAAGCAAAGTCTTGTCAAATGTTGGTTAATTGGGCTAGATTACTAGATTTTGCTTACAAAACAAGTGTAAATATTTTTAAAACCAGTTAAGCCCAATCCAAAACCAGTCTAGTTAAAGATGCACAAGGAGCCTTTGCCCTGTTTCATAAGGGTTGATCCTGATCATGAAAACCCATTGTGTTGTAACTGTGTAAGCTCCGAAATTACCATTTGAGATCTATGTAACTTCCCAGTTACTAATCAAGTAGAAACCATTTAAATGTTTATTAAATTACAACCTCCTATATATCACAACTTTTTCAATTTCTTCAGACATTCAGACAAGTGAGACCAGTTGGACAAATGCTCAGGTGTGATCTTAGACTTTGTTCTCACGTTTCCTTATAGAATCTGAGCAACTCTTTAGTCACCAAAATATTATTGTACATTGGCAAGTCTCATACTCTTTCAAGTGAGCTTTGCCATGTGTGCTCGGAATGTTATTTATCTGCTGTATACTGACTTGCAGCTATGGGCAGATGGTGGACTCAGTGGTCTCTCTGTGCTACACTGTAGCTTCCTGCCCACACCTCAGGGTGGAGAGACTGAGGCCCAGTTCCAATTCAGAGGATCCTATCATATTCTTTTAAATTATTATTCCTAATACAAATAAATACATAAATGAATCCAGTTGATTTTTGTATGATTGCCTTTTGTTCTTTAATTCCATATAAATTCCCTTGAAGCATCATAGAAATGACCATTAAGTTAAAATTAAATTCAAAATATTCAAAAAACATCATTCCTAATTAGCAAAAAATGGCACAATTGCAACCTGCCCGTGAAAATCTTCGAGGACAAACAGGATTGTTACTAAAGGATTAAAGCAACCAGTGTTAGTCATGTTTGTATCTCCTTGTAACCCAAATTACAAAAACAAGAAAGAAAGATAAAAACAGAGGCACAACCTGGATCATAGTAAAGCAATGAACCATTTCAAGGCAATAATAGGTAAATCTGTATTATTAAAGACAATAAAGTAAGCATGCACCCCAGCTTTTTCACCCCCTCCTTCACCTGAACGTCTCTCACTGTTCCTCTGTCAATCCATCCATGCATTGGCTCTGTCTCAGTAACATCCTGCATACTTATGCCAGAGCATGAAATCCTCTCCAAACCGCCCACACTTAAGCTTATCTACAGAACAGCGTGACGCATCATAGGCACGACACCGTCTCTGACCACCACAAATACCAATGCAAGTCAAATCCATGGAATTACAAAAAGCCAACTCGAATGTTGCTTTGTTTTTAGCATTTAATCGTAAACCATATAAACATAAACAAGCTAACCTTAAAAAAGTCTATAATTTTTACACTAGAAGATCAACACATATTTGATAAAATAAAAAATAAAAACTCACCCAGCAAATCACTTCAAGCCTCCCTTTCTGATCAAATAGCCAGCATTAATCAGCAGGGCGAGCAGCCGTTCCCTGATACTCACTCACTCTTTCACACCCCCTTGTACCACCCAACCTGGAGACAAGTTCTCTCCATCTCTCCTCCCCCTGTACCTTGCCCCAACACTCTCTCCACTCCCTCTATGCTAGATGGAGATGTCAGGGTTGCAGTGTACAGAGCATTGTTCTACCCGTGAGGCCATTCATAAACCGACCCCCGATGCTGGTCATGGCACAATAAGCACCACTGTTCTCTGGCATAGCACAAAAACGGGTGAGGAGGATGGAGAAAGGAACAATGATGGAATGAAGAGAAAAGAATAAGTGATCTGCATCTTCTATGCTGTGCAGAATGACTCTATGGAGTCCAATTTTTTGTAAGCATGTGAGGGAAAAATGCAAATAGATCAAAAGAGGAGTGATGATACACTGTTTGGCTTTTTCTCTGGATTCTCTGAAGTTGTAATGACTCAGGAGCAGAATCACTACAGTGGCCCTTCAGTACATGACTATTTCAGCAGTTCAAAAGTATCAGCAAAAATTTGTCATCAGTAATGTCAATGAGATGATGACACCTCGTAGCAAGGATGAAAACCTGGAAAATATTTCTGCACAGTGCTTTGTAGGAGAAGTTAGAGAAATATGACCGATGAATAATGTGTCCATTAACTAAATTGAATCTTACCTTTGTATTACACCTACAGTATACTATATTATTGTTTAATTAAATCAAAATAAAATAAAAAATAAAAATAAACTTGTTTAATTAAATCTTTTATGAAATAACAATGGCATAGATTTGCTGATCAAGAAGATGAATTAGTACATATGTACATCTCTCATTTTAGACCCCCTTGAGTTTTAGTTTTCTCTCTATGATAACTCCTAGTATCTGACCTAGAAAAATACAATCAATTTATGATATTGCGTTCCTGTAATTTGTATTATTGTTAACTTACATAAAGATAAAAAAAAAACTTAATTTTGTTATGTTGCATGTGAAGAAGGTGCTTTCACTACTACACTGTTTTTTGAGGGTCAAATGTTGTTTGTTAAAATATCAATAGTGAATAAAGAAACAATACTATCAGCTTAAAAGTTTGATTAATTTTCTCAGTATGGCCAAACATTGTGTATATGTTGTAATATTAAGTATGTGTTTAGAAATACAGTATAGAATTTACATGTAAAATAATAGACATGATAAAATTATAATATTATTATAATAAAATAATGTATATATTACTATGGTTTATTTAATTTATTTTATTATTTATTTAATTTGCATGTTTGCATGATTCACATTTCACATAATTTCATAATTTCATTTGTGGATAACTTATGCAGTAGACCTGCATTTTTCTGATTTCTCATCTCAAAAAGAAATTAATTATTAAACAAACATACAAACCGTGGGATGTACAAACTTTTTCACTGAACTGTACTGTACATTCTTACTCCTTATTTCTTGCATTTTCTCATTATTGATGTACATAGTATCTAATTAAACATTTTGGTTATGTAATAATTAAAAAAGACAATAAAAAAGAGAATACAATCAAGAAGACACAGATCACAAACTCTTGAGGATTTTGGTGTGATGTTTCTTAAACATGGTGCTCTGACAAAGATATGATGTCATTGCTTTGGATAACACTGTACCACATTTTTGCATGGTTCTGTTATCTGACAATAGTGCACTTCTCAGCAATGAAATGACAATCCAAATGCTACACTTTCAAGCAACCCCACCCCCCCACACCACACACACACACACACACACACACACATACACACACACCCACGCCTGCCCCTTGTGCCTCCACACACAGAGTTTATTGTCCCAACAGGCCAGTTCGAGCCTGACACCACACAACACAGGAAAGTTGATGTGCGCAGATAATTGTCCATCAGGGCCAATCCTCCCCACTTTTTCATATTAGCTAGCATGATTGGCTCAGCCCATTTCTGCTGAATTATTCTCTGTAGTTAATACAAATAATGCTTTTTTACAGCCAAGAACCTCTCTCTACCCCACAAACACACACACACACACACACACACACACGCACACACACACTTGCACTTGACTTCATTTGTAAAGGTCATGATGTCAGTGCAGCACAGTCCAGGGCTCGTGCCCTTCAGGGCAGCCTCACTACTAGAGAAAAGGACTATTGTCCCGCTAGATGTTTGGGGAGACAGACTAGATGGAGGGGTTTATGGAAGAATGAAAAGATGGAGATTATAAAGATATAAGTCACGAAACAGACTAACTCCAGTAAAAACTTGAAATATCGTAAAGACAAGCAGCTTCAGAGGTCAGAAGTAAATATACTGCATAGTGTGTAAAATCATGCTTTGTTAAAACATTCCAATTTCACTCTACTGCAGTGTACCACAGTGACACTATCTTTATCTTTTAGTGTTCCAAATACCCATTTATGTTTTTGAATTAAAACCCTAGGCGGACATGGAACTGGAATATTTTTGTTAAATAGAATATGAGCTCTCTCAATCTCTTAATAAGCACAAAAATGCTGTGGTGGAAAATCCTGGATGTATAAATGTCAGTATGGTGAGCATGGTGAGTAATTATTGCTACTAAAAGCTCCTTAACCTCAAGTACATCAGTCAGTTTCTTAACTGTTTGTCACTGGTGTCAAGAGGTGTGTATTTTTTCCTTTTAATCCCACCATATTTCAACATAATCTCAACATATTTGGAGAGGGCTACAGTTTTTTTTTTTTTTTTTTTAACAACCAACTTATAGAGACCTGAGATCAGGTTCTGACTGGTTGGAAAACCTTCAGCCACACCTGTCTTTTGCGAATAATATTTAAGACCCTTGCTGTTAATAAATCATGCAATGCGGATGTTAATAAAAGCGGCTTTTTTTCATGAGTTTCATCTCTAAGCGTTCCCTCAGTTTCACATGGAAGTAAGAACTTCCCATGTGCATCATGATTTTACTGTATTACACAAGGCCTCACCTGATACATACATTTGGTTTTAATCTTAATTTTAAGAATAAAAAAAATAGTGCATTACAATAATATACTGTATTTGTATCTGTTTAGAGCACATTATCTGTTCATTTTCAATAATAATAATAAGAGTAATAATGTATTTGAATCTAGTTATATTCTTATACAGTATTCTAATAAGAAAAATTCTCATTTATATAGGAGATTAATTATTTAAATCATTTGTTTATTCAACCATAGTTTCCCTATCCATACTGTATGTGGTGCAATTTGGAAGACAATACAATTTCTCCTTTTACATAAATACACTTTATGGGCAAAAGTTAGTAGACACCTGATCATCACATCAAGATGTGTATCTTGAATATCCCAGTCCAGATTTAGATGCCCTTTTTGTGGTTATAAAAACCCACTCTTTTTGGCAAGGAATTTTACTAGATTATTGAATGTGGCTGTGGGGATTTGTGTTCATCCAACCACAAGATCACAAATGAGGTCAGGCAGTCTAGAGCAAGAAGGACTTGTGGGGCAGTCAGCATTCATTCCAAAGGTCTTCGGTGGGGGGTTGAAGGCAGGGCACTATGCAGTATGCTCAAATTCTTCCACTTCAACCCTGGCAAATAGCCATGTATTTGTAATGTTACAGCATACAAAACATCTTGTATAATTGTGTGAGTCTAACTTCGCAGCAACAATTTGGGGAAAAACCACAAGTGTTTGACAGCCAGGTGTCCACAAACTTTTGGCCGTGTAATTAAAATAAAAATTAAAAAAATAATAATTTAAATAAAAATGTAAATTTAAAAAATATATTTTATTTTTCTCATCTATGGGCACTATTTCCATTGTCCATAGCTCTTCACCTTTCATCAACTTCTCTCATCCTTTGCCTTTTACAAATTAAGATCTCTAAACCTCTTCACATAATCCTTCTCCATTTACCAGACTTGGGACATGTCGACACACTCACACACTTATTTACAGACTATGGACAACTTGGAAACACCAATTAGGGTACCCTGCATGTCTTTGTTAGTGGGAGGAAACTAGAACTCCTGGAGGAAATCATCCAAGGCTAAAAAAATGGATAAAATATGTTTTAAATACTGCTAATTTCAGGCTAGATCAAATTGCTGGATGTAGCCCAATAAGAACTCAGATCTTTAGACAAACAGGGAACTTGAATTAAACATATAAATAATTAATTTTGTTGGGATATAGGCATCATTGAAATACCTACATATGTTAATCCTTTTAAAACATTATCTTACATAAATATTAAGTATAACTTTTCTTAAACATCACATGATCACATGACTTTTGTTGGCCCCAGTGTTCATGTGTCAGCACAGTTCTATATTAATTAAAGGTAAACCAGTTTCACAAGTCATAGGGTCACACAGTACATCATTATTTAGGTAAACCATTCATTTTATGTACCAGGTAGTGTCAAAATCCATATTAATAACCATACTAACAACACAAGAATTGCAGCAAGGGTTGTGTCCTGTCCTGGTTTCCTAGGACTATCCTTTTTTAAGTATCTGTCCTGGAAAATATATTACATTTTCAGAACATAAAATGTCCCTTTCATATGGCTGATTTTATACAGCTATATTTTATACTGTACATCTATAGTACTGTATATTGCATAACCATCACACACACTATTCAGAACTGGTTGGCAGTGACTATAGTGACTACATGCAGCATACTGTATCCATGGCAAAAATTGTGGTGAGGCATCAGGGAAGAACCTCACTTGAAATGGGAATGCAGCAAATGCAGAAAAAAAGGCCATTTCCACATTTGTGGTGAAAAAAAGATTCATCTAAGGAAGCATGATTTGACCTATGTTTAGCTCAGCATGTGCCATCGCCACAGTGACTAAAATAAGCAAATTTTAATTTTAATAAAAACACAGGGATGCGGTAGTGGCAAAGTGGTTAGCTCTGTGGCCTTGCACCTCCTGGGTTGAGTGTTTGATTCCCACCTTGGGTCTGTGTTTTCATGTTCTCCCCGTGCTTGGCTGGTTTACTCTGTGTACTCTGGTTGCCTCCTGTAGTCCACAGACATGCAGGTTAATTAGCATTCTTAAATTTTCTGTCGTATATGTGTGTGTGCCCAGTGATGGATTGGCACCCTGTCTAAGGGGTACACTTGTGCACGTAAGTCTCCTGAAATTGGCTTCAAGCCCCTGCAACCCTGTACACAGGATAAGCAGTATAGAAGATAAATAAAAAAACACAAATAGCCTATAGCCCTGTGTACTGTAAGCCTCTATTTCTTAAATAAATTAGGTCTCTAAGAAACGGATAGTCTTTGTCTGCCTAACGAATGTCAAACACAAAGTACTTAATTAACATACACCCACAAGACACCTTATTAAATGCAAGTAAACAAATCAGCCACTAAATAAACTTAAAATAAAATAAATTTAAAAAACCTGTGAGTCACTGGTTCTTGCAAGATGACACACTTTTGGTCACCCCAGCCTTTTTTAACAGCTACATTCACGACAATGTTTCCCACATGGACATTATCTTTCTCTCTTCTATCCTTTTGCCAAGTGTGATGGTGAATTAATAGAAGGTTCTGTCACCCACTTAAAGTTGCTGAGCGCAACCTCTGATGCAAGATTGATGTGTGAGATTCTGGTACTGTGGATCTGGCAGGGATGGATCTGGCAAGAAAGTAGTGCAGGAGACTAGCAACGTCTCAAGTCACTGACTGACTCATCAGGGTTGTGTTAAGGTGTAGTGCTCAACTTCAGGAATGATGGCCCATGATTCCACCTGCTACCCTTACCCAGGTTACTCAGACTGTGCTATCTTCGGATGGGATACATCACCATGAAGCTGTGGCAGTCAACTCTTCTATCTCTGCTCACAGATCCAGAGAAATGCGCACAAGTCCACACAAATGTAATGGCTGGATTCTATCTAGAGCCAAGCATAAACCATCATAAAGCCAGACCAGATTTTGATACTGTTGCTGGAAAGAGTTAACACTATGATAATGACCTTGCATGATATCTGGGTTCTAGTTACTGCTGCACAAAGCTATGGACTGGATATGCCCATATGTTCTCTCAGAAGAATCTAAAAAAAAATAGAATGTTTCTTTTTCTGCTTGTGTGGGCCAACCTTGAGTTCAATTTCCCACCACTTTCAAGAATAAGGGAACATTTATTTCCTTTCTGTTCTTTGCATGACTTTATAACTACTTTTTACTGTAGTATAGAAGCAGGTCCTGATGCTAAAACTCCTCAAGCTGATGTAATAGATCTGGTGAGGGCAAGGGAATTGTGAAAAGGAAGTGTATATTATGGTTAAAGGCTGGGTGATCAACATAAGGAACTCTATTGGTGGTATTCACAAAACAACTCTTGGCCACAGTTTATTCCACTTCTAGTTCACCCATGTCTCTTTCTGTTCCTTCTTTAACTGCTTAAATTTTCAATTATGTAGTGGTTATCATTGTCAAAGTATGGACAATACTCTTTCCCTGGGTCTGTCTTGGTGGGGTTAACAGGGGTTTCTGGAGCTGATGCACTAACCTGTCTTTTTGGAGGAAAGGAGTACTATGGTGCGTTTGCCAGAAAGTATTTAAACTCTTCTTGTTAAATCCCATTTTACCTAAAATGTCCTCATGCTAACATTGAGATGTCAATAAGTCAAACAGGGTTTATGAAAGAACCAGACAGCTCTACAACCAAAGATTTATTTAATAAAGTGACCCATGATCCTGTAAACGGGGAAAATGTAAACTGATGAAGTAAGATTATAAATAAAGCAAGATAGTCTTTGTCACAATAATATTTTTAATATAAACTATCTATGGATCTCTTCGTGCAAATAAGCACTGCATCCCTAATGGGCAACCACTGAATCTTCTTATAGAGAACAAAGGTGTTCACATGTTGACTGCTAAAGTTACCATTTTATGCACTCGTCTAGAACTAGTAGAAAAATAAACTAACAAATCTAACAACTAAATAAACTTAGTCCTCAGTGGTTCTTGATGTCCAAAACTATACCAATCAGCAATAATATCATAATGCAAAACATTGTGGCCAATATTGTGTACGTTCACCTTGTGCCACCTTTACAGCTCTGGTCCCACAGTGTGTGGATCTACAGGGCCTCTTGGGGTGTACTGTGGTGTCTGGCACCAGAATGTTGGCAGCAGATCCTTTGGGTGCTGTTTGTTGTGGGATGGGGTCTCCGTAAATCGGACTTGTTTGACCCCATGAGTGTTTGATCAGGTTGGGATCTAGGAAATTTCAAGGCCAGGTTAGCAGTTTTGACTTTTTGTGGCAAGTTGTGCTGCATTGGCTTTTCTGTGGGATTGGACCAGACAAGCTAGCCTTTGCTCCACACGGGCAGAAATGAGACTTGGATATACTGGTATATAATTTAAAAAATCCATGTTAACATGTTATGGCTGATCATTGTACATTTTTAGTAGAATGACAAGCATAGGATGACTCTATTAACACCCAGGATAGCAACTACAGTACATCAGGATGAGTGATTAATCCAAATCGCAAAGAATCATGCATAACAGAATATGAGACTAAGGTAAGCTAGCGGTCTTATTCTATGAAACCGCTCTATCCTGCACAGTGTTGTGTGGAATCGGAGGCAATTACAGAGAAAAGTGGGCATGAGATACCAGTCTATTGCAGAGCACCATGCACATACTGACATTTACACCTATGGATAATCTGAGTCACCAATCTACATATGATATAAATATTTATTTGTAGGAGGAAGCCGGAGAACCTAAAGCAAACCCACACATACACATGGAGAACATGCACACAGACCATAACTTGAGCTTCTAACTGATCTTGGGAGGTTGGAGCTGTGCTACAAAATGCCAGTTAGGGGGGGGGGGGGGGGCTTTGTCCAGTTCAGGTGAGTCCTGATGCTTATCAGATCATCTTACCTTATTTCATATCACTTAATGCTTATTTATGTGAATTTAAGTGAAAAATTGTCCTAACTTTATAATAGATTCCTATGAATTAGTGTGTTAGCTGCATCACTTCTTACAGGACCATGAGCAAACATAAATCTAATATACCAGTGTTACGAAAAGCAGGACACTACATGCCCAAATCACACTAGAGGAGAATGTTTATGTATTTGATTTCTGCACTCGATCTGCTTAAGCAGGCATTGTATTTACGTACAATCAGTACTTATGCATTAATATATTACATAAGGACTTGACAGAACAAGTAGGGCAACAAATAAGTAGTGAGCTTAATATCCAAGACACACAGTAAACATGCAAGTAATTAAAAAGTAAATATTAACAATTAATACAAATTTTGTCAAAACAACACCAGATTCTTAAACAGATCAAATAATTGTTGCTATTACATTGATACTACACTGATACTTGATATCTTCAACAAAACTGCAGACCTGTGATTCAAATATTGATTTGACTTCACTGCTCAACTACTGTCCTAAACCTGAAATCCTTCACATGTAATGTTACAGAAAGAGCACGCTTACCTTAGAGGAGGATCCTTACTCCCTAAAGAGCAAGACTAAAATGCCAGCAATGCCAGTATGATGCAAATCTCCTTCCACATGGCATGTGTGCCCAAACCCTCCCTTTTCATCCCACTGTCTACCAGATTTCCCCCAACCCGATGCTCGTGCACACACACACACACACATTTTAACAGTGATTCATTTCTCTCTGGCCTTGTTAATGTATACAGAATGTGTTGTTCTGCCTGCTGGTAAACGATGGTTAAAGGCTATTTAGTGTGTATTGTTACTAGTGAGATGACAGATTGAGTAGGTTCACTACTAGGTTTGGACTATGTTTGCCACATTTTGTTTAACTTGCAAAACAAACTAATGTAACCTGCTAAAAAGTAATACGTTTTGTTAATCTGATTGACTGGTAAGGCCAAAGAATATTTCCTGTGACATGACATTGTACAACATACATCTTACATGTTTTTACATCTCTTGCTAGTAAACTAGATTTAAGCGCCCCCCCCCCAAATGTCACACTTGTAAATGCTTTATTTTATGCATGCATGTATTATGTATAGAACATATATAATGTAGTTATGCATAAAATAAAAGCAAAACTGCAATTAATTCTGATTAAAGTGGCTTATTTTAAAACAAACAAAAAAAAAAGCAAACAAAAATAATCATATTTTAACAGCATTATTTGTTGTAATCTCTGTTAGACTTGCCCCACCCTACAAGCTTTGCAATGTGGACGGATTTAACACAAAAATTCGTGTTATAAATAGTGAAAGGGAGCAAAGAACTGCAGGCCCTTTTCATGTTCAGCTAGATACCACCTAGTGGCAGCAAAAGGAATCTCAAGCTAATTTTCCTTTAACATCAAACAAACATCAAACTATTTTATATAGAAAAGATTTATTTAAAAGTAATTTATAATTCAATAAAAACTTATCATGGTTAAAAATATGAACAAAACAAATTAATGATAATGTATGAAAGCTCACATCTGGTTAAATTCTTTAAAAAAAAAAAAACACAATTAAAGAATTTCTACAGTACAACTAACATTGTAAGAGGAATATTTTCTTTTGCAAACCATAAAACTAGCAATACAGGGAAATGATTACTGGCATACTGAAAATTAATTAATTGAAAAAATATATTTACAGTAAATACAAAGATCTGTATTTTTTAATTATATTTTGTATACATTTACAATGCATTTTGAGCAATATCTAAAGCCTATTAACTGTATGATTACTGAAAAGTATTTTACGTAACCTGTACAATATATGTTAGGGAAATATTCAATACATGAAAAATGTTTTAAAAATGCATTTTTTATAATTATAAAACAGTGATTTTAGATATAAAACCATCACATTCAAATTCATAAAACTATCAAAATAGTAACATTGTATTAAGTCATGAGACTCACTGAGACTCTCAAATAAAACTGCATTTACACACATGTACATCCCTATTTAAACCCACAATAAACATTCAGCAATGGACACTGAAAAACACAAATTTACAAAACAAAATCAACACGCCAAAGAACATGTTGACCGCAAACACTTAATGTTTCACACCACCAGACTCTCGCGACTCACAGCTCCGTTCTGTGGAAGAGAGACAAGTCACATAAATAACACTTTTGCACAGAGCATAATAAAGAATACAGAAATATATAGAATATAAATTTGGAATCAAAGGTTTTATCTGTCAAGTCTATGATTTTTATGATAATTTTTTCAGATTACACACACCAAATAACTAAAAAAAAAAACCTTGTAATTCCAAGACTACTATGTGCTGGCCTTATTTACTTATCAGTTATAACGGCTTTAGACTGCAAAACTTGAAAATGCTACCATTATAATTTCCACATCTCAAAAAGTAACTGTTGCATGAAACACAAGTAGGAGCTTCTCACCTTGCGGAGATTGCTCTTCTTGGATGATGCTAAGCTGTCTGTATCCTCTGTGTAGGTTGGTGGAGGTGGGAAGCTGGTGTTGTTGGCAGGGCGCTGGTTAGGATTGCCTGCAGGCCTGCTAAAGGGAAGTGGTGGTGGTGGCCCCCCACGTCCTCCCCTGTAGCGGTCTGAGCGCTCACTGTCGCTGTCAAGGCGCTCACGGCTCCGAGCCCGCTGCTGCTCGCCCATCTTCTTCCTCTCCATTGCCTCCCGTAGGAAGCCATCATCGTATGCATCCTGGCCTCTGCCTCCCCGCCCACGTTCTAGATCCATCAAATCATCACGGCTACGACTGCGCCGTCCCTGGAAGCCAACTCCTCGAGAATCGCTACGGAAGCGGTCATCAGGGGAATAGTCACGATGTCGGTCATCTGGGACACGGTCATATCTACGATCACTGCTACTCCATTCATCATCAGAACTGCAGATAGAACAAATTGATTTTTAGAATAGAGAAAATGACAAATCACAAATTTATTAATATATATTCAGATCACTGTAGATATAAGCCACTCAATTCTTGGCTTACCCTCTTCTGCCTCCTCGAGGAGGGTAATCGCGGTCTCTGTAGTTTCGGCCGATATCATCAAGGTTGTCCATGGAACGAGCACGGCCAGGGCGGTTAGGACCACCTCCGCCACCTCTCCTGGGCTCATCTCGGTGCATACTCTGAGATACACTACTGATGGTGCTCATGTTCTCATCATCATACACTGTGTTCAGCTGGGGAGGCCTGGATCGACCACGATTACGAGGGTCTCCGCCATCATGCAGGGAGCTGATCTCACTCATACCATCAACTGAGAGAAAGGAGTTAGTGATAGATTGAGTAAGAATGCAAGTGGGTGACAAAGGAAAGC
This sequence comes from Leiocassis micropogon, assembly GCA_028565275.1. Taxonomy (NCBI): domain Eukaryota; kingdom Metazoa; phylum Chordata; class Actinopteri; order Siluriformes; family Bagridae; genus Leiocassis; species Leiocassis micropogon. Next base: position 20,974,765 of record JAOVVA010000052.1, on the reverse strand, counting down.
ATATAAACGTATAAAAATAAACACATTACAGTTCCTCTCCTAAAGGTTTCCAGAAAGATCTTTCAGATTTTCCATTAACACTCCAACAATGACCACCCAAACCCATACAATTCAGGATAGATCCCTGGGCAAGAGAACTCACATCGATTTTGGGGGACTGCAGCACCTCCAGGCTGACTGGGGTCCAGATTGGCCACCTGCCGCTCCATATAATACAGCAAACGAGTAGGATTTCCATCCTGATTAGCCTGGATACGATATCCGCTACGAGCTGAAACACAAACAAAACCATCCCATAAATATGAAGACAAAAGAAATAAATTAATGAATTTTTTTTTTTTTTTAAAGATAAAATCAACAGCCATTGAGGTATTTACACTCACAGTTAAAAGAAAAGAATAAGCCATTTTTCTTTTGCTAAGTTTGTTTCTGCTATACACTAAGTCACTTGGATTTGAGATCCCAAGATGAGTAAGAGATGAGGGATCAGAATTTCAACTTTTATTTCCAGATCTAGATGTGTTGCAAAGCTTTAAAGAAAAAAGTGGCAGATCATCCAATTTTTTGGTTTATTAGGTAATATTTATGTCTTAAAGCAAATAACATTTAATGTTTGGCTAGATATTCCTAGCTTGTAATAAATGCGTGAAGCCGTTTTTTTTTATTTTTATTGGAAACCCAAGTGTGTTTGTTGTACAGCTAAATAAATAAACAAATAAATAAACAAACAGAACCCATTGCTGTTCCTATACTTTCAATGGGGACTGTAAATAAAACAAAAAGAAGTACACAAGCATTCTGAACTTACTCTGGCCATCATGATTATGTAGCAACGGTACTTGAGATCCCTGACCAACTACAACAGAAAGCATAAAGCAACATCAAGAAGTCAAATATCAGATTCATTAGTGAGCATGTCTCCAATATTAAACTCTACAGGAACACTAGGCTAGATATAATAGCATGTACATACATTGTACCATAGCCAACATAACATATACAGCATGTATGATTAATAATAATAATTATATTATATTATATTATATTCACACACACACAAGTATGCGTGTGTGTGTGCGCGTGTGTGTGTGTGTGTGCGCGCGCGTGTGTGTGTGTGTGTGTGTGTGTATTTGTATGTATGTGTACGGTCATGTGCAAAAGTTAGTAACCCCTCTTATTTCTGTGTTTTTGTAAAAAAAAAAAAAAAAAAAGAAATGCTTCAAAACTTTAGACTAACTTTTTTCACTGGGCCATTATTTATTTAACAAAAATGAATAAAAACATGCAGGGAATACCAAGTACTCCCAACAATATATCTCTCTCTCCTTATCTATCTCGCTCATAAACCTGTATACATTTTTTAATTACTAAATTTATTGCTATACATTATAAATTGACATACAGTATGAAATTAATAATAGTATATGAATAAAATATACATCATACCATTTTTTCCCCTGAAGTGTGTATACATTTTTTTGGCCATCTTTGTTTCTATACATTATAAATACATACAGTACTGTGTATACACCTTTAGTTTACTACTCATAATAAGTTCACCGAAAAATCATGTGTATAGAAGATTACCCACCTGAGCTGGCTGTGTCAAAGTCCATGCCATAGCCATTAGGGGGAGGGACGTTGACACCCTGGGGCATGGGCAGCATAGGGATGGGTGGGGATGGCCCCCCCACGTATGCTGGTTGTCCATACAAACTAGGAGCGAACATACTGGCTGCATACTGGCTAGGAATACCAGCCTTCACAGCTTTACCTGCTTCATACACTTCAATTGAAACAACACAGAATGTGTGAATTAATACTTAAAGATTTGGTATTTTACTTTCAGTATTAGGCACGCACAGTGCAACTCCATAATGATAATTCTTCCCTAACATTTCCATAATGCAAGTTATAGCAACAAAGATTGCAGAAAAGGCTATTAAATAAAAAGACCAACTGCAACAAGAAATTATTAGAGTACATATACTTTTACATAGAACACAATTGTAAAGAGAAGGACAGCAATGGCGAATAAATGCAGGTATAACTACTTACATGCTCTTGGGCAGCAACAGCGTTCTGGGCAACATGGGCAGCTCACATAACAGCAACATGTATGAGGGCAACATTGACACCAACAGATCCCAATGAGGAGCAGCAACAAGAGGAAGCCAATCACCACCAACACTACCAACAACCAATCTGACAGAGAGGACACAATAAAGAAGGGTAAAGAGTAAACAACCTGAACTGTTACTAAGACTGGGCAGACAGATATTGTTCGACTTAAGACTGGAGTCTCCGACTAACTTTATGATCAGGCTGAGTTTTTCTCCCAGTTTTTCTCCCAGCCTTTCCACCCTCAGCACTAGAGCCCTCCAGGGTAGTGTTCTGAGCCCCCTGCTGTACTCATTGTACACTTACGACTGCGTGGCCACTACTTTCCCCCCAGGAAAATCGTGAAAGATCTCAGTCACCTCAACAACGAACTGTTTTCTCTGTTGCGATCAGGAAAGCGATTCCGCTCCCTGAAGGCCAACACAGAGAGACTGAGGAGGAGCTTCTTTCCGAGGCGATAAGGTCCCTCAACCAAAACACACAGGACTAAAAAAAACATCCTTTTGCACACTGCACTTTATGGACATTTCTCATGACTGACAATATAGTCCATTTATGGACATTATACATTGTACACTAATGCACATTTAGACATTTATATTTCATTTGGCACACTTCATTTTGCACACTTCTGATCATTTCATTTCTGCAAACTTTCTGGACATTTAAATCCATTTCATTTTTCACACTTTTGCACATTTCCATATTTGTAATTTTTTCATCACTGTGTATATTTTGTACAGCTAGGTTGTTTAAAAAAAAAAAAAAAAAAAAAAAAAACTCACTTTATCCCATATTTTATATTCTGTTCTTATCTTCTCTATATTTTATTCATTTCCATTCCCCAATTTATTTTTATTTCTATTTCTATTGATAATTTAGAGTTTAAAGATCACGAGCAGTCGTATAAGCATTTCACTGCATATCGTACCATGCATGACTGTGTATGTGACAAATAAAATTTGAATTTGAATAGTAAATGAACAAAGCATAATAAGAAAACCTTTACATAGTTTTTAACTTAACTGCTTATTTTGGCGGAAAGGACATGCCTTTCCGAAGCATATGAAAAGTGTGCAAAACATTATTTGCTATATATAAGAGTTTAAACAGAAATGGTACTAATTTTCACTTTGCTTTATATGCATTAATTAGAACAGGCAAATTAGCATGTGGCAACTTGCAGCAAAATTCTTAAAATGAAAGAAAAATCATTGCCAACAGTCAATTTGGGGTTCTTCTAATACAAACATGAAAAAGAGCATTTAATTATTTGTTTAAACAGGGATGAAGGTATTATGGGGGGGGGGGGGGGGGGGGGGGTGGGTGTGGTGTTTTATATATATATTTTACACACACACATACATACACATGAAACAATTTTAAAATCTGTTGATCATACATGAGCACTCACACTTTGTTCTACATAGTGAACCAGCAATAACAACTAGCCGGAATCTCTTTCCAAGTTTAGAATATCTTTCTAAACTAGCATTCTAAAATCTTGGCCATTCCCTTATGCTACGTTGGATCAACAGAAAATGGAAGCATCACAGTGTCTATCGCAAGCTAACCAAGACCCTGTAGACAAAAATTTCAAATTCTCTGCAAAATTAAGGATGGTATGAAAGGGTGACAAGAAGAAAAAAAAAAAAGAAAAAAAAAAAACCTTGCCCAAGTAGAGCCATACAAAAGCATCAGAGTAACAACAGTGTCAAACTGATGTGTGGCACTAACCCAAGCAATACCTATTTATCATCAGTTTTATCATGAATTGTTAGCATTCTAAAAGCTTGGCCCCATCATGCAATGCTGGATCAACAGAAAGTGGAACACACCATAACACACTAGCTAAACAAGACCCATAATTGAAGACTTGGCAAATATGTGGCAGAAAAAAACAAAACCAAAAAAACATTGCCCAAGAAGGGCCTTATAAAAGCATGAGAGTTACTAGTGTCAATTTTTGGTATGGGATAAATCCAAGCGATACATATTGAACACCATTCTTACAATGTAATTCGATATAATGGTGGCAGTATCAGGCTCTGGGGACATTTAATTTTTATTCTTAGAACCAGGACATCTTGGTAAATAAATTGAAGGGAGAAAGGCTAGAGCACAGTACAACAATTTGTTGATAAATTTTGTTTCTTCTTTAAAAAAAAAGTTGGGGTGGGGGGCAAGTACATCCAATGCAGTGCAAGAGATCATGACATTTAAATAAAAAAAAAAAAAAAAAAAAAAAAAAAATTACAATAAGAAAAGAAACTAGCTTAATAGCTTGCCACCAAAATCATAACTACAAATCACACACAGCATGCAAACATCAAAGACAGACTCATGCCTGGACATTTACTCTCTCAATCCCTGAGTTGATGCAACTTCTACAGCAACTTCTACTGCAGGCGGAGCCATTTTCTGGTGTTTACGAGCATAAACCTTGCTTGTACTGTATATGCAAATTTTGCCTTCATGAAAATTATTTTATTCAACTTTCAGACTCTTGGGAAAGTCAGTGACCTTCAGCTCATTTTATTTGACAACAAAGTAGCTTGCCTGCTGAAGGAGGTAAAAGTGCACAACACAATTAGGCTTCTAGGACTACAGAGGTGCACTTAGTGTACCTTCCATGATCAGTAAGTCAATGCCAGGCAGCAGGTCTGTAGTATTTGACTTTCTCTCTGTGAAAGAAGGAGGACAAAGCCATGATTGAAAAGGGTTTTGCTGTGACTATCTAAGCAGAAAAGTTCTCCTCTCTTAAAATGTTCTCCTCAATAATTAAACCATGTGACTGCTCATTTCCCAACTCCTATGAGTTAAGCTCAACAGAAGTAAAATAGTTCTAAAACACCATACCACTCAAGAAAGGGAAAAAAAATTGAAAACGGGTGGCAGAAAAGTACAACCTAAGTTTTGGGTTTGTGTGCAGATATAAAATAAATAATCATTAAATCTTACCCAAAACAATGAGCTCGGTATAGTCTTCGCCATTTCCTGATAAGTCCTGGGACGATGCAACACTGCACACATACACACCGCTATCACCCCATGCAGTCTGTTCAATGTTGAGATCAGCATCTAAAAGAAATTTTTGGATATTTAGTACTGCACTATGACCTTATTTCTTTCTCTAAAGCTACCAGCTATTAATGAAGCATGCTGATAGATCTATTTTGCTTGTTCCTTGTATTAGGAATAAATGCAAGGAATTTATTCCTACATACAAGCTACATGCAATTATGTAGCTTGTATGTAGCCTTTATGCACTTAGCCTAATTTACAATTTTGTTCATTTGTGAACTAAAGTGTTTCTTTCAATTACAGGGACAAGGGTGCGTTTAGATAAATAAGACACATTGATACACATATATACACACACACACACACACACACACACACATACATACATACATATATATGAGAGAGAGAGAGAGCGAGCAAGAGGGGGAAAAAAAAACTTAAAACAAATTCACATTATCCCTTACTGTTAGTGATGCTGATCTTGCGGCCCTGGTATTGGTTTCCCAGCGTCACAGCTGTCTGCTTAGAAGCCACAATGCGCACAGTCCTTGAACCATCTGAGCATTCAGTGTTGGGGTTGTAGTTGGGGTTAGCCTGGGCATAAGCATTGTCAGCACTGCTTGGATTCAGGGCAGCTTGGATTGGGTCTCGGCAGAAGGATTTGTACCTCCAGGTGATGATAGGGGGAACAGTGGCTGTGGTCGTGTAATCACACCTAAGAGTGACTGGCTGGAACAGTATGACCACATAGCGTTTCACAGGGCAGATGACATTGACGCCTGTGGTGAAACCTGTCAGAAAGAAGAGGGTTAATCTGTGGTTATCCAGAATGTGAGGAAAATCCAGTAGCATATACATAATTGTGACTTTTTTTTTTGTCCTGTTCTACTACTCTCTTATAATTGCAAGGTAGCAATTCTAGGATAAAGCGTTTAATGCACCTGTTCCTATTCATACAGAACAATAACTCAGCATGATACTGAATCGTTTCAGGAAGCAAAATTTTGCGGCTGCTGAAATCATAAAACAAACACTCAAGTGTGATATGAAGAGCTGTAAAGGGTGCATAATCTGAAACGATTCTGGGAGCATATAGCAACCCAAATTTATTTTTTACTTTGATCTAAAATGTTACTGGATACAGCATAAGTAATTTCCTTTACTGTAAGAACATATTTAGTCAGATGTATAAACATTATCATTTTAAAAAAAAAGCGAAATAATCAGAATATATGATACCTGGTTTATTATGAACACCCGTTGTGTGAATTTTATGAATTTGAATCTGCTCTTACACATTCCTTTAACACCATCAGTAAAATTAACTTTTATATAAAAGACTGACTTTATAGATTTAGGAAGACAAGTTATTTATTAATACAAGTTAGTTATTCTCAAATAGTATGCGCTCAATGAGTACAAAGAAATATTATGTGCAGCTGCTTCAGGTGCCGCACTACAGCTCTTAGACAGAAACATCTGTATATTAATTAGAACAAAAGCAGCTTTTCTTCTAAGGTATTGAGCCTTTATGAATGGCACATGCACAGATAAGTAAGGGGTGTTAGAGGGGAGAAGTTTTAGCCTTGTGGAACGAGAGCCGTCTCGAAGTGTCTTTAAAATTATGCCACGAAGGCGATGAAAAACAAAAACAGGCACTCTTGAAAGACTGTGTTAACTGAAACTATGACTCACATGCCTGAGACAGAAACCAGGTCAGTGGGGTTATGCTGTAACCCACTCACACACAATCTAATATTTAGGTATGGGAATGTACGAATTTAACAAAATACTGTAAATCAAGTAAAGTTATTAAAAAATAAATATAGCAGAATTTAAAGTCACTCTGTCACTATAATTGTATAATTAGAGTAAGTTTGTGTTTGTTTATGCAGCTTTATGAACTGAATATAATGTAACTGTCAGGAAATTACCAGAAAGACTATAAATATCACATTTGGAATTAACAGCAAATCAAAAATGAAGGCGAGGATTACATTAAGCATTAAAAAGAGTTCATCTGTTAAATATCTGCTTAAGTAGGTACAAAAAAAAAAATTCAGCACTGAATAAACAGTGAGCTTATCTTAGGCCTAAAAATACATGGCACTGCGAAATACATGCAGTCTGTCAGAGTACCTTCGACTGTTGTATAGAGACCAACATAGTAACAATATTAAAAGAAGTAAACCGAACAAATAGAAATGGTTTTAAATAGAAACCATTGGAAAAAGAAACTAAATATTATGAATAATCGTACCTGTTACCGTGAAGGTGATAAGGATCACAAATAACAGGCGCATTTTTGGCTGATCCACTCTTCTAAAGTTCGGCTAATAAAAAAACACTCTTGAAACTTGAAACGGACTTAAAAACACTTAAAACAGTCGCTCTTGGGAAGCTCGACCAAACATTTGTAAGCACGTATTTCCTGAGTCTTTCTGCAGTTTTCTTCTTTTCCCCCTCACACAGGTGTATCCTCCATTTTGTCCGCGCAGTGTTGTGTAGGCGAGAGACCTGAACAGGTGAAGGAGGAAGCGCGACTGAACCACGCCGCCTTTACCGAAACTCACAGGGGCTTCGTGGCAAACTTGTCCTTTATATCTCATGGGTAGTGCTATTAAGGACACGTTTTATTCCTAATGCGCTTGTAAGGGACTCTAAAACAGTTCGGTTCTTCTTGTGTTTTGGCGTAAATTCGGTGCTTGTTGAGTTTTATAGCCGAGCGGCTACGCCCGATAATCCTCAAAATAAGTGACGAATGGTTTGGTCCTGGTACACAAACGATAAGGTTAATTATTACTTAACTTGCTTAAAAGTGCAACAAATGAGTGAAACTGATAAAAAAAAAAATGCGTTCAGGGTTATATACCACCTGATCTTAACTTATTCTCACAGTATGCGATATTATAATAATTGTGAATCTTTTGCATTTAGGGAGTTTTTCTCAGGGTAAAGCTTGGGGGGGGATTACACTATTTTGCAGAAACAGTCTGGAGGCTGGCACAAGGCAGGGTACACCATGAATCCACACACACACACACAATTTGGGAACACCAATTAGCCTAATCTTAATGTTTTCGGACTGTGCAAGGAAACAGGAGTACCTGGAGGAAACCCACCAAGCACAGGGAAAACACGCAAACGCCACACCCACAGACCCAAGGCTGAAATCAAACGCTTGACCCTGGAGGTGTGAGGCCACAGTGCTAACCACTATGCAACTGTGCCATTGATTTGAGTTGAAATTTGTCAAATAAAATTTGAGTCCGTATTAGCGAGTATCGGTTATTTGTAACGAATAACCAGACCTCACTCACTATGTCAAGTATGTTGCAATTTTCATTATTTCTAGAACTGTCAAACACTTGCGTTACCTTTGGATTATTTGCATGATACTCTGAGTAATGTTTGGTATCTCACTACAGTGCATATAACATAGTTTTAATCGTTAAACTAATGCTCATAACCTTTCTCCTTGAGCAGAAATTAGAGGGAACATTACTATGCAAATAAAATTGAATCTAACTATTTGCAGGGTAAAACGTTAAAGTCAGAATCACATGAAAATTAAGAAGAGCAGCTGAAAGTGCTATACCATTGCTTTTTGGGAATCCATGTGAGCTGGTGCTTAACTGTGCTAAATACATGCAACATTTCAGGCCCGTCGTCTTGCTCTAGGATTGTCTGCCTAAACAATCATAGATGAGGCTAAAGAAAGTAAGATTTGGAGAAAGATTATCTCACTGAATCTATTTTAAACACTTTAAAAAAAAAAAGATTTGTTCTCCTGCTGATCCTTCAAATCTGGTATTGACACACTACAGCTTTAGTACCCTTTCAGTATGCCATCACAGTCTGCTTCCAGCTGATGGATTCAGGAAAACATTCTTGGTCTCATTTAACACAGGATTGATTGGCAACAGCTACTGCACTGCTATTGTGACATGCATATTGCAGCAAAATCAAATCGCTATTACAAGCTCTTGTTATGCTCCAGGAATTAATTACCATAAGTAACATAGTATTCATTGCCACTCCTGTAAATTACACACACACACACACACACACACATCTTGTCATCCGTTGATATTCAATTGAATATACTATATCAATGATGTAAATGGCATTGGCAAAAATAAAGGATGGATGGAAATAAATAAAATGATGTGACATTTGTGTTAGGTGTTCAGTTCTGGTGTGATATTATTATTTTTTTTTTTAATCATTGCTGCTACTTTAGGAATGTCAAATGTTTACTGTTTCTCTTCCCACTACCTCAACTCATACCTCATCACTAAAAAAAAAAAAAAGTTATTGGTCGTGTTACGTTGTTGGGTTTGTCACTCTCTAGCTCTTTGTTTACACATTGCACGTGCACTTTGTTGTCTGTTGTCTATTGTTGTCTCTTTTTTGTATAGAAATAGATAGTTTTAGGTTAACATAAAAATGTAAATCTGTCATATCTGAGCTAGTCAGCTAATTAGATAGTTACCTAGCTGGTTCCGGTAAAGTGTGTTGTTAATTTATATTGTTGCATGTATGTAGCACCTTGGTCCTGGAGGAACGTTGTTTCGTTTTACTGTGTACTGAACTGTATATGGTTGGAATGACAATAAAAGCCTTGACTTGATTTGACTTGACATGATGTGACTTGCTAATGCAACTGAGCAATGCATATGGTACAAGAGCGGAGCAATGTATTCATTTTCATTCCACAGAAGAATCTTCAATACTGTTGCTGTGTTGAGGCAGTTCCTCTTTTTTCCATTCTTGAAATATTTGTTTCTGTCAAAAAACAGTCTAGTGTGACATTGGCATTGGAGTTCCTCCTACTCTGATCCACTGTGCTATCTAGCAGAGGTCACCTAAAATAAAAAAAAGTGTAAAGATGTGGTTCAGACATGTTCAGAGGAGAGATTGTGAGCATATTGATAGAAGGATGCAGAGGCTGGAACTGCCAGACAGAAGGTCTAGAGGACGACCGAAGAGGAGATTTATGGATGCATTTATGGAGTCTTAGGACACAATGGAGTGTACACCCTGGACAGGTTGCCAATCTATCACAGGGAACACAGTGTGCACATAGTGCTTTACTCAAACTATATGTATTGGCTGAATCCATAATCACAGTGCAATTTAGCACATTTCAACTTAAAAAATTAAACCTTCCAACATTGAATATTGTTTTTGTTTCTGCAAGAGTGCTCTTAAAAGAGTAATGTTTTGCCCTACATTTATAAAATACCAATACTTAATACTTCTACTACCATGTGTTAATTCAGTAAGCTGGTATACTGTAAGTTAATAAATAATTTCAGATTAAGTGCTTATTGATTATAACAGGGCTGCCAACTTTTCAGGAAAAGCTTGGAGTGAGATCCTAAAATTAAAGGCATTCACCCCCCCCCCCATTGTGCATTGTGCGTGCCCAGCCATTTTGTCCTACACCAACCATACAGCTTACCCTGCATGCCTCAGGTTCTTAGTGTTACAGTGTTGAAGTGAAACAACAGATCCGCTCCTGTATGCATTCCAGAAAATAAATAAATAAATAAATAAAAATAGGACCAGGCTTACATACCAGCCAAACAGGCTCTCCAACAGATCCTTGTAGGGCAGCAGGGGGCTTGCAGCCTATCCAAGGGCACGAGGCATGGTACACCCTGGACAGAGTGCCAATCCATCGCAGGGCACACACATACACACACTCAAGCACACACTATGGGCAATTTGGGAATGGAAATTAGCCTAATCTGCATGTCTTTGTACTGTGGGAGGTAATTATAGACTGTACATTATTATTATTATTATTATTATTATTATTATTATTATAATAATACAGTGGGGCAAAAAAGTATTTAGTCAGCCACCAATTGTGCAAGTCCTCCCACTTAAAAAGATGCGAAAGGCCTGGAATTTCCAGCCCAGGTATACCTCAACTATGAGAGACAAAATGAGGAAAAAAAATCCAGAACATCACACTTCTTAAGAGGCTCCTCTGGCCTCCACTCGTTACCTGTATTAATGGCATCTGTTATCAGTATAAAAGACACACTTTAAACTCCACTATGTCCGGAGTCTATATAGCACCCGGACATCCCTTTCAGACAGCTTGCTCTTGCGTCCACAGTTACTCCTGTTGGATGTGGTTCATCCTTCTTGGTGGTATGCTGACATTACCCTGGATACTGT
>JAOVVA010000052.1:20904352-20923008 GCA_028565275.1 Leiocassis micropogon | reverse complement strand
TCCCCAGTATTGTTGTAGAATGTAGAAAATAAATCACTAAACAAAAACAAAGAAATTTGCAAGTGACCCCAAACTTTAGAACGGTAGTGTACGTACTTCCTCTCACATTACATTACACATCACTGGACACCATGCTCTTCAAACATATATTTTTAAGTTGGCTTAAATTGCGATTAAGGGTCCATTGATTTTTATTTATTTATTTATTTATTTATTTTAATGTTTGAGAGACTGAAGCCTATTCCAGGGAACCCCTGGCACAAAGTGGGTCATGAGAATGTGTGCACATAATTATTGTTATTCGTAGTAGTAGTAGTAGTGGTAGATGAACTTCCTCTAATTAAATAGTAGGGAAGGGAATCACCAGCGACCAACCAATACAATATTATCCCAATATCTATGTGCAGTTTGATTAATATTGGAAATAAATATCCTGATTCAGTATTTTTTTTTAAGGTTTTGTTACAATTCTAAACAAACTACGCAAATAATTTGCTTGTACCACACAGGATGCTGTTCTGCCTGCCAATGTGTGAATAGTTTAAAGTATGTATGATTATAGAGACACTGCAACGCATTACCACCTCCAATGCAAACACATACTGTATATAAAGAATACATCAATAAAAGTCATTCTTGAAGTTGATAAATGTATTGCCACACAAAAGAATCATGATACATAAAATGTGCTTTTTGATTACATGGGGAATATTAGAACATATACTATGTACTGAAAGACTGCACTATATAACTGAAAGCCATTGATAAATTAAGGATTAAAAAATTAGAATCCTTGCTGAGATTTTGTGTGTGTGTGTGTGTGTGTGTGTGTGCATTTTTTTCCCTTTCTTTTTTTCTTCCTTTCTTTCTTTTATTGTTTCCTTGAAAATGGAAACCAAACCTAAATAACCACAGCAGACTTTTAAACCAGTTGAACTCTTAAAGTTTACAGTGCACCAATGTTACACCATTTGAGCCTGACATTGGATTCTAACTTTGGATAAATTAAACATATTTACTGTACCTCAACACACTTGGTGGGCATTTGAGCTGGTTTATCAAAGATCTGGAACTTATACCAGCCAGGTGTCAGTGAGTGATCACAGATGAGCTTCTCCTGCAGGCCTGACTGGGGACCCTGCTGGGAGCTGAAGCTTGTGCTCCGGTATGGGTTCTGCAAAACTGTGTGACCCCCTGGACTGCACTCAGGAGGTTCCACTAAGGACACACACACACACACACACACACACTGTTTGTACTGTACATTTGATTAAAGCTTATTTGTTATAAACTATACAGTAAAGCAGATCTAAACACCATTAACCATGCAGATGTCCCTGAAAATGTAGCTCCAATGCCAACATCTCTACCCTCACACTGCATGGTGGGATCAGAGCCTCTCCCGTCCTACTTAGATCTCTAGACCTACTGTATTGCACTATGGTGAGAGGAGATGAGGATGAAAGCCCAATGTGAGAGAGAATAGGTGGCTCAAGTCACCAAGTTGGGCCTGAAATGTAAAATACTAACAAACAAAGATGACATACTGGAAAATGACCCCCTGTATCCTATTCAGCAACAATGTAAGATCATCTAAACAATGAAAGGGAAGGTGAAAAAATGGGAAAGATGTTCTTAAAGATTTGAAGACTAGCAATGTAGAAACCTTTTCAAACATCAGTAAAGTCTAGTTTTCCCAAATTTTGAATATTCTATGCCCGGTTCCAAAAACATTCTACCTTCAGCTCCTTCATAAAAGACAGTGCCGGATCTCAGCCAAAAGGAGGACAAAAGTGACACTGATTACAAAAATGTATCTTAAGCATCTGTCAGTCACCAGATGCATCAAGAGTCACCAGATTTTCATTTAGTTTGCAACTCATTTGTTTTACGAAACTTGTGCATGTGTTAGTTAAAGTCAAGGTTAAAGTTCGTTTTGCATTTCATTGTTCCACTGCAAATGTCGATCAAATTACTGCTGCATCATTTTGCAATGACTCGCCCAGGAGTTGGCTTACCTACTACAGTAGGTTGACCCTGGTCACTAGGCGGTGAGATGAGCAACCTGCCAGATAGTTATTGTGAATGGCCCTCACCTGTCCCAGGCTGTATTCAAGAAAAACTTCCCACTGATTTAGTAGTCAGTGTTTAGGTAATTTTGTGAGGGCAAGACGAGGCTGTTATTGGAAAATTTTGTTGCCTGTAACACTTCAGTTTCTTTGAGAAGAGTTTTCAATTTTCTATGATTTATTGTCTATAGTTTTACAGAGTGCTCCATCTATTGTGCCTCTGCAAGATAAAATCTTAAGTTAAGAACACGGACACTGGAGGTGCAAGGCAAAAGTGATAAACACTAAACCACTGTGCTGTAGGGTGTTCTTTTAACAGAGAAATTTCTTGCTGTGTAGAAAATGACTAAGTGGAAGTTGCAGCCAAATATAAGCATTCCAGACTTCTTAGGTTTTCTTACTGAATTAAAGCCACTTATAACCCATTTTTAAATTCATGTTGTACATATCCTCTAGGTTATTTTTAATCGACTACTGTACTGTAACTTTAAGGTTGCTTTCCCACTGTATGATTTTGCTCACTATAATGCAGTTATAAATCACAAACCAGGAGTGAGTTTGTAGGTCTTGAGGTAAAGTCAGTGGTCTTAAATAATACGACGTGCTCACTGACCAAAGACTGATGACAAACAAGTTCTAGAAGCACAAGCCCAAAATAATGACTGAGAAAGAAATGAGATTTGTGGCTTAAGAGCTTTTTAACTTTAAGTGCACAGATGATGACTTATCTGATATATATATATATATATATATATATATAGATTTATTTTCTACATTCTACAACAATACTGGGGATTTCAAAACTATAAAATAACACATATGAATTATATATATATAATTCTTTTTATCTCGTTGTTTCCGCAGCCGGTGCTACAGTGTTTGCACTTACCAGACTGCGTGCTGTCAGCGGTGTAAAGTACAGCAGCCAGGCAGATACACCCCAGCCAAATGTCTGCACTCATTGCTCTTCTTATCAAAGTTTAGTGGAATGTCTGTTTTTTTTGCGATGCTCCGTCACTCAGAAGCGGTCTCCAATAAGCTTAAAAAACGAGTCGAGTTTGTCCTCACTGGATATTCCTAAATCCGACCAAAAATCCTTCTTATTTCTGTGCACTTCGGCAAAGCGTTTCTGGGTATCGGCGCGAGCGCAGCTCTTCATCTTCTGGTCCCGCGCTCGCGCTCGCGCCCCCTCACATCCCTGAGACTTTCAGCTCGTTAAACTTTCAAAGTAACCAGCAGTCCCGATATTGTTTGTTTGTCTGTCTGTTGTTGTTGTTGTTTTTTTTTTTTTTTGTATTTGAGAATACTTTTCCTACTCTTTTTTTACTGTCAGTATCGATAAATGTAGTGACGTCACTTCAGCGGTAACAGTTTCAAAATGAGACATCAGTCTTCTTAGACTACACTGTGAAGTACTGTCAGTGTCCCTGTACACTATTCTGCTTTTCAGTTTAAATACAGGATATCTTACAGACTTGTTAACTCTTGAGCGCTGTAAAGAAAAGAAACAGGAAAAAAAAAACTGCCTACGAAGAAAAATGCATTTACTGATAGTTTTTGGACAAAAAAGAACATCAGGGAAAAGTCCTTAAAGTGCATTTTTTTTGTGCAACTGAGAGAATTTTAAATGACATTACATTTCGATATTTATTGACTATCTTTAAGTCCTCTGTGTAAAAGCCATTCTAAAATACAAAGTGGTCAAAAAAGTTTAGAGTTTTGTAACACGCCAACAGATGGCAGCACAGGGAGCACCGACCTTCATACAGTAAGTCAGTGTGCCAAAAGGCATCATCCTGTGCACATAGAGAGGCGTAACGTTCGGTGCTATTCAGATCACGTCTGTTACCACGTCTGCAATTGTATCATGAACAGCAAATTATAACAAAGAGCAAATGTGTGAACTGGGTAAATTTTCCATATAGTCATTTTACATGATTCAGCGTTCGAAGTTTACAGCGATGCTGCCATGAGTTGGTCAGGGTGTTTTGAGTGACACGAACGCTTCAAGAGTGGACGAACATCACTGGAAGACGACGAGAGATCAGAGACTTTCAACGAGCTTAACCCCCGAAAATGTCAAAACCATTTGGCAACTTATGTATGGTCATCTACGGAGAAACTTTGAACCCAATTTTGAACTTACTTAATAAAATATTATTAAGTAAGTAATAAGTAATTAAAGAGTTTTCTTGTAAACAGAGCTAATCTCTACATTTTTTGAAACCACATTTTCTCACACTGAAAATGTAGGAAAGGTATCAGAGTCATTATGCATCCAGGGTCAAGGGTTCGTATCCCCTCCAGGTCTGTGTACATGGAGTTTGCATGTGCTTGGTGAGCTTCCTCCTTGTGTGTGTTTGTGTGTGTGTGTGTGTGTGTGTGTGTGTGTGTGTGTGTGTGCGCGCCCTGCGCTGGAGTGATACCCTCTCCAGCTGGGTGTACCCTGCATCATGCCCTACATACGTCTCCTGGAATAGGATCCAGGTCCCTGCTACCTTGTACACAGGCTAAGCAGTATAGAAGATGAATAAATAAAAATTAATATGTAAGCCATTTCCCACTAAACAGTAATCCTGTATGCTGGATTTCTGTACAGAGATTTTAAGATGTGTGGTCTCATAAATGTTTTTGATGTAAAAAAAATAATAAACAATAAATTTTCCAGAATTCACTTTAGTTTTATAGATGAAGCATGGAGAACAAGGCATTTGAGGACATTTTGCATTTAACCAATCCTGTCATGCACATCACTAACATTCACCACCTTTTTGCTACTTTCAAGAAACAATGCTATTTCTGCAATTTTGTTGTGTTTACACAATGACAATAGTTTTTAAATCTCAAATAAATGTTTATATAATTATATATTTAGATTAATGTGTTTAAATCTCTTTTCTCTCCTTAGCTGGAAAGCAAAACCATTCACTACTCTGTACTTGGGCTGTCTTTTGTTTTGGCCATTTGCAAGTTCTAGTACAGTCATTAAAAGTGATCTAGAACAGTGACCCTTCCTGTTCAAATGAGAGGCAAAAGGATAATGAGGTCATGAGTAAACCTAATATTCTTAAGGGCTCAAAGGCTTGTGATGTGTTTGTCCAGCTGAGGCCACATTCTCAGGACAGTTTCATGCTGCACTACCATGTCCTGATCTTCCCAACAACCTGATTACCCCTAACAACTGCCTGTGTGCTGTGGTGAGCTGTTTGCCCAAGGCATTTACTCCCCCACCTGGTTTTTAACCTAATAAAAGCCAGGTGTGACCTTTGACCTGTTGACAGAATTGCCTATAAAGACACTAGCCCTCTGTTTGGATTTGCTCACAAGTTTCACTGTATATGGCAACTCTTTATCCGCAGGTTTATATACTTAATATAGTATATTATTATTGGTTAATACTGAATAAAGATAAAAATTAGTGCAAGTTTTGTGTAAGTAGGGAACATTTTACATTGTGCAAATTTGCTGAAATCCAAGGTTAAGTGTTTTTTATATATTTCCTGTCACCTGCTAATGTTGTATTGGACTGTATGCTGTAACTGATGATAGTTCGTATTTATTTTTACAAAAAAAAAAATTATATATATATGACTTGTTACTACAGGGTAGTGAGTAACCTTGGTGCATTTTCCCGTTAGGGACCAGGGCCCATTTCCAAGTATAGGTGACACCAAACCACGGTCTGATTTTATTTACCCGATATTTATTTATTTATTTATTGGCTAGACAACAGAACATTTAGCACTGTGTCTGGATGCATGGGCGTATTGGCTGGTAGAGACTTAATGTGCCGTTGAGTTAATGTGAGTCACAAACTCTTAGCTCCAACAATGACAACCATATTTAGCAGGCTGAATCGTGGAAAGCTTTGAATCTATGAGTAATGTTTTTATTCAACAAACTATGTAGCTTTAAAAAATAGATAGCCTGCTTGCTTCATCCATTTATAGTTACATTGCTGTTGATCATCAAGAAAACTAATGTGTGCCTATCATCACTTGTGGTGAAGCACATCAGTCTCTCTCTCTTTCTTAATCACTCACACATGCGCGCGCACACACACACACACACACACACACACACACACACATAAGCAGACTGATGCCTTGTGCTTCCCTCTACTGGCTTAAATTTTTCTCTACATGGTGTTTTTTGAGTATTGTGTGTATATAGTAATAAAAACACACAGCAATAAAAAACATTTGTTAAAGGATTTTTTTAAATGTAAAATAGCTACACATGGCACTCATGAGCTGCCAGTGATACAGACCCCCTCTGCCCTTTAGACCTGTCTGAGTCATCCTGGTGGCCCGCTTCTGGTTTGGAGATTTCGTCTCATGGTGGCGCGTGTGGTCTGCCTGGGATGTGTGTAGTGACTGGGGACAGGTCCTCTTGACCATTAAGATGGTCTTGGACTCGGTTGATGCAGACAGCTGTTCTCTGATGACTTGTGTCATTCAATAGTTCAGGACTGAAATGACCACAAACGGTTATGTACCCGAGCCACCAATAATGAAAGTGGACTCCATATAACTTAAACACCTCTCCTGTCATATTGAACTTCCATTTTCCTAACACTCAGTATGACTGCAAATCAATCCCTGCTCTCAGTTATTACCCAAATAAGGATGGGTTCCCATTATCACATTTCATACTAATTTCCCTAATTTTTAAAAAATGATTTCTGTAAAGCTAAAGTGCGACCATGACCACTGTTTAAAGCATCATATAAATAAAACTGAATTAAATTAAATCTAAATGTCAATTTCCCAAGACTGCTCTTAAAATTATTTGTAATGCATAACAAAGTTTCTTGTCCTTTTACTGTGGCTTTCATCATGAGTTGTTTTCTGCACAAGGTCTCTAAGCTGAAGCCTCCATAGCAACCTCTTTTTATTGTTCACAATGATTCAAACTTGCAGTGCAACACAGCAACTCGCTCTCCTCGCTGTGTCACACATACAATTGACAAATGACGGAACTGGGAATGGTAGGATAAACATTTAAAAAATATATTATTTAATATGCAAATTACATTTCAGTAAATTTTAGTTTATTTTGATGAGAAACAAGTAGTGTACCTTAATCTGTATTGTGTACTGTAATCTTTTCTATTTTAAACATCTTTATTTATGAATCTTTACTACACTGTATACTCTGTTATGTTAATGTATTTGCATGTAATATATAATATAATATACTATACTTATAGTAGCAATTTGATTTATTCTTTCTCAGGACCGGGTACATATAGAGCGATGTCCAGATATAATGGACTCAGAGAGGTCATTCACTTTCAACAGAAAACTTCTTTTCATTGCCAGTCAAAATTTAATCACAAGCCGTAGTAGGAATCACACACTTTTGCTGCCAAAGGCAGCTGTCGGACACGTAGACCTGTGGGAAATAAAGCCACCAGACTTTAGCCCAAAACTATACCGCACTCTAAGCTTGCCTCGGATTAAGAAAAAAACACTCGACCCGGCTATACTCAAAGAAGGATTAGAAGAGATTTCTCAAAGCCTTGATAAAATGCCCCCTGTCATGTGGTCTAAGCAAAAACAAAAGAGGAATACACCAGTATTTGTCTCATCATACAAACCACTTGGATTACTGGAATCACAGCTACAGTTTGTGAAGTTTGGACAGTTTCCAAATGGTCCCTACAAAAACCCAAAGCCTCACAATTTCAGACCTGTAAGTTTACTACAAGAATGTCACTTCACTTTATGTATGCTGTGCATCACTTACTGACCAATGAATAACTCCAGTAATGGAGTTATTCAATCAACCAATCAAGTGGCAGCAGATTCAGATTCATGTAAATACAGTACATGCAAAGTTAATTTCTTGCACCTTGCATTGCACTTCTGCAACACAATTGGCTATTTGGATGCTAACATGAACAATGTTTACCCATTAAATTAACTGATGAATGTTTGTCTATCTGTATATATGATAAACATATATACTAAATATGTAAAATAATCATATTTTACATCTTTGCATCTTTCACTTCTTTTAGGAACGTAATTGAACGTCCTTTGTATTGTTTTCTGTAAAACATTTATTTGGGTAATATTGATACTGTTAATCTGGAATGGGTTCATGCCTGGACATTCATGTCACAACAGCAAGGACTGACAACTTTAAAACGCAAAATCTGAAGATGTAAATGCTGTTTTTTTTGGTGTAACATATTAACACTAGATGGCACTGTTTAAGAGGCCTTTCTGTCTGTTTGTGATTGCAGTGTGATGAAAACCTGCGAGACATGGTGACTTCCATAGAAAAGGATCCTGGAAAGTTGAACCTAAAGACTCAGTTCTTGCAAGAAAGTGAGCTTAATTACTTGCTTTGTGATATATTTTAGTTGTTATTATTATTATTATTATTATTGTCATTGTTTTTGTTTATAAATATTGCGATATAAAATTTTCAGGTATTCAACCTGAGACAACTCCTCCAAAAGGAAAACCATCAAAGAAAATGATAACCTTTAAACCAGCAGAACCCAAATGGGATGCAAGACTCATACTGCCGAACTCCACTTGGCCCTCCATGTCAGCTACATACACGGTGATTTCAGATGTACAGCATGGTTGAGTGTTCATTGTCTATTAGCCAAATTTCAGTCCAATTGTATATATAAAGCTCACACGTTTGCCAAGAGAATGAAAGGATGAGTGACTCGGTCATTGCACACAGTAACGAGTAATGGTATGAAAAAAGATGTTCCATTTACATCACATGAAAATTTTCATCTGCAATATGCCTTATTGGCTATAAGCTGAAGCCCTGAGGTATTGGGTGTTAACTACTGATTGAGATCATGCAAACTTGTTCATGCAAACATGATCATGCAAACATGCAAAAAATGTTTTATATACTTCATATGCTACAATTATACAATATATTTTACATACATAGTGCAGTTCTCTAAATTTTAAGTCACGGATTTCTCAATTTTGTGTTTTTATTTAATCTTTTATTTTTAATATAGACATTTTCTGCTTCTATTACTCTAACTCACTGTATACTTTTTCAGAGGCATCGATGCAGGAGAGGGGTGTACAGTGCATTTATGGACCGTGTGGAAGACAAACTCACCAGATCTTGGATGAAATAATGACATTTTAACAGGAAAAAATATTACTTCGAGTACAAACAGAATAAACTGGTTTTATCAAGCATTCCTGATTACTATTATGTAATATTGCTATGATCCTGAAGGACTTGTCATAGTTGTTTTAACTAAATATATTAAAGGTGATGTTAGTATTTTTTTATTATATAAAAATATATTATACAGTTCTGCTGAATTCATTCTATTCAAGATTTTACTTTTCAGCCAATTTTCCATCACTAGTAAAACTCAGACCTATACAGAAAAAAATAGTGGATGTGATTTATTGTCTGTGTGCAAATTCTTTTTGTCTCTTTACCTGCATAGGTTTCCTCTGGGTTGTCTGATGTTTTTCCTCCCGCATCTCAAAAACATGTGGGTAAATGGAATAATAATTTTGTATGAGAGTGCTGATGGACAGACAGGGTGTATTCCCACCTTAAACAAAATATGGGATGTTGCTCCAGGTCCACCCCTTCCCCCACCAAAACCAGGATAAATCAAGAAGAAGAATGAAAAAAAAAAAAAAAAACAGGCAAACCCCCCCAAACAATATATGTATGTAATTATAATATGTAACTTCAGCTTTGGGGGTTTGAATCTCTCTATACGTGGAGCTTGCGTGTGTTCCCCATGCTTGGTGACTTTACTTCAGGTATTCCAGTTACCCCGACAATCCAAAGGCATGCGACAAACACATAGGTTGAATGGCATTTCCAAATTGCCTGTATGTGAGTGGATGTGGATGCACATGTGTACCTGTATTGTATTAGCGGATATGTACTTGGGTCCTCAGCAACGTGTTTTCTTAAAACAAAGTACTCTGGCATGATATTCTCATCATTATACTAATTACTGAAAAAGTCATTTATTACAGTAACCCATTGCTTTTGTTAGAGTGCAGTTTTGCAGTTTCTTAACTGCAATGTGTTATTGACATCACTGCTGATAACAATGGCAGTTATAGATAGATATGTTTATCTATCTCTGTTTGTGGACATCTGACTCAAACATATACATATAAAGGACTTACTTTCCAGAGTAAAAATCCAGAGTTCCAGAGTTAGGGTTGAGTGTGGTTGTGGGGATTTTCCTGTTCAGTCACAATGGCACAGCCACTGATATCATGTGAGGAGGTCTGGGTTGCAGTCGGTGTTCCAGTGGTGTTTGGTATGTTTGAGGTCAGGGTGCAAACGCAGGATATTCAATATTTTTTCTTCCTAACTTTGGCAAACTTTTGTCTTTGGGGGTTGACCTCATGGTTCCAGTGAAGGAGAAAATGCTTCAGCATATAAAGGCATATACAGTTGTGTGCATTACACATTGTGGCTATAATAAGTTGTCTATCTATCTATCTATCTATCTATGTAGCATACATAATATATACAAGAACAGTGCATCATGTTGCTTAAATTATTGGTATATTAAATATATTATATTTGAGTTTTGATGTATAATTCTTGCATAAATTAATGAGCTAATTTCTTTCTTTCATTTTTACCTGTTTTTGCACAAATCGTGAATGATGTATTTATAAAACTCTCACGCTCATTTTTTTCCATACAGGTGCTATAATAAGGAACTTTCATTGAGCTGAGCTGAAAGCCTCCACGCTGCAGTTCTCTATGCAAAAACGGCCTGAGCACGCACCTGCAGCTTGCGTCACGGTTTATGAAGCGCGTGCTTTTCAGCGACCAATCATTTCAAAGGTAAACAAATGAGGAGCTCGAAGCTAACTGCCGCCGCTCAGTGTGTCCGGCGCTGCTGCTGCACTCAGTGGTGTGTGTGTGTGTGTGTGTCCTAGCGGCTAAATAAACAGTGGAAGTGAAAAAAGTTCTGTAAAGTGCTAGGGGTAAGTAGAACAATATATGACTGTTTATTTTAGTATAAGGCTAAAAGTAGTGGTTATGGTGGAAGGCTGACTTACATGTGTCCGTTTGGTCTTGCAGTTAAAGTCGCGAGCCGTGGGGTGTTTCAGGAAGGGAACATTACTGAGAATAAATCTGTGCGTTTGGTAAATATTATTGTTTTTGGTGTCGCTTCAAAAGTGACATGTAATAGTTTGTAGTTAAACACTATTATCTGTTTGTATTAAGTTACTTATTTATTTATTTTACTTTGTATTGTAATCAAACATGGTAATAGTAGTAAAGGTATTAATAGTAGTAGTAGTAATAATAATAATAATAATAATTATTATTATTATTAAGCTTGTTTATCTAAAATGTCTATATCCAAACTGTTCCCATGAGTATATGAGTTTGCAGCCCCTTTCTGTAAATATACACCACAGTGTTTGTAATGGCCGCCATGTTCATTTTTACTTGAACATTCTAATGTTACTATGGATGGGAATCACCAATCACCTCCCTATAAGATATTAACATGTCACTCAGGTTCCTATTTGATTAACATTGGCATTCTTTAACTATCGCAATTTTATAAATATCCAGATGCGATATTATATTTCCCCCACTTTATTGTTTTTAAATTTTAATGATTAAAAGTTGTAGTCTTGAAGAAGTGCTCGTTCTTTATAACATTAGTTTTTTCACTTAAAAATCATTAAAAAAAAAAGCAGCATGTATCTGTTATCTGCCATAATTATTATTTCTAAACCAACTTTTGGGATAAAATAGTGTATATAGTTAAGGAAAATGGCATATGTATATAGTAAAGAAACGGCAATATTTTACCTCCTCAAATGCCTCTAAAGTATCAAAACTCAATGTGACCGTGAGCGCATGGGTTGAGTGGCTGCGAGCATGTAGGTGTGAAAAGCTTCTAAGACTGGAATTTTAGTGGTTACACTGTTAAACTGTGTATCCTAAACATTTTTGTTTAAAAATCATATTTCCCAAGTTTATTAAAACTGTATTTAGATCCAGTTTGACATGTCTTTATCACATCAGAAAATACCTTAGTATTAGACATACCAAGAAAATATTGTGCCTAGAAAAAAATTCAAGCTCCAGCCTCATGACCTTACAATTACTCTTTAACTGTAATATTGAAATGAATAACTACAATACAATATGAATTAGAATTAGCTAATAAACTATAAATTAAATAAATAAACTAGTTAGTCATTTTGTAGAAATTTCTAGACCCCATGGTGCTTACTGAAACCCACACAATTAAAAATTAGATGATAACCACAGTAAATTGTTGATTAGTTAGTTAGCTACTTAACCAAATTGAACCTGGGGGTTGTTTGATTCTCGGTCAACCCAGGAATCTGTTATATATGTATATTTAAAGTTAAGTACCATTTAATAAATTCCATGACTATATGTTTATTTGTTCACTGGTATCCTTCTCCTTTTTTCCTAGAACCTTTGAGAGTCAAACCGGAAGTCCACTTATGGATCTCCATCATTGCCTTTGCTTCATCTGACTTCACACCAGATAAAAATGGGAAACAGGATATCTGATCAATCCAGTATATTTTCTAATCTTTCTCCTTGGAAGTCTCTGCACATTACAATTTTGGGTCTGGACTCTGCAGGCAAAACCACCGTCCTGTACAGACTGCAGTTTAATGAGTTTGTGAACACTGTTCCTACTAAAGGGTTTAATGCAGAGAAGGTCAAAGTATCTCTTGGTCGCTCGAGGACAGTGACCTTTCACTTTTGGGATGTCGGGGGTCAAGAGAAGCTGCGTCCGCTCTGGAAATCCTACACTCGCTGCACTGATGGCATCGTGTTTGTGGTCGATTCGGTGGATGCTGAACGGATGGATGAAGCCAAAACTGAACTTCACAAGCTTGCACACTCGGTGGAGAGTCAAGGTGTTCCCATGCTTATTGTAGCAAATAAGCAGGACCTGAGGAACTCTTTGACCCTGGCAGAAATTGAGAAGATGCTGGCATTAGGGGAACTCGCGCCTCTACTCCATGGCACTTGCAGCCTTCATGTGCTATAATTGGTGATGGTTTACTAGAAGGGCTTGAAAGACTGTATGACATGATCCTTAAACAGAGGAAAAAGCTAAAGCAGCAGAAAAAGAAGTAATGAGTCATGCTCAGAAACCAGTAGAAATGGGTTTATATTGTGATGCTAAGGGATGGCTGTACTTTGGTCAGAGTATACTTGGTGAGTTTCCTCCGTGTCCTTCGGCCTCCCAGAGTCCAAAGGCTTAAGCCAAATTCCCTATAGTGTGTGTGTCCTGCAATGCATTGGCACCCTGTACAGGGTGTACCCTGCCTAGTGCCCTTAGTCTCATGGAATAGTCTCTAGGCCCCCCTAACCCTGTACATATGCATATAGAAGATGAAAAAATAAGGAATTTATCACCTGACTGAGTTTTATCAGTTTCATAGTCTTATGGTTTGTAAAATCCCAGGGCTTTAAGCACATTTCTATTAACTCGGGAGTGAAGGATCTAAGTGACATTTCTTAAAGTACTGTGCAGATTGAACATTTATTACTTGAAGTGTGTTAATGATGAAGGAAGTATAAGTGTTGGGTGTGTGCTATTCATGAGAAATGTATGTAACGTATGTGTCATATTTCAGGTTAATGTAGGACCAAAAAACACTGGATGTTTACTACTTCTTGCTGATTTAATTTACTCTCTTTTTTATCTTGTAAAATAGGTCTGTAACACTGCACCCCAAATTACTTTCGTGATTTTTTTTTTTTCTCTCCTTGTTTTTCCTTTTGGGGAACTTTTGTATTGATTACAAGCACTTTAGTTGTCATACTCATTTTATGTAAATGTTTAAGAATATTAAGTATATATTTTATTAATATAAATAAATATTCCTATTGTTAAAGGTCATTTATTTTTGCGTGTGCATTTTTTTAAATACTTGTTCCTAGACCTCAAATATTACTGGAGGATTGAACTATCCCTCTAATGTTGATTGCAGCTCTGTAGATGTTTATCAAAAATTATTTTAGTTCTACTTCTGTTTTTGTTAGTCACTGCTAGCACTTGCTTTAGATTTTTTTTTTTAAACAGAGAGGAACAGCCGATATGATGTTATCAGAATCCAGTCTGATTCTGACTTCCTTTTCATGACTTTTTTTAAAACTCAAGAGCTCATGTACAATGGTGTTGAACATAAAGTTCCTAATAAAACATATAATTTAAAAGAATTTAAACCTCACAGAGTGAGTGGCCTTATTGTGCTATTGTTATTCCATGTGCAATCTTTTAAATCTTCTAAAAGTAAAGGAGTTGTGATAGGCAATTTATGAACAATGGCATTTTAAATACTAAAGAGAGTCCTTTTTTCATTCCCCATTACTTCTAAACACTAGGTTTAAAGTTTCGGTTCAGCCTTGAGCCATGTTAATGACATACTGTTTACAACTTTTGAACAATCTTTGGCAGAGGACCAAAGGACAGTGATTTTCCAGCACTGTGCAAGTTCACCCATGAATCAATCTTCAGGTTTTCTGCTTTGGCAAATGGCATGAGTGTAACCTCTGAACCAAAGGCTTATCACAGTTTCCACTTAGCTATTCAGATCTATCAGATGTTACTGCAGCTGAAACTGTCAAAGCCCTCAAGTTAGCCCAGTGCTTCTCAAACAGCTAGTAATCATTTCATGTTTCTTTTTGGACAAATAAAAGTTAAAACATATAAAAGATGATCTGAGTTAAAAATGAAAAAAAAAGAAAAAAGTTTTGCCATCACTTCAACCGACTGACATGTGGCATTGAAAGAAATCAGCATTTGGTTCTGCATTTAATTATTCATGTTTCAGTTAGAAGGAAGTACTGTGTGTGTGTGATTGATTTTGTGGTGATACTACGTGGGAATGTTAGTACCGTAGGTGGAAGTTCTGTGCCGTGACTGAAACAAACAATCCAGGCAAGTCAAACTAGTCTAAGCTGGACTTTGTAACATGCTGCTTTGCTTTACGTAAAGTTCATTTGCAGTGCTTATAGATAAGAAACTTAAAAGTTTGAAGAGATAAGGCTTAACAAAATGACAAATATAGTAACTCAAGAATGTCAAATGTGTGTCAAAAATATCTTTGATTTAAATACCTACCAAGAGACATGTTTCCTTTCCTCATCTGTAAAGGAAAAATTACTTTGCTTTAAATTTTTTCAATTTACTTAGTTTTTACTATTTTAAACTTTTACAGGTAAACGTTTGTTATATTCAACATGATAAGTTTCCATTTTCAATAGTAGACTTACTCAGTCTTTTTTAGATTCATAATTTTCTATTTGCTCATCAAAACATACTTTTTTTTTTCTTTTTGTGTCCTGTCCAGACAGGAAAGATGAGAATGTACATCCCCGCCTTATCTCCTTTACAAAAGGAAGGGGGTGATATGTGACTGGAACTGTGCCATGGGTTGATTTTCAGGTTTCTTGGAGAAAATTGCAAAAGCCCATATATATAATCCATAGTTACAAAACAATTTCCTGTAACACAACTAAAGCGTTTGGTTAACAAAAGTAAATGACAGGCTCTCTGCTCTTACGATGAACCATGATGAGGTATGCTGTTAAAGGGAAATTGTGACACATTGTCATTAAATTGCGAAATTGTGACAACATTTCATTAATTAATGAGCAAAATTTAATCCCAAATTATCACACACATTTTATAATTATCAACTCCATGTTTTAAAAATCTATTTATATGTCATGTCCTACATACAAGTTCCTGCTTTAGTTAGTAATATAAAAATATTACTGCATTTAAAGCAGAAACTACGCTCTGAGTTGTTTCTCAGGTATTTCCTGACAAATTAGGAAGAGTAGTCTGGAATTCATTCCAAGAGCAGTTTGGCAACTGATCTTAACCCAACTGAGCATGCTTTTCTTTCACTGAAGATAAAGTTAGAAAAACCCACAAACAAGCAGCCACTGAATTCAGCAGCAGTATAGACGTGACAAATCAACTGCTTTCATTGAGGTCCAGAAGAACGAAACTGGGTGTTGAATGCTTTTAATAGTGAAGCTCTAATGGACTGAGCTGTAATCTTGTTGATAGCACTGACATAACTCACTTACAATGAGCAAATGGGCAAGGCGACAAAAGAGGTGCAATAAACACTGAGTTAATCATTGTGTAGAAGTCTTCCTGGAGATGACTCAAGGCAAAGCTCAGTGATATATATAACACTGGTCCTTCACATCATCGTCATCACTCTGTACCTTTATTTGGTTTAAATTATTCAAAAAACTGTGGCTACAAAAAATGACTCTGTGTGTGTGTGTGTGTGTGTGTGTGTGTGTGTGTGTGTGTGATAAATGAATAGGTGTGAGCTTACAGAGAACAGCAACATCCTCTATAATCAGCCAGCTGCTATACGGACAGATGGCAAACAGAACAATCAGCTGCTTAATGCTAGCAGACTAATTTTCTTCTTCCTCTCTCACATTTGAAATTTGAACTCACTAGAGAGGAAACTAGCTAGTGTCCATGCTGAAATAAATGATCTGAATGAACAACTTCTTATTAATATGAAACTTCCAGTAAGCCAAGAACACTGTCCAAACATCTGGTAGAATTAGAATCCGGTAGAAGTAAACAACAAAAACATTTATTACTTCATTATTCATAAGTAAAATTAAGGGAGAAATGAAAATTTGAAGCGCAAAACCATAATTTAGAGCTAAAATAAAGATAGTAAATGAAGATTTGGCCATTTACTTACCCATTCCAAAGAATAAAATAAACAAATAATTTAGAAATAGTAAGTTTGTTTGAGTGTGTGTGTGTGTGTCTTGCTTTGGGGTGTGTTTATCTGGTACAGTAGGCTGGTGATCCTAATTGTATTTATTTTTATTCATAGTTTAAAAAAAAAAATGAGTTTAGTCACAAACTGGCAACATTTTGACAATACAAAGTCCTTGAGTCTCTAGTGAGGCCTTGATTCTTCATGTCAGTGTAGTTTTGCTCAGGTGTGGAGTCTGACAGAGAAGCTGTAAAAAACAATGTTACAGTACAATCTGGATGTGACAAAAACCTGAACAGCAACAGTGTCTATTACAAAACAGAAAGGTTTAGGCTTACAGTTTAGAAGAAATAAAACTGACAGCAAATTGGTTTCATTTAGAAAAGAATTGCCTTAAGATTGAATGTGATGCAAGAACTGGTCTGAACAGAATATAACAAAGTCAGACAGTTGGTGTAGATTTTTAGATTTGTCACTGTTAAGCCTCAAAATGTTCCATAGAGATCTTTCTATCAGAACAGGACAGAGGATGGTGTGAAAAAATCATGTTTTGCTTTTCCAGTGAGCCAGGTGTTTCCTCATGTACCCGGCATGTATCAGTTTATTGTACAGTATGACCTCCACGTCTCAGCAATGGGTAATTAAGAGCACAAATCTTGCTCAGCTAGGCATAAGTCTTCTGGAAAGTCTCGGTTTAAAATTTCCTCTTACCAGATCCAGTTTAGAGAAGAGTTGTGCTGAATCAGCAGAACACAATGATATGTAAGAGACAAACCGTAATGGATAACTGAACAGGAATGTTGCTCAGCTGGTACAAAACAATGTGCGCCTGTCTGTTTTTTGTCTATTTGATTTATAAGAGAACACATACTTTAAAGATCTTAATTAATAAGATCCAACTCTCATTAGCTGTATTTTATTAACCCTTCAGTCCAAGATTTTGATCTACACACTTACCAAAGAGTAAGACTCCAAACTGTTGTGTATCCATAGCTGCTCTGTGTATTAGTACTAGTACAGCAACAGTATATCATTTTTGTTCTATCAAGAGCCTATAATGAATGTTAGAACTGTGTAAGTTCTGCAGCTGTCTTCTGACAAAATTCAACAGTTCATTGAATCTGTTTGACATCAAGGTAAAATTTCACACCAATTAAATTTGACAGTTCACTGAGATCTCCTAAAACTCTGTCTAGAGTGAAAACCCTTGAGGCAATGTTTCGGTATCTGCCAGAAAGTTAATGTGCCTTTATATCACAGAAATGACACCACATTAGTCATTTTCACAGTTTTATTTTAGGACAGACATGTCTACATTCATTCATCTGCTTTTAGCACAAAAGCAGCTTATTAAAGGTAAAATCCAGACTAAACGACTTGCATATTAATCTTTACTGTATAATTAACATGTGATCTCCAGTGGCTTTCAAGATTTACTTTGTCACTCTGAATTGAAATTAGTTTAAATGTATATTTTTTTTTTTTTACAAAATGTCACTCTATTTTCACTTGGGTAACGGTTTCCCACAGTTCTATTCGACTAACTGCTTATGATGATGCCAGTAGAAACTAGTAGTCCTTGCTTCATCTTTACATAAAGTGATGATGCAGCAGAGTTTTAGTCCTATCATGTGTCCAGCTTTGTATATATATATATATATATATGTATATGTATATATGTATTCTATATATGAATACAGTAAATCACATTTTCTCCCAACTCTGTCTATATATATTTTCTACATTCTACAACAATACTGGGGATTTCAAAACTATAAAATAACACATATGGAATTAGGTAATTACGTAA
>JAOVVA010000052.1:20884659-20898885 GCA_028565275.1 Leiocassis micropogon | reverse complement strand
TTTTTGGACGCCTTCAGCATTCCTTTACAATGTAGAAAGAAATAAAAATCAGGAACCATCATGGAGTTAGAAAGTGAGCCCAAACTTTTGAACGGTAGTGTATATATATATATACACACACACTGTAGGACCGTCTTTTTTCAACTACTTCCGAGTTGGGGACTTTAATTACATTTATAGTTATCAGCTATGAATAGAAATAAACAAACACTCACTCATCTTCTATATCGCTTTATCCTGTATTTAGGGTCGCGGCGGCCTGGAGTCTATCTCAGGAGACTTAGGGCATGAGGCGCATACACCCTGGACAGGGTTAGAAATAAATTGTCAGTAGAAATTGCAATGTACACAACAGTAGAGCTTAGGTCTCAGGACTATATTGCATTTTGTGTTAATATGGCTTTGAACATTGCTGGAAAATGATAAGTGAGAGAAGAAGCTCTCTTTTGTTTTTCTGAGCTAATAGAGAAACATGTGCTTCTTCTCATATTACATTGTACCTGTACTAACAATGTCTCCTTGTAATGTGAGAGAACTAAAAAAAAATAAATAAATAACAACCGTTACAGGAATAAAAAAATTCCACCAGACCAGCCAACACATCAATCTTTGTAGCTTCATCTGTACGACTACATATTTTTTCTCATTTACTCTCTCATACTTTATCTCTAAATAAATAAATATATAAATAAATAATCAAACACACACACACACACACACACACACACACACACACACAGATGCTGTCTGGATTGTATTAAAAGGTAAAAATGGTTTGGCTGTGTCTCATGTCCTGAACTAGTCACATATTACTCTGTTTGTTCTGCATAAGTTCAACGTTCAAACTGCACCCTCCTTCACCTTTCCTTTTTTTTTTTTTCGAAGAGAGGATGCAGGTGCTGCTTCCTCTCACTAATAAGGTCCAACGTTATGGAAAAGTGCAACGCAACATGACTATTCAGAGTTGTCAGCACTATTCATTTGTATGCCTTCTGATGTTTTTTAGATCAATCTTTTACCAAATCTTTTTTTTTTCAAATTACTAAATATATTGTGCATATTTTGTAGAACCACTTGACAGAACACCTGCTATCCAAAAGAGCATGTTAATGGAAGACATGTGTTTAGCATATGACGTAGACAAGTACTACATTTTCTACAGACTTTTTTTCTTTTTATATTTTTTATGCATTTTAATGTAAATCGAAGGTGTGATTCTGCCTGTATTCTGTACAAGGTTTTCTGTTTGTGTTCACTTTTTTATTTTATAAAGAATTTTTTTGGGAGATGGGAGGAATGAAGGTTTCATCAAGCAATGAAAAATGTTAAGATTGTGATTAATATTGCCATTAATTAGTAATTATATGAGTTTTACTGGATTTCAGGGAGTTAAATGAATTAACATTCCCTTTCAATTAAAGATCATTCCAAACCTCCAATGATATGTAAGGATTTTTTCTTATAGAAGTCTATCAGGTTCCATCAGGAGTTTCTGTTCACAACCCATTTACCCAAAAAGAAAACAAAAAAATAAAAAGTATAATACAAATACACATGATTCTGTCCAGAAGAAGAGTCTGACTAAATATGACAACAAGCTAATAGTGCATACTTTTTTTTTTTATTGTTTTCTTGTTGTTTGGATAGAAAATGACCACCAGAGGGCCATCACTGCCCAGCAATATAATGAATGGTGGCTCATTCTGAGGACAGCCATGACACTGACAGGCCCAGACATATTAATTTGACTTTAACTACCTCATTGTCATGGTTAGGTTAAGAAACCATGGCCAAACAAGAATATCCAGGCAATGGCAGTTTTGCAGAGCACAAGCACACACACTCATACACTGCAGGCGAATTTGGAAACATCGAGCTCAATCTGCATGCTTGTAGGCTATGGAAGGATTCCAGAGTAGCCAGATGAAACCCATCAAGCATGGGGAGAACGTGCAAACTCCAAACACCCAGTCCCAAGCTAGGAATCAAACCCTCGACCCTGAAGGTTCAAGTAAACACATCGGTTTGATCATATTCTTGTCCCCACGAGAATACGCAACTGTGCTGCCCCATACAGTATACATACTGCGAGATTGAGATGATCTAGTTAACTGTAGATGCAAAGTTTGACAGGTGAGTCTTTCAATTAGGGGCATACTGTACACACTGTACACCCAGCATTGTAGTTAAAACAGAAGATTTTAATTTGTTCCAGTAGATGGGGCCATTGTACCTTGCTAGGAAACAGTAAGGACCAGCTGACATGCGTTGAAAGGCACAGCAGGAGTTTTGGAAAACTTCTTCTTCTTCTTTGTTTTTATACCAAAGTCTTTTCAGTTAATTTCTGTATAAACTAATACATATTTGTACAATTTTATTTAGAATCTCCACATAAACTGCAGTATGCAAATTGCAAGGCTACCTTCACATACAATATTAATACTATTACTACTACTACTATCAATAATAATAATAATAATAATAATAATAATAACAATAATAGTTATTATTATTATTGTTTTTTTTTTTAAACTCTGGTTCTCTTGTGCTTAATATGAATATCTGTAGAGTATTTGAACAAAAAGGTTATTCTCAGTGACAGAAAATATATGTAGAAAACATACATGGTTATTGATGTCATCATATGGATTTAGATAACAAAGGGGATAATGTTTGTTCTTTTGAATGCTATCAGTGTTATTAAATCATGATTCAATAAGGCTGATTAGTGTAGTTTAATAACCTACATTATAGTTTTGAGACTTCTTGGAACATTATGAAACCCCCCCCCCCCCCGTGTGTGAGACACTTGGGTTGAGTCCTATGCTGAGATAACTGAGAGAGCTAATAAACTTAACAAAAGGTAATGAAAATGTATACAAAGCATGATGCATGATTATATAGAACAACGTTATGGTATAACAAATGCACAAATTTCCCCCCTTGTCGTGATAATCAGACTCCATCACTCTCTCCTTCCTGTCTATCTCTCCCTAACACCTTTGCTCTCTCTGGTGCTGCACAAACAACACATGAACGAGAGCGTTGGAGTGGCGGGCGGCCTGCTTGATATGCACGCTCACAGCCGCGCGCTAGGACGCCGCTCTCTGCCAAGCGCGTGATTAATTAACATCCAGCTCGTAACCCCCGAATTAGCGCCGGAGCACACGGGCTAATGAGCTCACTGTGATCCTGCAGGTTACAATGACTCCTCCGCCACATCCATCAGACCCATCAGACCGAACTCTGAACGACAGAGATGGACGAGACGCAGGCCTACAGTAAGAGGAGTAGTTTGGCAGAGAGAGAGAGAGAGAGACAGTGAGAGGAAGTAGATCCTTACAGCACTTATAAATCTACAAAAGACTTGAATTTGAGCAAAATATTCCTTGTTAAAGC
The DNA here is from genome assembly GCA_028565275.1 of Leiocassis micropogon. Classification (NCBI taxonomy): domain Eukaryota; kingdom Metazoa; phylum Chordata; class Actinopteri; order Siluriformes; family Bagridae; genus Leiocassis; species Leiocassis micropogon. The sequence continues at coordinate 20,895,486 of JAOVVA010000052.1, read as the reverse complement.
AGGCCTCAGATTGTGTTAAAAAATGAATCAAATAAAAAAATTGGACCTTATCCAAAGTGTCCAATGTTCAATCTAGAAACTTTAAAAAAGGGGTTGTTTCATAAATACTTTTAGTGACTTTACTTTGAAAGTAAAACCTCTTTTGAATATATTAGGTATTCACCTGGCTGTCTCTCACCAGCTGTGAGATTATACAGTATTTACAAAAAACAAAAGTGTCACTTGAAACAAAGTCGTCACTAATGAATACTGTCCAGTCAGTGAACACTGGTTTTAGTTCTGACTCCACCCCTGTCCTGTCCCAACACTGGTGTGCTATTGTAATAGTTGTGTACACCTGTTTGCAGTTCGCCCTTAATTAGTTGGTCTATTTATAAGCTCATGAAAAAATAATACCACATGATGACATAAAATCATGTTGTTGTGTGTATAACACTAATAATCTGATAATAAACCCAATTTTATTGCACCATTGGGTTGTAAATACTTTGCTCTCATGTGTGGATGTGAGTGAGCGCATATAAATATACACGTAAACATAAACACATATAAATAGTAAGTGGGCGTCTGTGCAGGTGTTTCATAGTGGCCTAAACATCCTAGAACTCTCACTTACTTATTCATTTAACATACCACATAACTCTGTACAGTGTTGGGTTGGGTCTGGAGCCTATCCCAGGGGACTTTGCCTGTCCATTGCAGGGCATAAGCATGCAACTCACACTGGTAATTTGACAAATCTTCATGTCTTTAGACTGTCAGCGGAAACAAGAGTTCCTGGAGGAAAACCAACAAAACCAACATGGAGAACAAACACAAACTTCACATGCGCAGACCCAAAGACAGGATGCAACTCTCCACCCTTGAGGTGTGAGACATCCTAGAATGTCCTATTATTATTATTATTATTATTATTATTATTATTATTATTATTATTATTATTATCATCATCAAATGCTTCCACAATATTAAGCTTCACAATTGTGCAAGAGTTTGTGTCTTGTAGATACCTGGTAATTAATAATCAACAACAACAACAACATCAAATAATTTCATATTATCATTAATAATGTAATATATTTCCACTTTACTACATGTACATTTTATATGATAGAATACCAACAACATTTCTGCTGAATTGAACTACCACTATTTGTAAAGTGGAGCTTTAATATGAGCAAAGCAGTGATGTAAGTTAATCAGTTTGGCCTCCAGGCTCCGCCCCAGCTTCAGGCATGCACAGGCAGAAATAATCTGATGTCTTATCTTGCTGTAACTCCATGGATAAACTGCTGATAGCTTTGCTTTCTACACTTTCATATTCTATGCATCCTGATTTTGATCCCAACCTGTTTTCCTATATATTTTTATGATGGGTATTCCTTGTTTGATGATTCCTGCCTGCTCTTTGACCGTCACTGTTGAGCATGACTATGATTATTGTACTCGCCCTAATTATTATTTTATTTCATTTCTTTGCCTGAGCATTCATGTCTCAATGTCACAGTTTAATACTAACCCTGACTGTAATAATCACATACCAAGCACACATGCTTACACCCTACCCCTTAACAAATGTTTCATTATTATTTTCCTAATCAAAAGATTAGGAAAAAGCTTAAATTAAACTTGATGGTGCACATTTGATTATCAAGTTGCAAAGTAAGCATTCAGTTTCTGTGGCTAAATGTTTCCTACTAATATATTATTGTCTGGTTTATTGAGAAATTATAGGTTCAGAGCGCTGTGCATTTCTTTCTTTCTATTTAAGAAAAATATTATTGTTATTGTTAAAAATTTCACTTTCACTTTTTTTAATTTTATTTCCATTACTTTTCATCTTTTCCATTTTTTATGTCAATCCAAAATGAGTTAACAATTGAAATAAATAATTTTGGATTATAGTAGATTAGTGTATGTGGCCTTAAACTGCATTAATAATTTTATATTTGCTGTCTTACAAAACATAAACAATTTAAAAATTATAAATATCTGGTAAGGTTAGGTATTTTTATTAAGAGCATGCTACACCTTTTTCTATCAACTGTGAAGTGGGTAAGATTTTATTTTTTTATTTTTCAAAACTTAAGCAGTGTTTTTCTTTTAGGTTATCAGTATAATCAGTGAGAATAAATAAACTGTGTTGAAATATGTATAGTACATTTATATGTATTTTGTTAACGATTAAAATTGTTTACATAGACAATAAAAAATTAAATATGAAAAAATATTGTGGAGCTTGTGCAGTGCAGGCTGAATGTAAAGCAAGCTGTAAGAAGTGAGCAGGTAGTGTCAGTGTGATTTAGTGTGGTCTCTCGCTGGGCACAGGTCTGTCACAGCTCGGGCACCAGGCAGACCACAGAGCCATGATAAAGACGTTGGCACACAGATTGAGGCTCAGGTGCAGTCACAACACTTACCGCAGTGCCCTCAACAATCTGACCACCTCTATGCTAAGTGATGGCACAGACAGAGAGAGAGAGAGAGAGAGAGAGAGAGAGAAGCCAGGTGGTACACTCTATAGGTTTGCTTTGCATTTGAACACCATAATCCGAATCGCAATCATTCAGTTGTGCTTTTTGTTGCAAGCTATTTTTTATGTTATTAATTAATTTATTTATTTTATAAATGCAATTTAATATAATGCAACTGCAGCTTTTTATCATAGTACTACTTATTTATATGATGCAGTTACAACTATTTTTTTGGTTTCCAATAATCACACCAAGAAGGCAAAAGTTTTTTTTTTTCAGCAGGAACAGGTCACTTCTGGAAAATGTGTTTGAACAGAATAACGTGTCTGTGCCGTTGCTGTGGCTTGGTTGGAGGTAAAAGTTAATAGTAACTTTTTTTTTTTTTTTTTTTAACTCAGGGAGATAAAAAGTTGCGAACGTGAGAGATTAATTTAGAACTGCAAGAGAGAAAAAGTAGAACTGTGTGATATTATCTTGCAGTTGTGTGATAAATTTGCATAATATTTTCTCATACGCTGTGAAAACAAGCTTCCATAAATTTATATCTGGTCATCTGAAGTAATGCAAATTTATATATATTTTTGTACTAAGGGCATAATTACTAACTTTTCATTTACCATATATATTTCAATACCATAATCTTTCAGATATTTTTGGTTTGTCAGGTTTGGTGTTAAAATTATAACAAGTCTGGCTAAAAAACAGTTCATTATAATGTAATGCCATCACGCTGGCATCTCACAGTAGCATCTTATCTCTTCAAAAAAAGAAAAATTTAGTGGCACAATAGGCCTTTCTGTTTCTCTGCCATATCTCACTCAGGTCTGTTAAACTTCAGATATAATAAGCAAGCATATTTTACACTGTTACAGTATACAGTGTGACCAAAAGTTTCTGGACACCACATTATCCCACCCATGTCTGCTTGTTGAACATCCCAGTCCATATTTAGTCCCCCTTTGCTGTAATATCATCAATTCCTCTTAGAAGACAGTCCTATAGATTTTAGAGCGTGACTGTAGGGGTTTGTATTCATTTCAGCTAGGAGCGTTAGTGACGTCAGGATCTGATGTTGAGTCAGGAGATCTAGGCTGAAGTCAGCATTCATCCCAAAGCCTTTTAGTGATGTTGAGGTCAGAACACTTCAAATTGTCTTCATGAAGCTTGTTTATTCTGGCCGGCAGATGATGCACCCTCATTATACCTAAATGATATGAATAATGATATTAATACTATAGTCCGGTCAACATCTCGACTCATATTGGTCAGTGGGTGTTGATTGTCTATAACAGCAGTTCTGGCAGTACTGCCTGCTACAAGACAAATCACAGATTCATATTAATACGCTTGTTCTAATATGTTGTCGTTTCTATAGTAACAGTTTACACAGGCAAGCTGCACATAAATAGATCAGAAGATGTTTCTTTTTTTCTTTTTTCTAACATCTTTGGGAGGAGTCTTCCATGTCTCCAGTGTCAGTCCAAGGTAAAGATATAACTTTGCAGTTTCTCTGTAATATGACGAGCAGTGTTTTTAGTCTTAAAAGAAGGAAAGAAAAAAAAGAGAGGCTAATGACAAACGTGATGACATTTACATCTGTTATAGCATTTGTATAAGTAAATGAAGAATACAGCTTGCCTGTCATTAATAAATAAAAAGTTACTCGTTTGCCAAAGTAATCGTTGGCAAGTTGCTGCAGTGAAAATATAACACTTTCGGATGTGCTGTTATTGGAAAATAATCAACTTTGGTGTGGTAACAGTAATTGTACCAAGTCCTGGGTTAGTTCCCTATAAAAGCTCGACTCAAAGTGTTGTGTTCATGTCATACCACAACGACTTGCCAACACTAACAAGTTTTATTTATTAAGGAATGACACTTTCAATTTCATAGTTGTATTGTGTTTGTATTTATGCAGTTTATTATAAATGAAGATGATGTAAACAGTTTGGACTATGACAGATGCGTCTTTCAATGCATAAATACAGAAATAATTTTAGTAGTATTAATAAATCTTTAGATGTTGGCAACAACCGATAAAGACAAAACAGTATAATTAACTGTTTAACCCCACTTTTAAAAGCTGAGCCTTCACCTGAGTGGCTTAATGCCAAACCACTGGCATTAAGTGTGTTTGTGCATGTGTTTGTGCATGTGTTTGTGTGTGTGTGTGTGTGTGTGTGTGTGTGTGTGTGTGTGTGGGCTCTTTGTGCATCTAAGCATGTGAACAAGTCCATAACCACCCCCTGGGATGCCATTAATCTGTCCCAGGTCTGACGGCCATTTTTGTTCGTGTTTGCTTGGTGTTAGGGAGGGTGATGAGGGTACGGGTGTATGTGTGTGTGTGTTTGTGTGCGTGTATGCGGGGGTGGTTGAGCTTGCTCCTTTAAACGCACAATGCCATATTTATAAGCCTGTATTTATAAACACATTTGCATAGATCAAGATGAAAAAGTTGTTTGAATTGGGGGGCCATTTGCATTTGGCGAAACATATGGCGTAGCCGCGGAAGCCACGGGCCATGCCTTCATTAAGCCAGCTCCGTTTCATCAGCGCTGCGCGCATCCCACTGTGCTCTCCTGCTGAGCTGCCTTCTGTCCCCGAAGGTTCCTCTGACAGGGGACAATATGTCCCCAAGGTGAAACGCACCCTGCTTTCAATGATTATTTAATCTGACTCACGCATCGTTCCTAAAAGGGATGGGACAGAGGGGGACAAAGTGGCTATTTTTTTGTGCTTATAATTAGTAAGGCTTGGGCTACAGGTAAGACATCACGTCATGTCTGGTAGAGGAAAAGTGCATGTACATGTGTGCACTGTGCTACAAATAATTCTTTTCTGCCGTACAGACATAGATCAACAGATACATGTACCATCTCCAAGGGTTAGATTATGTTGTGGAATTTGCCTTGTTGAAACTTGTTACTGCCATTTAAGAAAGAATATTAGCTATTATCTTGTGGTTGTGAAATAATAATTCAGTTTTTATTATTAATAATTGTTCACCTATTTTAAAGCAACAAATTTCTTATGAATGCGAGTTAAAATGTGTTGGTACTACTTATTTGTTTGACATTGTTTGATGTATTGCTTTAGTTTTTAATAATATACTACTTATTTATATAATGCAGTTACAACTATTGCTTTGGTTTCCAATAATCTCACCACGGCAAAATCCATCATGTAACCAAGCAATGTGACCATTATTAACCTTTTTTTTTTTAGTAGGAACAGACCACTTGAGAATGAGTTTAACAGAATAACGTGTCTGTGCCGCTGGTGTGGCTCGGTTAGATTTAAGACATAAAGTTGCAGTAACTCTTACAGATAGATAAAGTTGCAAATGTGAGAGATCTGTGTGATATTATCATGCAGTTGTGTGATAAATTTGCATAATATTTTCTCATATGTTGTGAAAACAAGCGTCTGTAAATTTATATCTGGTCATCTGAAATGGTGCAAATTTATACATACTATTTTTCTGTTTTAAGGTCTTATTTACTAATTTTCATTTATATTGTATTAAAATACCTTAGGAAGGCATAGTGGCTTAGTGGTTAGCACTCTCACCTCACACCTCAAGGGGTCCAGTTTTGAATCCTGCCTCGGTCTGTGTGCATAGAGTTTGCGGGTTCTCTCCGTGCTTAGTGGGTTTCCTCCAGGTACTCCGGTTTCCTCCCACAATACAAAAACATGCTGCTTAGGCTAATTGGGATTCCCAAATTTCCCAGACTATGTGTTTGTGTGTGCCCTGTGATGGATTGGCACCCTATCTTGTACCCTAAGTCTTCTGGGATAGGCTCCAGGCCCCCCGTGACACTGTATACAGGATAAATCGGTATAAACGATGTGTGAGTGATTGAGTAAAATAGCTTAATCTTTCAGCTATTTCTGGTTTGTCAGGTTTGGTGTCAAATTTATTTCACTAAACTTCTGTTTATACTGTGGCTAAAAAACAGTACATGACAATGCAATGCTCTTACCGCAGCATCTCACAGTCTCATCTTATCACTTTTTAAAAAAAATATTCAGTTGCACAATAGGCCTTTCTGTTTCTCTGCCATATCTCACTCAAGTGTGCTAAGCTTCAGATATGTTATGCAAGTATAATTTACACTGTTACACAGTATGGCCAAAAGTTTGTGGACCCCACAGTATCATTCCATATCTGCTTTTTAAATGTCTCATTTGAGATTTACTTCCCAGCTGATGTTGGCTAAAAGCACCTGCAGGACAGCTGGATTTCCACTTCATCCCAAAGGTGTTTAGTTTGGTTGAGGTCAGGACTGTGCAGTACACTCAAGGTCTTTTATTCAATTCTTAGCAAACCATGCCTCTATGGAGCTCACTTTGTGCACATGGGCACTGCCATGCTGGAACATCAAAGGATCCTAGTTAGCAAGGTATAAAACAGAAAATAATACCATTATCATGGATGTGGTGAAGACTTTTGTAAGGAACCTTTTGTAAGGAGTCTCTAATGTCAGCACTATGTAACACTGTGTTTCCCAAAACAGGTGTTTTTCAGGAGAGCGGGTTCTGTATAACATGTCAAACTGAATTTCTCCTTTCTGTTTTATTTAAATAGTTGAAAAAGACTTAAACTTGAAAGAGAATTAAGCACTCCAGGGTGTGCTATTATAGGAAAATAATCAACGTTTATGTTGTCACAATGACTCCAATTGGCATCGGATCACATCACATCACATCACACACACTTACACACACACACACACACACACACACACACACACACACACACACCAGTTTTCATATAAAGGAGCCTCTCACAAAGCAGGTTGATACAGTATGTTTTGACACATGATAGTGTCTGGTCAGTGCTTTTCATAAGTGTGTTATTTTCAGCATTGAAATCCAATACAAGGGCATATATAGTGTCTGTACCACATGCCCCTTCTTAGCTTTCTAATCCTGGTTGTTTTTCTGGCTATTTACATAACTGATCACATTTTCAACCGCCACTGGACTGAGGCCCTGTTGACTGAAATAGCAAACACTCCAGAAATATACACTAAAACCCCGGCTGTGTGACCACCCTGGGTTTGAGGAACAGAGTTGTACAGTGTTGTTCATGTGTTGTTCCATTTCAAACTGAACACTTACCACATAGTGTGATGTCAGGCAGAATATTTAATTACGGGATTGAAGAAAACGTGTTACAAATAGGCTATATCCCGAGCCAGGTTTTGCAATGCACTGCTTTAGAATCCAAATAAAGTTTTTGTTCATAGTCTGTTGTAGATGAATCTTAGAGACAGTCAGTGCTTGTGTTGGCTCCTTATCTGCATTACCTATACTTAATATTCTTTCCCTAATGACTTATCTTTTAATATAATAACTTTTTTTTCTTTCTTTTTTTTTTTTTAATATTGAGACATTTCCAGGTCAATAATGGGCTGGTGTGATGTAATTTAACTTCAAGCATTTTTCTAAAATAACCGCAGTATTTAATTCTTCTTATGCAAGATATCGTTATAGAAAAAGACAGCATACTTTTTTTCATTAATTTTAGTTGTGATTAATGTTACAGTCTTCAACAAATAAACATGCCTCTAGATATTACTTATATTTAAGTAAATATAAAATTATTCTCTCACAAGCCTGTTTTTTTGCTCTTGAAAACAATCAAACCAAACAATAAAATGCAGGTTTTCCCTGTCTGCAAACTGTCTGGAAAAGTGCTGACAACACTAAAAAAAAAAAATTTTGTTTTACTTTAAAAAATGTATCCCATCCTTTAATTTAATCAACTGACAATTTTTGTAGTCAAAAAAGTAGGTCTTCATAAAAGTAGGTCTAAGAAAGAGAAATCCAAAATATTTACTGTTGTTGATAAAGCCCTGGAGAAAGAGTCTTAATAAAAACATTTTTTTAATGTACACTTTCTTATAAAAATACTAGTTTAATTAATTGGCCAATATGAAAATATTTTTTAACAAAGTCAAAAGCTACACTTATTGTTTGCTTTATTGGTAGGGCTGGGTGGTGGCGGCGGCGGAGCCGACTATCCCGTGTCATTTTGTTGGAAATTAAAGTATAAGGGAATGTGAGATGGTTGTGTTATTAAGCCACACAATGACATATTCCAGCAGGGAAAAAGCATCGAGTCCCTTAAATAAGTAATGATCGCCAAGATCAGAGAAACTGTACAGTACAGCAAATCAAGTTAAGCACAAGCTTTGATAATGAGTCTTAATAATTCAAAATGTGTAATTATCCCTTTACAGGAAAGCACAACAGTAGCTGGAAGCTGGAGGGATTTTGGCAATTAGTGGAAGATTGGGGTCACACAGGCTGACCCAGTCCTGAGTGAAGGAAGCAGCAGGAACAGCAGTTAAGCATCAATATACTGTAGTGACAGATTGTAGAATTTTGAAAGAATAGTTCAGGAGGAAATCTTAAGTATCAGACCTTCCTTGATCAGTTATGGTGCGTTTTTTTCCCCCAGTTTTTCTTCAAAGCTGCATGGGTAACATAGCTAACGAGTATTCCAACATTTATGTTAACAACATTATGGCTATTAATAAGTATCATGGAATCTGTGCACCTGCTTTATAACCCCCCCAACTCCCCAACCCCCCATTTATGTGAAGCTATAATGATGGTGCTTTTTCATAGTGTGATAATAATCATAATTTTTGTAGATATATCTTTACTTGGCTGTTAAAAATGATATCAATGACAGAACCAGTAGTATTGATTTACAGTATTACATCTTGTTAGGTATTAAAGACTGATTAAACTAAATTGTTATGTTAACAGGTATCATGAACGTTTAACTGTCTAATTCACTTTGCATGTGTACTATAAAGGGCAACCATATAGAGAAATGGTCAGTGTTACCTCTGATCTTTAATATCTTCTATTATTTGACCCACAGCAGGAGCATTGTGGCTTTATACTGGTGTTGACAGAAGGCTCTGGTACTTCATTGCTGCTCTTTGTCTCGCTTTTGTCTTAAGCGAGGGCTCTTATTCTCCACATTTCAGCCGGGTAAAAGGTCCCACATTTGCAACTTGAATAATTGAGATTAATCACCCAGCTAATCACTGTATTTGTCTTCCATCCATTTGTGTTTCACAATACACAGATGGAAAAAAAAGGATGAAAAGAATCAGCGTTCCTATTAAATCACTATCTTTTAACAAGCAGCGCTCTTCTTTCATGCAGGAGGGCATTCATTGGAGCCACTTGGCACTCATTGTTCGGTTAAATGAGTAATCATAACATCAATGAGGCAGTGAAACGCGACGCGGCGCACATTGACAACCTTTGCGCCCCTTTCAGGGAGGGGAGTTAATTTGATCACCATGATCTGGGCTCCTTTCAGGCACACGCCACAGCAGCCAGCAGCTGGGAGGCCTAAACCCCCAAAATCACACGGCACACATGCTCTAAAAGGGAGAAAATATGGGATCCAAATCACCCCTTTCAACACTTTGCGATGCAGCTATCTAGTGGGCGCTAGACCAGCGTTAGGAGCCCTATCCTCCTCTCATCACTGAGTATCACTCGTGCAGCCACGGCTGAGCCAGAATGAGCCTGTGAACCTTAATTGCCAGATGGTGAATATTTATCTCCCCCCTTCTTCACTCAAAAGTTGCATTAATTGCAGTGTGGCCCGGGGGCTGAGTTTCCCTGATCAGAGTGATAGAAGCCCATGACCCTGATTAAACCCCCTCCCACTTTTTGCCCTCACACATGAATCTGAGGCAAAGGTGGCGCTGGCTGTGTGCAGGATGGTGAAGAAGGGAGTGGGAAGTTTGAATCCTTACCCCAGCCATTTGCCTATTGAGCCACCTGGGCCTTGACACTGGCGGGTGGGGGCGTGGAGAGGTTGTGTGTGCGTGTGTATTTGAATAGCTGCAGTGGGTTGGCACAGGGAGGGCTTAAGGGGTCTCTGCATTCTCCAAGCCCTCTCTCCTTATCTTCCCCCACCCTTTTTTTCCCCCTCCGGCATGGCGAGCTGCCCCGCGGCAGCTATCTCTCCGTCTCTCTCTCTCTGAGCATGGCCTCGTTTACATATCTCCCAGAGATGTAATTGAATTAAATGAAGCTTCTGGAGGGCAGCTGTGGCAGCTGCTGTTTGTGGCATGTCAAAAGGGCCGCCACTTTAAGAGCACTTACATATGCTCCAAATTAGCAGGTCAGATAGGCACACGCGCTCGATGACAGGGGCACTGCTGCCAGCGCAACAAGGGGCCCTGCAGCTGTGGGCAATTCACTCTGAAGGGCCTTTATCACAGGCTCATTATCTGTGTGTGTGTGTGTGTGTGTGTGTGTGTGTGTGTGTGTGTGTGTGTGTGTGTGTGTGTGTGTGTGTGAGAGAGAG
>JAOVVA010000052.1:20858601-20873133 GCA_028565275.1 Leiocassis micropogon | reverse complement strand
GTGACTTGTAATCTGTCATTGACCAATGTTGTGTATCCATCAGTCATCCGTAACACTCAAGATTTAAGGGTTAATAGTAGATCGTCAACTAGATTGTGTAAACTACATAAGCTTAAAACTTTATTTTGATCCCGAAAAAATCTTAACCTATTAACTGTCAGGACATAATTACACACCTACTGAACTATGCTTAATGTAATGTTTGAAAAAATACAGAATAAGTGAAGTTTTCATTTGATCCATACTGAAAAAGTACCATGTAAGCCAATCTTTTGTGTAATAGATTCTTCTATACACAAATTTCATCATTTTATTCTTTGTTTTAGCTAAATTCTTTACATTTCTACAGTAAGCCCCATGTGATTACCTGTACACAGAGAGACAAAAGTAAGAACCGTTGCAATTTCTGTTTCCTTAACTTGTCCTTAACTGCAAAAAAGCCAGACAGAACTTCTGCAAGAAACTTGGAAGGCAGCATCAAATTCTCAAACGGATGAATACATTTTGGAAAGAGCACATGAATTTTGTGTCGCTCATGCGGTGTCAAAACATGGCCTTATGCCATTTCATATTCAGCGAGAGCAGAAAATGTGCATTTTACTCTTTGAAACAAAGAAAATGGTTTGCTTCACCCCACAAATGACTGATTGTGTTTGCAGTACCTCACTTACACTATGGTGCTATTTTTCTTTCTATCCTTCAAGCCAGTCTAAATGAAGCCAAACTATACAACCCTAAAGGCACATTCATCACCCTGCGTGGAGAAGCTCTGTGCAGATGTTACGCAAGTAACTGATTGCTCCCACTTTCACAAAAAAAAAAAAAGAAAGAAACCGCAACTAGAATTAGGCCTTTTCATCGGCAAATATATTTCACTTGTGATTAATTGCAAGACTCAAATCCAGATCATTTCTACACAAGAGAGAGCATTTTGGCTTTGTAAAAATGATATAAAGAAAATGCAAATCGTTGGTGTTCTTGGCACCAAACATATGCTGCCACGATGCCAACAAGCCTGCCCCTGACGCTCCCAGCTGGAGGCTTCTAAGACTTGCTTTTGGCAAAGGATTTTTTTTCCCCATCCCGTTTTGCAAATGATCGGCAATTAATATGCCAAGCATCCAAGCCCTATTCTGCACCTGCTTATGTGTAAGTTTAAATGTGTATGTAATGTGTGTAGGTGCAAATGCTGTACAATTATTATAATATCTGTGGGGTTGTGATTCATACAGCACAAGAAGCTGAGGAGATACTGAAGATATTGTTATCAGAAAGAAGTGCACTCTGTAAGAGTGTGTCTAAGTGTCTGGTGAATATGAAGAACGATTCTTAGAGTGTGTCTAAATCTAGGATATTTGATGCTCTCGGGTTTGGAAGTTATCCTAAAGCTACTGTTGTGTTTTCAGACTTGGTGCACCTGAGAGCTGAAACAAAACCTGGAAGCAGAACGAACATATTTACATCTTTCCAGTCAGCCATTATAGAAAGTTAAAACTGTGGTAAATGCAAATCCAACAAATATTCAAATGTTCATGCTTATAGTATGACGGGAAATCAGCCTGAAGCAATATGTGGACTCCCTTTCTTTATTGTTCAGGGCTTTATGTTTTTAGCAAAGGCTATTAAGTCCTGTCTACATCTATGGTTCTCAAAGATAAAACTTCTATAAAACCTCATTTAGGACAACAGATCAAGGAATCAGGTTGTGAAGCATTCGTATTAAAATTTAATAAATACTTTTACTGTAAGAGCTGTGTAACAACAGGACACTCTAATCTCAAAGCTGATATCATGAAGCGCTCTAACGGAGCGGTTTCTGTTCATGACTCTCCTTTCTGGCTCATCATCCTCGCCACACAACTTATGATGGATAGGAGGCCTTAATGAGCTTCTTACAAGCAATTAAGTAATCAGGGAGCCCTGCTGCTCTGCGATGAGGCTTTAGAGAGCGCTGACAAACGGTGGGCCGTCAGCGCTCCAATCAACAGGACACAGAGCTCAGCTCCTCCACCAACGCTATTTTAGACAACGAGCTAATGAAAACATTCACACATGCATGGGTTTATCAGCTTTAGACAATAAGGCCACTTACTTTAAAAAAGCATAAAATATTTTGTTATTTATTTTGTTAAATGTAACCTTCATACCATAATACGGCAGTAGCTACTGTAAAAATGATCACACTTTTTTTTTTTTTTACGTGAAAATTGCTCCCACAGCTGTGTTGTTGGTTTTTTAGAACAAGCCAACCATTTCAGAATGATGGTGTGTGTTAACCTTAAAGCAAAAATGGTATTTACATAACTTCCACTCTGAACGTTGTCAGCCATGACGTGTGTTGTGTCTGCTGTGTGCTTCTTTGGTTTTTTTTACTGAAGCTGAACGTTAATGTAGCCATGAGTTTGGCATTGCACAAAACACATCAAAATCATCACATGCTCACTTTTAACTGCGTCACACTGTGTTTGTAGGTGAAATATAATTAGAATGATAAATGAGCTCTAATATCATTTATTTATTTAGATATTGACTTCATCTTTGTAAAATGATGTTTGATTATTTAGGCAAGCGGCTAACATGTTAGCATTATTAGTTTTGAAGTCCATGGGGGGATTATTATTTTTTTTGACCAAACTATTACTTTTATTTCGAGCAAAGGCTGTGGTCAGATATTATTATTTATGTGGTTCGCACACAAGTTTTTTTTTTTTTTTGCATAGTAGAGCTGTAAATCTGCATCCTTTGTGCATTAAGGTAGAAAGTTTTCTTAGTATGCCAGCACTTGGACAGGCTGCTTCACTTCACTATCACTGCTGAAACTGTGGCCTCCCAGGAACTCCTTTAATGGCCCAAAATGTGAAAATCACTAAGAACGAGGTCAAGACTGTATGGAGGAAGTGACAATAACTTCCAGCTGAGTTCTTGTAATGTACGTGGTGTATTGGGCAGTATGAGGTCATTCACACAGGGTGATCAAACAAGGTATTTTTTTTAAAGGAAATGGCTATTAAAGGAGTTCCTGGAAGGCCGGTGTTTCACACTTGAAGCAGGCAGTCTGCTCATGGTTCCAGCATCCTGAGAAAACTTTCTACCTTGATGGTATCCAAGCACTATTGAAAAGCAAGGATAAGTACATTAGTATGACAGAGGATTATATACTCTCATTACTGTGTTCTGTTATCCTGCATAATCAAAAGTCCCTGTTTGTCTTGAACACCTCTTGTATAAATGACACTAATCTGATTATGCCAGTGACATTACCATATTTATTTTTGTTTCATATCATTTATTCAGTCATACCACAGCTCATTCAATGCAGCATAAAATAGAACATATAGCGTTCTATTTGTTATTTTCACCCTCTATCAACTTTTTTTTTTAAACATGTTTGTACTGTAAGTCACAACACAAGGTAGTGCATTTTAAGACTTGAACCCAATTATTGCACTTAAATCTACTTCACATCACAGATGATTCCAAGACACACAAAGCAGATAAAACAGAGACATTAATGTTAACCAGCATTTCAGTCCACTAGAATTTTGTCAGACAAGCCTGCCATACCTCCAAAGTAAGTTGTTTGAATTGCCTCTGGTCGTGTGTGTGTGTGTGTGTGTGTGTGTGTGTGTGTGTGTGTGTGGAGTTTGTTCTTCTCATGCTTGATTGGTTTCCCCTTTGTACTCCAGTTTCCTCTTAGAGTTCACATACATGAATTGTTGCCATTTTCAGGTTGCCTATAGTGTATTGTATGTTTTGGGGGTGGGTGGTAGTGTTGTTTTGTTTCTATATAGTAGTTAGGTCCGGTTGAATAATTTATCAATTTAGGGACAGGGGCATTCTGTGAGTGGTAATATCCTGGCAGAACCCCACTTGATCCCCGATTGGATAAACATTAATCTATGAATTATAAGCATAATTAAATTAGAAGCAGATAATCCTCAATACAATCTAGCTGGACTATAGGCAGCGATGTTTTTTAAAAATGTTACATTTGAAAATTTGTTGAGTCAGCAAATGAAATTAAGGTAACATGAAATGTTGCCTTCACTTGAGTCTATAAACTAACTAACAAACACCCTTTCAATCAGCTTCACTAAGAAGTGTGGAAAGTGTTCGTTGCTGGGCGGTGTTTGACTCTAAACCTATGAACTTAATTTTGTTGCAGAGATTGAAGAAACAAAATTGCCATGCACAAATGTAAAAAAAAAACATCTTTAAACATAGAACTGTTGTATAAAAGTAACAGGACACTTGTGTTTGTGGGATTGTTGAAGGATATCCCCCATGCTACATCTGTAATAATATTAGGCCATATTATTTATTTTGTAAGGATAGGCCTATATCAATATGACATGCAAATATAAGCATACAAACTTTATGAAAAAATAAAAAAGTGTGGTGAAGGGAGTGCAGGGATTTGGCACATCCTCGCTGCCAATGTCCCCGTATTAGATATATACAAGTTTGCTCAGGTCCAATCAAATGGGTCAAAAAAAGATTGTGCTGCAGGATTAGGTGTTAATACTGTATCTGCAATCTATGGCCAGATTAGAAACAGAAATTTCAAAAAACTACACAAACTGTCCTTTCACTGATGGAGAGATGAAGGGCAATGATGGATCCCAATCAACTGTAAAACTTGTAATTTCAACCTTAATGGACAATTCATGCATTGTATAGCTTGAGAACTCATATTTACTCTGAAGGCACACAAAGCCTACACTACACTACATTCTACGTCATTCATGGTTCATGTTTCCTTCTTGTCTGTAACATTATTTCGTCTTGACAATATCTTCCATGCTTGATGTCTAACGCTGCTTTTCCCCAAATTAAAAAGTGGCACTTCTTTCTTTGTAATTAGCAATATTTGGTCTCAGGAAAGCTCCCTGGGTTGCAACAGTACAATTCCTACTGTGACAGGGGGAGAGAAAGAAGTGCATTTTAATTGCACGAGCAGTCGTGCTCCAAATGCAGCAGGCTCGGGGCTATGACACACGACGCTCCACTTCTGAATTCTCAGCTCCATGTTTCTCACCCAAAGGAGACAGGCTGAGCATCCCTGGGTGCAATCACACCTCAGCCTCGGCGGTGACTTCCTCACGTATTCCGAACGCAGCCCCCTACACGGCTGCAGCTGAGAGGCGGGGAGTTATTGGAACACGGCAGGAGAAGTGTGCACTGCAAAGCAAATATGTTGCTTATTAATAGGCTGGTTTGGTGAGTAGTACCTGGAGCAGTGCCGGGAGGGACCGTGGGTGCATGCCAGGAGAGCAATGTGTGTGTGTGTGTGTACAGGAGAGAGGGAAGAAAAATTTTGCTGAAGGAGCAGATTCATGCCACGCTGGCATACTACATGCACATAGCCACAGTATGTGTTCAAATAGATAAAAGTATTCCAGATTTCATGTATATGCCTTTGCTCACAAAACACACCCACATACAGTACACACACACACACACACACACACACACACACACACCAAGTTTAATATATACAAAAGGTTTTATGACAAGTAATGAAGATCTGCTTAATAAGGACATTTTCCTTTGGACCGGATGTGAGTGGTCGGTTAAAATCTGACCTCTACACTGAATAATTAATGTCAAATGTTATTGAAATGTTCAATCAAAACATTTGTTAAATGTTTCATGTTTACGGTGTCACAGTATGACAACAACAAAATGCTGGCCAGTTCTGTGTAGCACTCGTCCATATGGCTGACTGCCACTTGGAGCTTTCTCTCTCTCTCTCTTTCTCTCTCTCTTTTTCTCTCTTTCTCTCTTTCTCTCTCTCTCACCTCTTCCCTCTCTCAACGTTCTCTCCACACATGCTTATTCCTCACAATCTCTGTGTGAGGCTTCAAACTCTGTGTGTGTGTGTCGGTTTGTTTGTGTGTGGGCGCATGCATACAGTTTGGCATATTTTTTCACTCCCTTTTCACTCTTTCTCACTTTGTTCATTTTTTTTCTTATTATTGCTATTTCTTTTGCATTCTACAGACACATAGTGAACCTGGATTCGGTAATGGTATAGTTTTGTCCTTAACATCATTAGCTGCTGCTACTTGCCATTTTCATGTGTGAAATTTCCATAGATACAGGCCATCGTGTGTGTCTGTGTGTGTTCAAATAGCTGTTCTGTAAATGATTACGGAATGTTTTGGATCCCAGAGCGACGGAGAAGCACAGTGCCACGGAGCCGTGCTCCTGATTCCATGCAGATAGCGCAAGCTAATTATGATCTAATAACTGGCAGACCGTCCAGCATTATTACAGGAAGGCAAGGTTAAATTAATAGCTCATCATCTGCCCTCAGAATCAGTCATTTTGTTATAATGATCATAATTTCGACGTTAAATCTTCATTACCTGCCAAGATCTTAAAGGAGGGCTGTCAATTTACAGCCTCGATGAGAATGAAGGCCGGCATTGTTCAAGTCAGGGTCTGTTTTTCAAAAGGGAGAAAAAAAAATAATCGAGTTAACAAGGTACACAACACGACAGCAGAGCCTCGCTCAAGAACATTTTTCAGCTTCTGTGGCGTCCAGCGTTTTCCTTAGAAAACCAGATGTTTACTAAGTAATAACTGCTTTGCACAGTTTGTTGTGTTTTTTGCTAATTTACCCATACTGGCAATAAGAGCAGGGCAATTAACTTGTGATTTTGCATCCCCCCTCCCAAGTCCTCCTGCTGAACATCATCAGAACTGATCATGTTTGACATATTTAGATTGAATTTGTCAAGAAATATCCAGTGGGCAAAAACTATCAATTACTTAAAGTGTAAACATGAAAAATAATGCTAATTCGTTCTTAAGGAGTGTGGCGTCGCATAAATTCTATCACAGGCGGCCTGTCCTGGTGGAATTGTTATCAAAAACAAACACATTTTTCTGTGCTGTAAATAAAAAAAAAACATAACAACACAGACCAAACTGTAGCTTCACACGGCTGAACGCTGAAACACAGAACTGTTAATTGGAAAAGCGTGAGAGACGTTAAAGCTTAAAGGAAAGAAACAAGACCAGAAACCCACATCTCTCCCCTTCTCACTCATTCTCTCTCGGTACGTTTCCGCTTTTCTGTTTGTGGTGTCATGGTGTGTTGATTCACAGCAAACAGCTCCCGGCTTCAGGACAAGAATCAGACACAGACACAGACATGGCGAGAGATTCGCTGATGAATTCGAGTGAGGTCCGGGAGATACAACATGTTACACAACACAGGTTCACACCTTCCCGTTCGTAACGTTTAAGACAATTCAGATCACGTGAAAAGATATGATGTTTGAGCTCAGTGTTGGAGGAGGGATTTGTGTGCAAAGATTTGCTTATAGCTTCTCTCTTGTGGAAGCGACTGAAATTCAATTTATATGAATTTTTCATGAGATTGAAGCCCAGTTTCGTAAAAGCATTGAGAAAGTAAGATCATATTGGCTGTAGCGGTAACAAGTCGTCAGTGTGATGCTCACGCAATCATTTAACAGCGCTCTCCACTTTGTGATTGTTACTTTAGTAGCGAATAATTCCAAATTTATATTAATATTAATTATATTAAAAATTATTATATAATAGAAGTGAGACAAATGCACTTATTTGCTGTTTGTGAAATGATCTTAACAAAGTAAAATGATGAACATGTACTCATTCATTCATTCATTCATTTATTTTCTATAACACTTATCCCTGTGCAGACTATTTTATTAGACTTTTATTAGACACAAGTCCATCAAGCACAGGGAAAACAAGCAAACTCCAAGCACACAGACCTGAGGTGGGAACCGAACCCCAAGGCCACAGTGCTAACCAGTATTTATTTATTTATTTATTTTGTTTGTTTATCTATTAAAACTTGTTTTATCCTCACAAAAAAAGACTAAAAAACAAAAGAAAACATAAATAAGATTTAGCAATTTCCATGCCATTTTTTTCATTTTTTATTTCTTTAATTATAATTTTTTTTTTGCAGATGAGAAAACCTTCACCTTTAGCACACACTGTCAGATCAGTCCAACATCTTGTACAATATCTTACAGTATGTGTTGTGTGTGATCATCACTACTGCTTTCAGTAGATAAACATTTTGGACATTTTGGATAATTTGAAAATTATTGTATCATTCATTGAAAAATAAAATTTTCCTCAAAGCTTGTGATCTATGAAACATTGCAGCATACTCTCATGTTTTGCAGCAATTAAAAGCATTATTCTGTCATTTAACGAGTGGCATAAGAGGTGATGTTTTGGTCACTGTCATGTTTTAATGCATTTTTCTTCTCTTGTATTGTTCAGGAACCTCAAGGTTATTGTGATGCATAGTTTCACATATGCTGAAAGTCAGTGTAATTATATTATAATCCAAATTATCTTTACTTTTAAGGATGAATGAAGCACTTGTTGGTAGTGGAGTCAGAACCATTCGCTCAGTCCAACATCCTGGTTGTGAAGGGTCAGTGATATGTGACAGAGAGCGAAGCATAAATCAACTAAGCGTGCCTGTTGTATGGATGCAGTTGGTGCTGGAGGTGCCATCGCTGAGCTTGGTGCAAAAAGGGCAGATTCGAGTACAACACATCCACGTGAATGAACCTACTGTGCATGTCAAAATGAAACATGGGCTGAGAAACATTTATCACTGCCAGCTCATTACAAGACTGATTATATACTATCAAAGATTGTATTGTATTGTGTACAGTGTATGTCAGTTGAACTCAAAGGGAACCAAAGTAAGAAAGTTGCTTCAGTCTGATATTATATTGATCTTCTTGGATATTTACAGCATCATGCTTATACAAATTGTGAAGATTAAATTCAAAAGGTTGATTCTTACTTATATCTTATAAGGGAGTATAAATTGTGCACCCTCTGTATCTGTATACTCACAATATTGATAAAAAAAAAAAAAAAAAAATATATATAATTTTTTTCTTAATCAATATTGTGAGTATACAGATACAGAGTATAGAGATATTAATATAAATAGATGATTCAATTCTTTCACCTGCTTGCAAAAATTGAAAATTTCTGTAACAGATAATAGACGAAAGGCCGGAAATGGAATAGGCTCGACTGCAAAATTGCTCAATTCGATCTAAATTCAGTCCAACAGGAACAAAGAAACAAACAAAAAAAGGCCCAGAATCATCATGATTAGAAATTGTCAGTTTTCTTTCTCTCTCTCTCTCTCTCTCTCTCTCTCTCTTCC
Organism: Leiocassis micropogon; assembly: GCA_028565275.1. NCBI lineage: Eukaryota > Metazoa > Chordata > Actinopteri > Siluriformes > Bagridae > Leiocassis > Leiocassis micropogon. The sequence continues at coordinate 20,863,928 of JAOVVA010000052.1, read as the reverse complement.
TTAACCACCTGACATATAAATAAGACCTTAAAATGGACCTCTCAAATTGAGCCCCGTCTAAAACAACCAAGTCATTTCACCTCCCGACAACAATTGATCAATTGTAATTACCGACCTGCGGATTGACCCTGTAGTCTGTCTGCTGTCCCTGGAGGGACCCAACAGAGCGGGCGAGTGCCCAGTAACAGGTAGACTCTGTAGGACTGTGCAGGAGACGGAGGCTTTTAATTGCTCTGTGCAGTGCGTAATTGAAGGTTCAAGTGTGTTGCCATGAAGAGTGTGACTTCACTTGGCCTTGTCTAATTAATCCCGTCACACGATCCTTCTGCCTTCAATTTTCACGTTTGGTGAGGTGAGAATAAAGCTGGAAATATAGGTTTGTAACTGTATGCCTCTTGCTGAGCCAGATGCACACAAATAAAACCATATGGAGGAGGGAGTTTGTGTTGGGATTCTAACTTGAAATGCTTCTTTGGTGACTCGAGGAGATTTAAATGTAATATACAGTACAGTATCTATATATATAACTTGATTTGAAATAAAATCAAGCTGTTGCTTCATAAAAATTATTTCTTTGATAAGCCTGTGTTGGATGAATATGTTATTAATCTTATTAATTTTAATTGTAAGCTGTGGTGCCATTTGATGTCAAACACACGCACACACACCGTATAGCTAACATCCACAATTACACTCATTGTTAATGTCTTGTATTTTAGTACTAAATGCTCCAGGTATTGCTATGATGGAAATATTGGACAGTGCTCTTTTTGCACCACACCATGTCAATAGGATGTGTGACCGTCTGCTTGTTGGCAGACAATGAATGAACTGCTTTAGCAGAAGAGTAGAAGGGAAGGGTTGCTCGCAAAGCCAATGCTCACAAATATTCAGTTGCATAAATATCTGAGTTACTATTTAAGTTTGGATTTTGATCTAGTAATTCTAATCATGAAAAAATAAAAAACAGATTTTGACTGGTTGTTGTCTTCATCAATTTAATTACAAAGTTTTTCATCAGCAGTAAATCGTTATGGTAGATACTTGATTTAGTGTATCATTACTCTGCAAAATCAAGTTTTAAAAAACTTTTCTTTTTAATATAATATTAATTACTCTTCCTCCTCCCCTTCCTAGTATTAATACTTTATATTAATGTTTACTTTCTTTGTTTCTTTATTTCTTTGTTTCTTTCTTTCTTCCATTCTTTCTGTAACATGTGAAATCACCATGTTTCGAGACAGAAAAAAACAGCATTTAAAACTGAACTGTAATGGAAAAGTCTTAATGGAAGTTGAAATGTTTGTCAACAAATGGTTAGAATGCATCACTATATAAAACAAATAAAGCTACACCAGTCTAAAAACAACAGTCTGTAAGTGAGACAATCATAAGTAAATGTTTTATCAACTGGCTGTTATTTTATCCAACAAAAATGCAATGCATAAAAAAAACATAATAATAAAAAATCTGTTAGATTGTTACTTTATGAAGAGTTAGTTCTATCCATGTGAGATCAGTCCAAAACTGGGGTACATCCATGTTAAGGTTTCTAGAAGTCCCAGTGTTTATTATGTAGTTTTATATGTATAAGAAATGCAGTTTAGGAAACAAACAAACAAAAAACAAACAAAAGCAAAAACAATCAAAGAAATAAAAAAGAATTATGAAAATCATGAAACAATTTGACAAAAATACGTTTTCATATTATGATTCTTTAACTGCTCCAACAACTGGCTTTAAAGTTAAACAGGTTTGCTGCTCTGGTCTTTTCTTTGTGCAGGAAATCAAGGCAAAATTATTTTCTGTGGTAATCACACGTTAGTGATTTAACACAGAGATCTCACAATCTGCAATGGAATATGCACCTGTATCTATTTAATGTTTCATACTTGAATGTTCCGTTCTTGAAATAGAATACAAAAACGCTCATGGTCTAAATCTGAAAGTTTTTTTTTTTCTTTTTTTTCCCTTTCTTTTTTTTTTTTTTTAATAAGGACATGCACTGCGTTGTCTTTTAATAAATCCTGCTATGGCAGTTATCAATTTGGTATGTACATGCTATCTTTTATTATCTTAAGATTTTCTAAATAAAAATCACAATGACTCTGACCAAACATTACTGCGTACTGTATGAATGTATGAATGAATGAATGAGCACTGTAAAAGCATTACTATAAATGCAATCTTGTCTCCATTTATGAGCATTATCTTTTTTTGTCCCTGAAACTCCATGCCTAACGCTCAACCACATGAATATAAAATCATTTTCCATCTTGTGTCATCCAGAATAAACAAGTAAACGAGTAAATAGGTGTATATGTTCAGATTACTTGTTAATTCCCAAGCACAAAAAAAAAAAATATATATATATACAGTATATAAATGCAATCTATATCACACATGCAAGACAAATCTTATAGGTATATTTTATGAATTTAGTTTAAAACAATAAACTGTTCCTTCAAGACTGTTTGTATATAAAATGTAAAAGTGAGGTAGTGATATTTGTGCAAATTCATTTATTCCAGTTTTACCGTAATACCAGATGCAACTCACTGAATCAATGAAAGCTTGTCTCTAAAACATAAGGCTGAATTCTGAGCCAAATAGAATGTGAGACTGGTCTCTGTTCAGCAGCTTGGGTCTTTAGCAATGGCTAAGCATTAGCCTCTGTTGCTTGCTGTCACTCTCCATACAGCAATGAAGCTGAGCAGAAGCTGAACAAATAACCCATTAGCCACCCAGCAGGTTTAATCACAAGCATGTTGGCTAACTTTCACAAGGAGGAGTCGATATCAGCACTTTCTTGCTCTGTTTATACAGTTGCATATGTCTACATCCACAAGACCCCGAGCTCGCGCCTGAGCAGAGGCCGGTGGCAGAGTTGGAGAGCAGGAGCACCGGCGCCACCTGACTCCCTTCTGTTCTGTTTCGCAGCACATCTGAAGATGGCAAACAGCACTGTTGCTCACACCCCTCCTCGATCGGCGCATCGTCGTTGGACCCCTGCCACCAATCACGAGCCAACCGAGTTAACAGACACTTCCGTTCCACACACAACGAACCATCTGTTTTTAAGGCAAAATAAATAATGAATTAAATGTCCCTCCTAACACCACACCACGTGTCCTCTTTCTAAAGCTGCATAACAGCGAGCTGTAATTTATGAGGGTTTGTTCTGACATGGCTCTACATCAGCCGGTAGTGTATTGCTTGAACATGGAGTGCTCTGTGTGTGTGTGTGTGTGTGTGTGTGTTTGTTATTTTGCTTGGTTTAGCATTTTCAGACATTTTATCGTAATTGACTTGGCCAGGCTTACTTAACATGATCTTTCTGAATGACTATGATGGATCAACGTGTGGAGCTGCGGACTCAACAAAGCTCAAAATCAGATGTTATAGCTCTGCATGACCAAGAAAACAGACAGAGACCTACAGTTTCCCCTTTGACTTATATGCTTGGAGTGCATTATGCCTTGTTTTATACTTTCAGCTATATTAGTTATTAGACTTAGCTAGTAGTAATAAGCATCCAAGACTCATCAGCTTTTATTTAATTGCATTATCAATTAGAGCTCTGTCTTTGATTACAAAAAGAAAAAAAAACTTAAATCCACAAAAGGCCTTACTTTTTTCCAGGACTCAAGTTTCGCACCTTAATGTTCCAAATTATTTATTCAGTTATTCAGTGAAATTAATGGGGAGGTATGTAGTTATAAGAGTGAGAAACCATATCCCACTCTTTTTGGTGCTTATAATTATTTATGAAAAAAAAATCACCAAAATTATGGAGAAATGTTTTTTTTTTTTTTGTTTATGGCACTGATAAAGCAAATGTGTTTTTTAAACTGTTACTTATTTATTTATTTACTTATTTACTTTATTAACCCGAGGAGGATTGGGGTGATGCACTTTATTCACTTCTAGACGCAGGTGTGAATTGTGTTTGTCTTCAGGTGTAACAACGACAGTCCTGTCGCCTTTAGGGGTAAAACACATTCAAGTTAAGTTACATTGTAATAAATGCATTATTTATCAGATTTGGCACGGAGGCCATATGTTAGCAGAGAGATCCAATTCCTCTATAAAAATTAAGCAAAGGAGAGAAAGAACCGTCATCATTTAAGGAACATGTTTCTTGGTTATTTTATAAAGGCTATTTCAGGAGCTGGTTATAAATGTCCCTTCCTAAATTTACCTCGGTTACATTAGTCTCAACGCCACCCCTATTAGTGTATTTTCCAAGCTTCTAGATGACCACACTTCACCTGTGGAAATTACACATGCAAAGCACATGAATTTTAGTGATTTAACAAGGTAGAGTTCATTATCTTTTAAGTTAAAGTGGATTTTTTTGTCCCAAGATTAATTCATGAAGGTTCTTTTAAAGTACTCAATCTTGTTGCGCGAAGACTTTTAGGTATCGTGTTTCCAGACCTCGTCAATAACCCCCGAGCATCTAACCCCCTTTTCTCTTTCTCTCTTTCTTTCTCTCGAGTGACAGATGGGTTGGCCCACCTCTCTGAGGACAGTCTTAGGCAGACCTGTGTATGCCTGACAGGATGGCACAGATCAGACGACATTGTGGAAGGTGAAGGGCCTTTTCGTTCGCCAACATCACTGTGTGATGCGAAGCAAAGGGGGCCAGTGGCAGCCTGACTGGCTGGGACAGATTCAAAAAGTGCGAGACCCTGTTTTGTGTACAAAACGATGGCACAGGCAGCTGGCAGTGAGCATATGACTGATAAGGTGCTGTTTGTCCTATGTGCTAAATCACCACTCTGTAAGGCTAATCTTTCTAGGAAACTGCTTCTATGCACTTGAATTGAACAGTAAAACAGTTTTGCATTAAATGTTTCAGTTTTTCCTTATAGACTGCATTTTCTATAAAACAATTAGTAGAATAATAGCTAATATCTAAACTAGATGTCCAGTTATATACTGTACCTAGTATTGTACACAGGTCATTGGTAAAAATAAAAAAATAAGCCTAAATATTAGGCATTGTTTTTATGATTTTTTTTGTTCCTCATATTACAACAATTTTCTGACTTTTTAAAATTTTCTAATTTCTTATTAATGACAATGTCAGTGACAATTTGGAAACACCAATTAGCTTACCGTGCATGTCATTTGACTGAGGGAGGAAACCAAAATACCTGAAGAAAACCCACGAACCAGTGGGAGACCATGCAAACACCATGCACACAGACCCGAGACCTGAGGCCCGAGACTGGACTTAAACCTCCCACCCTCAAGGTGCAAAGCCACAGCACTTCCCAGCATTTATTATTTATTTATTTTTTAATGAACAACATAGACTA
>JAOVVA010000052.1:20827254-20858501 GCA_028565275.1 Leiocassis micropogon | reverse complement strand
TTATTTTATTATTATTTTTTTTTAAACAATCTATTTATTTGTGTGCAGAAAAAAATTTTGTTGACTAAAATACACTTTGAGGGTAATATTAATGAATTTCATGTAAAAGTGCAAGTTTTAAATAAAGTGAGCAAATTTGGATTTACAGTGTAGCTGATGTTCTGTTATTTAAAATGAACAGGACCGAGGTGCAATTTCTTGAATAACAAGAAATTTTAAAATCCACATGTCAGTTGTTTTAATAAGGACAGAGACAGAGTAGTCACATAAATCAGTCAGGAGTCAAACACAGTTTCATCACAGGGCAAATTAAAAACAGGAAAACAGAGAAAGAAGGCAAGGGTAAAACATGATATAAAATACAACAAATACAGTATAACACCCAGATCGATTCTTCTTCTTTTTCTTTCTATTATTATTATTATTTTAACTAAATCATAATTTCAGTACTCTATGAGTAAATTTGCTTTATTCTCTCTTTATAACTTTCAGAAGCAGATAAACAAATCAGGACCAGAATGAGGAGCAATAACACCACTCTTCACACAGTTAGTACTGCGTTACATTTGTGATGTAATGCCATCTATCATCATGATACTTTTTTTTCAGTACACTTCAGTTCCTGTAGTACCCTTAAGTACCTTTAATAAACTATTGTCACCGTTTTTCACCATTGTTTATTTTTTTTACTATTATTTAACAACAATTTTTTTTCCAGACTATGACTAAGCTTAAGTGTATTTAAATAATTAGTTTAGTGTTTATATTTATGTATACTTAATACAAAATCCAGATATTTATTTTTAGTTATGCAAATTAAGGGTTACTTTTACAGTTTGGTGAATAAAGTGAGCAATAACTTTATTAATAAATTACATTACTATTTATTTTAATTAACACATAAAAAGATGTATGCATGTGTGTGTGTGTGTGTGTGTGTGTGTGTGCGCGCGTGTGTGTGTTTGAAGTCCGCAGATGAAATGGCTGAAGACTCTTGTGTTATATACAGCACTGTTTCTCAGCCAAATGTAAGACAGCAATTCATTTCTCCATTCATTTAACATTATTATTAGTAGTAGTAGTTGTAGTAGTAGTAGTAGTATTAGTAGTTTTAATATAGTAGTAACATATGTTAATTATTATTGAAGATTTACCACAGCATCTTCATTTACAGTCTTCAGCATCAAAAGTTAATGAGCATCATGTGACCTACCAAAATATTGTTTGCAAGAAGAAAACTGTAAGTTAACTCATTTGAAATAAAGTACATTCCAGTTCAATCCAAGCTATGAATTAAAGTAGTTAAATCCATAATCCCCAGATCACTATTTGCCTGGAACTGGTTTGATATTAAGGCTCTTATTAGTCTTTTTTCATATCCTGTTCCAGGTGTCACCAAATGATGTTGATGATAAGATCATCTACAGCTCTGTGGTTCACCATTAAAGGGTGAGTGATTGAAAAAATATGAACATAACCTGCTCAAATACAGTGCTGTAAAAATGTCTTTTTTTGTGATTGCTATTATTATTAATATTATTATTGTTATTTAGCAAACAACAAACAGATAATCAAACAAACTCCTTGGCATATTAAGCAGATATCAAAAAGTGTAAAAATCATCTCTCCTCAAGACTTGGTGGAAAACTTACAAAGCGGTTATCCTGAAGATTCCTGTCTTTGGTTAAATAACAGTTTTTTCATTATCTAGTTGTTAATTAACTAGTTGTTAATTAATATAAACCTCTGATTTGCTTTGCAGCCAGCACTACTATCTGACAAATCAGATTCAATTCAGCACTGTGGTTTCAATTTCAATTCAGCAGAATGTGATTTCATTAATAATTAATACTTAATTTCTTCTGTACTTGTCTAACTTGTCTTTTTTTAAAGCATAATGGAATGTGAAAATAATTAAGTTCTTTTAATTATTTGTTTTTCAACAGTCTGGAATAAATTGCCAAAATAATAATAATAAACACACTCCAAAATTAATAATGATAATAAAAACAACTACTTAAGATTAAATTCAGACAGAAAAGGCAGTCAATGCTTCAGTAATCAGTTTCAGAGAACTCATGTCATTATATAAATTTTGCTCAAAAATATCCTGCAGATATAAACTTCAAATCCATGCAGTTCACAATTGTTGTACTTCTTTCGATGTGTGTGTGTGTGTATGTGTGTGTGTGTGAGACCCTCGGCTACAGAGATACACTACAGCCAATTTCACCACTATATGAGCACACATCAAGAGCTATTCATCAGTGTCATGCATGTCTCCATAAAGCCCCAACCCTGTGGGGTTTCATCTGCCGTAAAGCCGCCAAGTGAGCAACGGGCAGTAATGTAATGAGTGTCAACCAGTGGCGATGCCTAGAATCGGTCTCTGCTCGCCGTCAATTACTGCTCCAGTACTACAATGCTCTCTGGAGTCAGCAACAACTCTGTCGTCTTTGATCGGCTTGCTGAGAGCAATTATCAACCTGGCGTGTAAATCCGATATGAGATCAAAATCTAAGCTTGAGCAAGCAACGGATGCAGCGAGGAGGCCTTCACAGCAATAATGTTGCGTTTATTGAAAAGCAAGACCTTTGATCGCGAGGTACATTCACAACAAAAATCACAGCATGGACAGAATAGGTGTGAAAGCCGAAGTGTAGATGATTGGGTTGTAAATGTGCTCTGGTTGAGGAATATATTTACACAGCGCTCATGCTTTTAGGATTAATAAAACTCTAATCTCTATGTTGTATATCTTAAACAAAGCTAAACGTCAGTTGACTTAAATAATTTGACTTTGCACTGTGGATTACGCTGTGAATGATTTATGTATTGATGTTGCAGTAAGTGCTTTTTCTCAGGTTTTTCTTACGTACATTAAAACTTGTTAAGGTGCATTTGGTTACACAAAGGCCCATTTGGTTTAATTTCACTTGTCAAACACTGCCAACTGGGACACAAACCATTTCCTATGAGCAAACATGGCATGCTGTAAAGAAGAGTGAGACAACAAGAGCCTCGGCAAACACAGAGGTGGATGGATGGGCACGCTGTGCCGGGCTAAATGGCTTAACACCAGCCACTCTACTAATGGAGCTGACAGAGCGAGCAGGCATTTGCTCGCTGAAGAATGGGGGAGAATGGCAGAATTACTGTCAGTCCAGTGAAACATATGGTCAAAGTGTTTGTTAAATACACATTTTAAGAGATTGGGTGAATTGATTATGCACTCAGATGTTGATAGAGTTACTGCAATGTTAAATGTACAAACGATTGATTTAAAAAAATTTATAGCCTGTATTTTGCTACAATAAACACTATGAAAAATTTAATTGCACACATGAAATAGGCTAGGCAGCATCACAGTGACCGGAGAGCAATGTTTCCATTTTGGTAAGGAAACCTTATTTGTAAGGGATTTGACTTTATGGCCCTGGTTAGCAACGCTGGGCAACGATGGAAGGACAGAACAGTGGATAGACTGAAACATTTAGGGAAAAGCTTTCAATACACTTTAGAAAGTTTTTTTTTTTTTTTTTTTCCAAATTAGAAATAATATTTTGTGTATATTTAATGTGATGATTAATCACTTATCAGTTATTAACATTTCAGCTCAGACAAACTAAAACTTCCACAAAATCTGTTTCGATGAATCTCATACAATGTCTTGTTACATGAAGCAAAATGTTACAAATGAGATGTTTGTGTTTACTGCTGACCTTATTTATTTATTTATTTATTTATTCATTTATCAGAACTCAAATTCAATTTTAATGATGCAGGATGTTATGCTGAATAAATTGTCTATATAAACCAGATGCTATCATGTCAAAAACTTCAAATTAATGCAGTGATTGTTTTAACAAAAACACAATGCATGTAAAAAAAATAAAATAAATAAATAAATAAAACACCATGCTTCATGTGAATGGAAATTCTGAAACCTTTCTTTGATCAGGATTCCCTTTTATTAACTCCTCAAGGCCCATAACCTAGAACACGTCATATTCGAGGGCAGAGAAAGTTTTGCATGAGATTTCAATCTGACATATTTGAATTAACCACCATCATTTGTGTCCTCTTGAGAACCGTGACAATAATTTTACCAGACAAATTTGACCACAGCTTTGTGCTAATGCATGTGCATGTCTGTCTGTGGCCCTGGTATTCAACTAGGTTCACACAAAATTTATTTATTTTTTTATTTTTTTATAAAAGGAGAGATTCTTATATGATTTATTTATTTAATTATTTATTTATTTATTTTTTTACAAGAGAAAAAGGAGCAAAAGTATTTGAAATGAATGTCTAACGCAAATGGATTGGTCACCTTTTCACCTTAGCTTGATGATTAATGCCATTTTTAAATGGAGTGTTCACACAAGGGTAGAGTTGTAATCGCACCTTTCTTTTATAGAAGAAGTTTGTAGAACTTGGTGATTCTCACAATTTCTTCACTTTATTTCTTGCAATTATGTTTTAAATCAGAAAATTCTACATAGACCCACTTAGAAACAATCATTGTTCAAGTTTTTTTTTTTTAACCAATGTTCACCCAGTTTAGTTTTCTCTATATAATGCCATTAATATTTCTTAATCAGAGAGCCACTGAAAATCTTACAGCCGGTGGGTAAATGACTGGATCACTCTGAGGCTTAATTTGGTTCCCACTGAATTCACAGCCACAGAGCCAAAGTTCAAGTGTGATCTGAGGTGTACGACACACCTTTGGTGTGTAAGATGGGTTTTTCCATGTGAGTACATTATTACATGTGAGCTTGTCAGGAACACTTTTAAAAGAACCGGAGACTGTATTGTAAACAGACAGTTTGCTATACAGGGAACATTCTCATGCTGCCATAATAAAAAAAAATATGTGTTTGATTTCTCATGCTGTTTATTTCTAACCTTTTACTGAAAGTTAAAAGCTTTCTAAAGTTTAAATCAGATACTGGCTTTGGACTAAATGCATTGCGGCTGGATTTCTAAATACAAACCCTTACTTAGTAGAAGTATAATCATGGATTTTATCTAAGCAGTGATCCTAAACCTTAAGCATGTAATACCATTATGCCTATTTATACTGACTTTTGATTAAATGTGTTTTTATTAACCAGCTTTATTAACAGCTGACCAAAAAATCCTAAACATGACAAAGATTTGAATTCGGTTATTTGAGGAGTGACGACTCATTTGTATTTCAACACCGTTTTATTACAGAAGTGTACCTATTGCCAGTTCCTCCTTAATGCTGAATATATTTTTACATTCAATAAACACTGACTTATTTTTTTTTTCTGCTGTAAAAAAAGACACAAACATGAATAAGCGTACTGCAGGGCATAGCTGCCATCTGGTATTTAACAACTACATGTATCCAATCACATGGAAAAGCAGCATCGCTGTGTTGTAACCTGAATATACATGTTCACATGTTCAGAGATTATGGACATGTCGGGAAATGAAACATAGATCTCCAACCTTTGACTATGAATTCTTTAAAAAACTTTCTATAGGAAAGCTGTAAATTTACATAATAATAATTACGATATACATATGGCCTAGGAATGTGTAAAATTATGAAACAAGTTTCTTTAAAATAATGGATTAGAATGGATTGATTGGCATGCCCTGTAAAATAAAATAAAAAAATATATTTTTTAAATCTTAGAAATGAAAGAAATGAAATGACAAAAGCGTAGCATCAAAACAGGTTTCAAATCTTAAACAATCAGTCATCAGGAATGTTTATTTCTCTATTTTCTCCATGTTCAGGATGGACTTGATCACCAAAAAATCACACAAACAATTGTAGGTCCTCCATTGTAGTACTTCATCACGTATTTCTTAATAACAGGTAAGTGTATTTTAAGAGATCTTTCTCCGTTGAATTGTGAATCATCTCAAATGTGTGCTTCTTTCGTTTCACGGTGGAGAGTCCGATAGGCTTTAGTCTGATACAAATACACTGAATTATTAGCTGCTACTCAGCAGGACACCAAGTAGATGGGTAATGAAAATAAATGAGCACTCCACAAATGATTTAAAGAGATCTTAGTAAAGAGGTTGAGATTTATTCACCCACGTTCTCCAGACTAGAAACCAGTCTAAATAGATGAACACATATTTCCAGAAACAGCTAATTTCTCCAGAGTTCGCCCTGTGTGAATCTGGCATGCTCAAATTCCTCCATTTATTTAAAAAAAAGAAAAAGAAAAAAAGAAACGAACATCAAAGGAGCGACTACCGTTACTTGGACAGTAGGTTTTTACTCTCTGCCCATCTCTGTCCATAAAGTGCACTCTTTGTCCCGGGGAACGACGGAGACGACAGAAAGAGGAATCCGGAAAAGTCCTGATCTCACACAAAATTCATAAGAATTCTAAGAACTGAGCAATTTTCTTTTGTTGGATTTCATTTAAATGGAGTTGTCAGAAAAGCTATGAGTGATAACCTCTCCACCACTGAAACGTTCAGAACTGTTTGTACTAGTTGTGAATTCTTACGAATTTTACGAGGTGAGACCGATATAGCAGAGTCTGTGCTCGACGATCAGTAAACGTAGCCTTCGCTGTAAGGGTGCGGGTTGCAGTAGGCTCCCTCCTGAACGTATGCCACGCTTTCATCGTAATGTGACAGTGGCACCGTCTCCTCTTCATTGATCTGCCTCTCCATATCAGTCTTCAGCACGGGCCGCTGATTGTCAGGGAAGGCCATGGAGAACAAGGCCTCGGGGTCGCACACAAACTTATACACATATCTCTCACCTGCCACCTAAAGCACCAAAAAAGGAGCAAAAAGACATGATCAGTTTTACTCTATGGTGCTGCTTGAACATGGACGTGAACATATTTTATAAGGTTTGTAATAGATTTTCACCCGCAAAGTTAATACATATTACATAAAACGTAATACATTTTTTCATAATGCATTAGCTTTGTCACATCCTTTACCTTCTGCATGATCCCTTTCTCGTAGTAGTAGCGTAACGAGCGGCTGAGTTTGTCGTAGTTCATGGCAGGCCGATTCTTTTGGATCCCCCAGCGTCGTGCCACCTTGGGAATAAAAAATGACCATAAGAACAAAAGAAGAATTCATTAATTCTCAACCGAGATCAGTCTTTATCACGGAATAGTCTCTAATTATATACGACAGATATTATTTTAGTCCATAAAACTCCTTCAGGTGGACATAGTGTATGTATCATTAGTGATGTGCCCATTAGTATGAGCGAAGCATGGCAGATGTTATGGCACCTGTCTGTACGCCCCCTGCTTCTTTTTCAAATCTCCCTCCCTCTATTTTCCCTGAACCTGCCACGGTCGACTTTTTTTTTATTCAAGTCGTCCACCTGCCTGGTCAAACCCTGCAGCCCTGGGTCACCTGATGGCATGAATTGGCCCCCTGTCCCCTACAGCTGCCCACTGGGTCTCTGCCAGCTTCCTACGCGCGCACACACACACACACACACACACACACACACACACACACACAAACACACCCACTAAAGAGGCTAAAGAGAGGTCTGCTGTGCTGGATGCAGCTCACAAACGCAGCACTGTTAGTCTCCTTGAAAAACCTCAGCCAGTCAACATAGCTTTCACTTTCAAAATATTTAGCAGTCAGCTCTCTTCTGCGTGTTGTGTTTGGATGGAAATAAAAGCTGGCTGTCTATTAAACAAAGCCTGGCCTTCTTTATGGCCATGAAAACATGGTCGTGAGGTTAGACTCAACATTAACCATAGTGGTTTGAAGGGGGAGTAAATATAAGTTCATTTGGCTAAATAAGGTTTGGCCTAAATTTGTGAAACTGGATGAAGTAATCAAGTGAAGTCAGCATACAACAGCATACCACTGCTGCATTGATTTATCGACATTATCTAGTAATAATCTTATTAAAATAAAGCATTTGATATAATTAATGCAGTGTTCATATGAAAGTTTCTAAAAGAAACAATGCACAATGAACGACTGCCAAATAACTTTTGTGTTTTGTTTATGATCAAAGTAAAGCAGGCATATTTATTCCCCAACATGAAGCTGTTAGTCCTTTTAACTTCCTGAGACCCAGACTGTAAGCTCTATACTGTTTCTCTTTATTAACACCTAATAACTAGAAACGTAATCAATGTCTTCAAACAAAAATGTCTTTAATCAGGTCTTGGGTGATATAGTTAAGCCAACATTTGTCAGATTTCTTCCTTCATGTCTCCATCACTTATCTCCCCTGGTATATGTGTGGACACCTGGCATCAGGAGGATTCCCACAATAAATGGAGGATGGATTTTATTTATATGGCTAATATTTATGGCTGTTCATAGCTATACAAGATTCTATATGCTGGGATATTTAATTCCTCCTACTTTTGGCTTATTATTCAATTATTCAAATTATTCATCCTAAAGCATATTATAAGGAAGGTACATATTTGAATTTACATAAATGTTTTTCCCTTCATTATTACATTAAGTTCTAACTAAGATGATTTACACTTTAAACTTGAAATGGTGGCAGATAATTTACCTTGATTCTAAAAATAAATGCTAGAAAATAAAGTAAAATATGGTATCAAAAAGCAAGACCATATCAAGCATAAAGTTGAAGATTCACAGAAATACTCTTAAGAATATTTTACTTTTTCGAATAATATCTCTTTAAGAAATATTGCTTTACTTTTTTTAAAGCATATTTTCCTTTAATTAGGAGATCATGGTTTACAGTGAAGCCGTAATGATTAACTTTGGTTTGTGGTACCTCCTCAGGTTCGATGAGTTTGAACTCCATTCCTCGGCCAGTCCACGCGATGAAGTGGGAGTTGGAGGGGTCGTCCAGCAGGGCCACCAGGAACTGCCAGAGCTGCAGTGAGCCACGCCTCTGATATGTGGGACCCTCACGGTAAAGCCCTGCCTCCTGTTTGATGTCCCCTGCAGACATGAAAGAGTTGATCAGGCAAGGTTTTCAACAGTGTGCTTTCACTATGGCGTACAGTATGTCAGAATACACAGTGTCTCTGCCAGTTAATCTCCAATATAAAGCAGGTCACCACAGTGGACAGCATTAATGTCATGCTAATGACAATGTAGAATATCAATAATAATAATATCAATAATAATAATAATAATAATAATAATAATAATAATAATAATTGATAAGATCCCTAATGCTAGAAAATGACATGAACTTTATATATAATACAAGTCAAATGTTTGAACACACCTGCTAATTCCATGGTTTTTCCTGATTTTTATTTCTTAAAATGTGTAATAATCTCCTTTGAACAGTTGATATTGAGATATGTCTCCTATTTATGATCTGTAAAGCCCTCATAATGGCTCTAATCTAAGGTGATGTTAATTGGTGATTTTTGAGGCTGGTAACTCTAAATGAATGTCTCCTCTGCAGCAGAGGTAAGTTATGGTCTTGTTGTCTTCATGGGAGCCAGTTTCATCACGGTGCTTAATGGGTTTTGGAAAGGCACTTGATAATACTGTTCTTGCAAGAACTGCTCCAGAACAGCTGACCGTTCTGTCTTAAAATAACAACTGACTCTTGTTGCTGTTGTTGTTATTACCTAATTACCTTATTCCATATGTGTTATTTCATAGTTTTGAAGGAAAAAAAAATCAGTGTATTCTAGAATAACTCCAAACTTTTGGATTTGGACTGGTATAAATATTTATTTCCCATATCTGAAATTCATGATGGCAAACATGCGACAAATGGCATGTAATGAGAGCTGGTTAGGTATTAAGTTTTAAGTACTGTATTATATAGCAATATTTATCATAATATTTAGTGCAAACTTAATTAAGGTAATGAATATAATGTATAAAATATTTGCAATTTTGTTTAAAAGATGTAAGAGTCATTTTATTTAACCATTAAAAAGTAGGTCAAATTAACAATTAGTATGAAATATACTTTATTACTATATTGAAATATACTCATTGGTTACTCATACTCATTGTGGAAGCGCTGAAATCTCATGATACACATAAAAAATGTACCCTCTGAACAAACAAACAAACAAACAAGTCTGTGTAATGACTTTACTTAAAATAAATAAATAAATTAATTAATTATTTAAAATTAAATAAATTAATTAATTTAATTTAATTAAATTATATATAGATTTTTATTTGTATAAATTACCACTTTATTTGCCATTAAAATAATGCAAACATTAAACCATTAAATCATTTCACTTCATGTGAAACCCAGCAGCTATTTCTAACATTCAGTTAATCAAAATTACTATAAAACCTTGTAACAATAATTGTTTTTGACAGTGATGTTTGAACTTTGAACTATACTATTCTATGTTAGAGCTCTCTCTTTGTTGATGAAAGCACAACATATTTAAACCTGTATGCTTGCACACACACACACACACACACACACACACACACACACACACACACACACACACACACACACACACAGACATCACTGCTCCACTAGTTTGCATGGGTGTGTGTAATCTCAGGCCGTATAGGTTACTATCTTCCAGGCAGAAACTGAAGATCTGATATCGCCAATGTCAGTTGTTAGGCATGAAGAGATTGCAGCAATTAGGGCTGTGTGTGAGTCATGCACACACGTTTAGATTTATATTTAGATAAAATATGTGCCGTTATAACACGTAGAAAAAAGAAAATGGTGTGTGAAAGACAGCTTTCAGTTACACACTAGTATTTTCTCAAGCAGCAGAAGCATACGCCTTACAATCCATCAATGAATGAGGATTTGTCCTGGTGAATAAATGGTATTTACGATACATTTGGAAATGGAGATTGGATGGAGATCTTCTGAGATCTCAACCCGATGCCTACAATAATAATTCAACTATTAAATAAAACGTACCTTCAGCCTTTTCTGGTACTACACATGTGTCATCATAGAAATGCCTGGTGCCTTTATCAAACATGCAACCTGTATCAACAAGACATTTATTATTATTATTATTATTATTATTATTATTATTATTACTATTATTATTACTATTATTATTATTACTATTATTATTACTATTATTATTATAGCAACACATATGACACACACAGGACCTACTTGTATATATAAATGTTAAATGTGAAACTTTAAACAACACCTTCAGTTCTGTTTGCATGAGCCAAATAACCCTCTTGTCGCAGGTAAACCGAATGGCAGCTAGGCACTTCTGTAGAACAGAAAGAAAAAAAGAAACAAAATGAATAAAATAAGAATACATTTCCAATTACACCAATCAAACCAGAACATAAGTATCAGAACCTTGCAAGATTATGATTATTAAGCTTATTCTGATTATTATATAACTATATATTTTTTATTTTGTTATCCTGTATTGTAATTCAATCGAGGCAAAGGTGCAGTTTCTAAGTGAGTGCGCAATAAAACAGCTAACCCTGTTCATTTGAGCCTATAAAGATCTTTCAAGGCTTCATCCAAGTAATGGCCCTGTCAAGGAAATTACTGTTAATTTAATTAGCCACTGCCCTCCCATCCTCTCTACAGCGCACAACAAACACGCTCTTTTTATGGTAATAAATCCTTCTAAATAACACAAAACACACCAAGGTTTTTCAAGCCTTGATGTAAAATTTTAGAGGAGTTTATGGTTATATAGGTTTGGTTTTGTATCGGCTATATAAGTTTGAGCATATACACATAAAATATATAAATATCTAAATAAAATATATTACACTTAGCAATAAATATAAGCATCAAATAATAAATACTGAATCTGAATTATAAATCACTTTTCAAATTTATTTCCACAAAATGCAAAGTGACATGACTGTTTCTCAAGAGAGGGGATTAGGGCATGTGTCCTGATTCACATAACCACTACAGGAAGCAGCTGAGGGCCAGATGCTACATTCCTTCCTGACAAGCTGCTCCAATGTACCTCTGTTTTTTTTTTTTTCGCTTCTTTTTATGAATGAACAGCAAACGCCACTTCATTCATGCCAGAGCTGGGCCAATAGCCTGGGGGCCCCGGGGGAGAGATTATAGGGGCCCTTCTCTCCTCCCTGCTCCAGCCAGGCCCTCAGGAAATGAGACCAGAGACCCTTTTTTCTACTAATGCACTAATTCTATCAGTCACCCCATCCCTCACACAGCCGAGAATAAATAAATAATAGTTTTAAAAAAACGGTATTTACCGGAACAGTCTCAGACTCTTTCCTGTCATACTTGTGGGGAGGTTAGTACTCGGCTAAAGGGAGGTTATTAGCAAATTTAGGCTGACTGTTCCCGTTAACCAAATACTAAACATCTGTGCTCTATACAGTATATAATTAATTCATTTGTTAAAAAAAAAAAAAAAAAGAAATGCGCTCCAGAAGAGAGGATAAGCTGAAACATGCTTTGTTACACACATACACACATACAGGGGATTAAAATCCGACCAAAACCAAATATATGGTACAAGATACAATAATAATAAGAAGAATAATTTGTCACATCTACGCTATAGAATTTGCTTAATTGAAAATGTGTGAGTAAATGTTCACCTAAATTTCCCCTGGTCTTATTTCTTATCATACTGTATAAGATAAGTCATACAAGCATCTTGCACTTAGATATACATCACCTGAGTCATAGGTGAAATCTCGCGGCTCTTGCTTTATCATCATAGAAGGAGGGTAAGACTGAGGCAAGGGGGCTCCCACCATAAGTGGATGCTCAAACAGCGGATCTGAGTATTCCTGCTTAAACCCTTGGGACTGGAAGGGAATGCTAGGTTCAGACATTTGTCTATGGTACAGGGGACGCCCGTCTCGCCCCATCGGTGCCGGGGCCGGAGAAGGAAATGAATGACACGGTTCTGACAGCTGACGCCGGAACCTGAGGAGAGCCATTACAAAAAAGAAACAAACAAAGGTTTTATTTAAATAATAAAACTTTCAACACTTAATGTCTGTAGTGTTGACTGTAAGCCCTCATTAGTATGATTGGTTTTCTAACATAGGTAACTTTTTTTCTGTGAAACGTACATCTCCAGTACATCAAGAAAAGGTCCACTATCATCTCTGATGTCTCTCATCTAGCAGAACTCCTATTTTAGCTGTGCAGAAATGATGAACTTCTATCCCTCATGTACTAGTGAGCTCAAAACTGTCTGTTTTGCTGTCTAAAATTGCTTTAGCATTTTGAATTCAATCCAGACTGCATCCAGCTTATTTAGAGTTATTATTAAGTTACACTTCCACATCTCTTGTAATAAATTATTTATTATTTAACATGCCTTTTTAGGCAACAGGAAGGAAAGAAGGACAAAAAGAAGGAAGTAAAGAATTCCAAATTTATTTATATATATACACTGTCCTAATTTATTTATTTACTTATTATTTGTTAATTTATTGTATATTTTGCACTCATTTTGTTCAATTGTATTGTTTGTAGCATCATATAAAAGTATGACAATATAACTTGCTTCCTTAGCCTTCAACTGTACTCTTATTAATTTGTTTTGGTTTGTTTTTAATGTATAACAGGAGGTATGATTGAAATAAAACTGACTAAACTTGGATCAGAGACAGATCAATGACATCTCTCTGGTATTCAATACATTTTGAATATTGACTGTGAAAAATGGTATTTAAACATCATAACCATTTAAACACGCTATGGGCCGAATATAAGAAGATATCCAATATGATCTGTGTAGAAGTAGCTCAAGCCTGTTTTGGTTTAGAATTTGCATAAATACCTTTGGTCAATGTTGTATGTGGTGTTGGGGAGGGGCTGTGGGCCGTTGAGGTGGGGGTATGTTCTGTCTGGTTTGGGGGTGAGGCCAGCACTGGGAGACACATGGTGTTGATGTGGGGATACAGGTGTGCTGCAAGGCGTAGTCGCAGGACTGGATCCCTTCATTCCTGCTGCATGCTTTTGCTCGTAGGCACTGCAGTCATGGAGGAATGAGAGGTTAGAGCCATAATGATTGTCAGAAAAGAAGCACTGTCAAGATAAACTGATGGAAATATATGCAATTGTGTACATTAGCTGGAGAACTTTAACTACCTTGCACATGAGATTAGCAGCTGACATCAACACTTCAAGTTTGACTTTGCAGATGCAATTACGAGCCATTCAGACTCATTTAAACATAACACGCACATTTCTACCATTTCATCCTTCAGCTCAAAAGAGAACATTATTTGCACTGAGCTCCCTAGTTTAGCTCAGGTGTCATCAAGCTAGTCGGATTTTTCAGCACTGTTTTCGTTTGAGTCCAATTTACACCCCTTATAGCCTGAAATGTAATCAAATCAATGGAAAGATGACTGTAACCAGGCAACCATGTTTCATGTGGATGGTGGTCCAAGTGGAGAGAAAATTACGTACATATATTGTGATGTAGTAATTGCACTTTTTTTTTTGCCCGTTCGGTTTTAGATGCACCTGCTGTTTTGTTTTGCATAGCACAATTTCTTCTGAATGAAAATTGGGGGAGTAGAGGTGGCGTTGGAGGGACGTGGTTTGTGGAAATTATGAATATTGCACTACTATTTTAAAAAAATTAACTTCACTTAGACTGGAGCCATAAGGAAAAACATATGATTTACCCATTTACTGTGCAACACATATTAAGTAAATATTAGGAGACAGATTTGCAGTATGCTACACTCACACAAAAATAGATTACATTATGTTGCACCTATACACAAAAGTGCTCACGCTATGCTTGAACAAGACCATGCAGGCTTGGACTGTGGGTTTCTATGGCTGCTGAAGAAATTAATCAGGAAAAAATTAAACACAGCAAGAAAAGCCAGCAGGGCGATTAAACAGGGGGAAAGATTCAAAGTTTTTTTTTTGTTGCAGTTATATATTGTGCAGGTTATGGGATATTTATAAATTTAGGCTGTTTTTCTTACAAAGCATTATTATCAATTAATGTGACTTCTATAAAGGAGTACAATGAGTTATAGGAGCACTACACTAAAGGGTTGTGTTTTTCAGTGTCCTTTAATCATTTGCTACTGTATACTTATCTCATAAAAAATAAATTAGACCTCATTCTGAATCTTATCTAATTGCTGTACTGGTAAATTGTATGTGTGTGTGTGTGTGTGTGTGTGTGTGTGTGTGTGTTTCATCATACCTGATGTTGTACATGCATTTCTCTCCATAGTGGAGCTTGAAGGGTCTCTCCTGACTGCAGGCTGATCCCAGATTAGCACACGGGCTGTGAGGCTCACGCTTTATCCTCAACTGCAGCCCGTGGAATGCCACTGTGTAAATAATAAAGAAATGAAACTTATTCACTGATAAGAGATTCTGTTACAAACACGGTCCTGAAAACGCCTTGAGAAAACCTTTTTAATTAGTCATTAAATCTTTCGGAGTGATACGAAAAGTTAACCCAAGATAAAACATTATTCAGCTTATTTCATTGTGTCTGAGAGACAAGTCATTTCCTGGCGTGGGTGTGACCCACTATAAGCGAGTGCTCTCTTTTAGGCGTATGCAGATATCGCCCAGACAAGAAGCATATCATTGATTCTTTCTCTCTCTCTCTCTCTCTCTTCACCCTCTCAAACCATTCTCATTTCTCATGCCTTAGAGGGTTGTTAAGAGCTCAACAACCGCTGATGAATCTCCTGTCCTTCTGAGAAAAGATCAACGCTAAGTCAGTTAGCCTAGCGACGCAGCTCTTAGTCTCTACAGCATCAAGAAGAGACTGCTGCTGCCATTCGCTAGGGATGGATTGGGCTGCACCTGGAAAATATCCCATTCATCAGTTATTAAACCACCTGGGCAGATATCTATCCATCCAGTTTTCCACTAATCTATAGAGATACATTCTGTAATGAATAAATAAATATTGGACAGTCTATATGTATATTAAAAAAAAAAATCCTCTGGCAGCTGTCCTCACCGTAGTGGAAAATCGTGGAGACTAATTCCCAACCCCCTGAGAGAATTGACCTTTTACGATCATTGATCGTAGGTTAAAAAGGCACAAGATAAAGACCTCTGACAATGTTGAACAGAGTAACACTCGTTAAGCAGTGGCTCCATCGCTGTAATTATGAGGGTGTAATGAGGGTGGAGGTTGCGTTATTACAGCTGATTATAATGGATTCTGTCTTGACCAACAACAAGGTTTAAGCTTCACTAACTGTTCACATTACGACTACTTTTTCTTTTTCTGAGCAAACCAAATATTTTGTAGCAAACTGGCACAATTAAAGGATGAAAAAAATCCAGGGTAAAACAATGCATTTAAAGATAAGTTCATATAATAATAATAATAATAATAATAATAATAATAATAATAATAATAATAATAATAATAATCATTATTATTATTATCATGATCAGTACCAGAAGGTGTTTTACTTACTGTAATATCAGAACAGCAAAACACTAATCATGTTGATATTACTGGAAAAGGACCAAAAAAAAAGATCCAATATTGCTTTCTTTACAATAATATTTACAGATTATTTTTATGGAACAGCACAAGAACTACTTAAAGTACATAAAAAATATCGTTATAGATTTTAGTCT
The DNA here is from genome assembly GCA_028565275.1 of Leiocassis micropogon. Taxonomy (NCBI): domain Eukaryota; kingdom Metazoa; phylum Chordata; class Actinopteri; order Siluriformes; family Bagridae; genus Leiocassis; species Leiocassis micropogon. Next base: position 20,841,976 of record JAOVVA010000052.1, on the reverse strand, counting down.
GAGAAACAAAAGCATATAAATCAATACAAAATGTATTTGCTCTTCAGCAGAGCTAAACCCTATTTTCAGCGGGGGACGTCATGCGTGCGACTCTTTCAAGATTGCAGCAATTACAAACACATTGATTTCTCTTAATGGACGGCATTCTGAGGGATTTATCTTTGACATTTGCTGCTATTATTCATTTCCTCAAAATTTGGATAATAATTTAAAGAATTATAAAGACAGACAGATTCTCCATTTACATTTGCACTTTCCTTTGTACTTTGTTCTGTAAAACAAAATAGTCAAATGCAATAATAATAATAATAATTTTGATCACATGTGGGTTTCCTGTAAATATAACAAATTATTAGTTTGCATTGTTTGTTCTTGCTTTCAATACTAAATTGCAGAATAGTCAGAAAATAATTATACACAATGACAAATTTTACTATCCCTATGATTAAGGAATGTATGTATTTTTTTCATATTAAATTTATTATAAAAATGAAAAATTGACTAAAAAAAACATGTTATTAAATGCATTGTTCAATAACCATAAAGAAGCTGAAAAGTCAACAAAGGAATTATAAGTTCTCACAGAAACAGAATAAAAACTTCATTTTTTTTTAGCTGTTACAAATACTACACTTATTTTTTTCTTAAAGGCACGGCTTAAAACATCAGCCTTCCTTATTAAAGACAGTACCACAGTGTTATAATGTGACTTTCTACACTGCATATGAGTTTTTTTCTGTCATTTTATTTACGGAAAAACTGCTTATAAACCCCAAATTCTACATTTCCCAGCTTTCCATTTGAATCTTTTCATAAATCCTTCAACTTTTCTTTCTCACATATTCCTTTTTGTCTCTTTTATGGTCATGTGCTTTGTGTGGTTGTGTGCTGAGGGAAAGTGATCTAGAGGGGCCGTGCCAGCGTAGACACATATGGGGCTGCATGCTAGGCTGCCTGTTCAGGAGCGCTACAACCGCGCCCTCGCCCTCCCACCATCTGCCCGTCCCTCCTCTCCTGCCCTGCTCTTTCCTTGTTTGCATCCACAAATGCCAGCTATCAGCATCGAGCCGGCTCAATGACACTGCACTACAGTGCACAGGGACACAAAGTGGATGTGTATTTAAAAATATACATCCGGTACACAAACAGGCAGCTGACTCAGTACAGTAAATGCACAGTATGTAGCATTGTGTAGGTTTGTATTAGGTCAAGAATTATTTTGTACTAAAGTGAGGTCACTCAATTACAGCCTAAATGCTGTTATTGTAATCTCAGTCCTAATTGTTTTTCATTTTACACCTAAACACAGGGACAAGTAAACCAGAGAAATACAGGAATTACACTAGGTTACAGTAGTTATAAGTAAGAGTAGTGTATGCTGCTTGGTGAATTACCATCACAAGACAAAGCCCTCTGTTTTTTTTTGTATTGTTTTTTTTTTTTTTCCCAGCATCATCAGTGCGGTGGTGTGTTTTGGCTTCTTTTTAAGACATAAGCTGGCCTCATACCCCACTGTGCCACACTCAGTCCATGCCACTTCCGACACTGGCACTGAATCCGCTGATCGCCCCAAGCCAAGTCTACTTCCTATGGCCATTTAAAGTAGTACCGGAGCTAGCTGTACACAACACACTCCCTACAACTTGGTATTACATCTAAGATCACAACAAATTTATATGATATATTGTACTAAAAAACGCAGTGTGTGACCGCTACAATTTTATAAAGCGTGATTTTACTTATTATTTTTTTAAATATCTGGCTCTTTTTTTTTGTTTCATCAACTGTCATGTAAAAATGTTGTCATGTTTATAAAGGCACAGTACAAAGAAAAGCTAAATTATAAATGTATTTACTTACAGTTATCACCCTGAAAGTCAGGAACAAACTGCTCATCGTTGTCCGGAACTTGAGCTGGACAGAGAAAAGGAAGAAAAAAAAAAGATGAGGACTGGACCAGATTAGTTTCTTTCCTCCTTGCCTGTGGCTAATAACTGGAGTTAACACAATCTGTATTTAAGTAATTTCCTCTATTAAGCTCCAATGATTTAAACAGTAATGAATCAAAAATCGTAATCCTATGCATGAGGACATTTATTCATTTATACTAAAGGAGACATATCCTCTAATTATGTCAATAATCTAATTTAGTCTTCATTTAGCTGGACAGAACAGGACCCTGCGTGTGAAACTCGTCCTAAATCTCTGTCAGTCATGTCCTGAGATAAAAATTCTGTAAGTGTTTTTATGAAAGAATGAAAGAAATCTTACTTTTTTGAGCATTAGCCTACAATATTTCTTACTCTCTTTGTTTTGACAAATGTTTTATTTTTATTTTTTTCTCTTTCAGGCGAGACTGGGGGACAGCCACGCACCAAAAAAACACCCATTGTTCACACTGTCTAATTGGGACACGTCCCCACTGGTGAATGCACCTGTACCTGCCGCGTCGGCTCTCCTCCAAACCAAGCGTCTCTCCTCCTGTCTGCCTAATGCTAAAATAATGAATCCTTCAGTACAGACTGCAATCACGCTTGTTCATGTTTATGTTCCACACGTTTTACACTTTGAGTGTGTGTCTGTTTCCCACAAGCCTGATCTGGTGTAAAAGCCAGTGAGGCAAAAAGCAGTATGAGACCTCTGAGCGCCAGGCTATTAGCACGTTCATTTTGGAGTGATAAATATGGATTTCCATTTTTACACCAACAGTAACATGTCAGGGCACACAAATATAAATATACAAATACACTGCACTTTTATTCCATTTAATGAGGGCATTAAGTTTTTTCGCTTTTTTAACACCCTAACACAGGCATACAAGCGCAAACACACACACACACACACAGAGACACACACATGTCCACTTTAACTCATATTGCATGCAAAGAAGTTGACAGATGACTTATCTTTATGGTACAAACCTGTGTGGTTATAAAGGTGTTTAAAAGCTCAAACAACACTTCAAATCCACACAGCAACATTGCTATTATGAAATTGCCATCCATCTGACATAACAGTCCAAATTTACAAAAAAAAAAGCTGATAACAGCCATGTCTTCCATTTAGCTATTATTTTAGACTGAAACTAGAAAGAAACGGGACACGAAAGAGTATAGGTTAACTCAAATGAGAGGGAGAAGAAGAGACAGGGAGAAGGAAGAAAGCTGCAGGACTCAGCAGGGTGAATGAGAGAGCCTGTGAATGAGACAGCTGATCCAGGCAGCACTACTGAGGACGGCCTGGGAGTTGGAGCACTGCCGTCATTCACAGGAGGAAAAAAAAAAAAGGCAGACAGTGAAAATGCAGGCCTTCAGCGACTTGATCATTACACACAAATGCACTGTGGTACAAACACACTATAACAACTTCCCCATACATTTTACATTAAAGTCACACTAGACAGAAGGCTACCTACAACCAAACTGACTTGACACGTTGAATTATTCATAATTGTTACCACTATTTTAGAAAATGGTTTACTGTATGACGTGAAAAAAAATCCCTATATTTCCAAAAGAGACTTGGAAAGAGTTGCCCTGGCGAAAATGACACACGCATGTCAAATGACCACCCAATCACCTCTTTAGTCTTTCCTGTCGGAAATACAGTCTGTCTCTCATACGTCTTCCTCTTCGTTCCAATTACCTGAGACGATAAATCTCGGAAATGATTCTAGAAGTTCTTCGTTTTCGGTTCTAATGGACAGGAAGTCGTCTATTAAATCTGTCTACAATTTGCCTACAACCTCTGGCCACCGTGGTTGACTGATGTAAGACATACTGAATTGGGTTCGTCACTATAATATCTACAGCAGTGGACAGTTCTTCTTTATTTTTAATCCCCATCTTCCTTCCTGAGGCACTAAAATATTTAAATGATGTCTTATTCTTTTAAAGGCCCTGAGGTGGAATCGCTATAATCACACTGGCACTGAGGAAAGTAAAGTATCCTCAAATTCTCATTCGAAAATTCTTTAGCAGTACTTGCGAGGATTTTTAAACGTGCTAAAGAATACATGACGATGGTCTAAGGTTATCAAATATTGAGACTCTTTCACACCTATGTGTGCGCCCAGTCATATTTTAGTCTCTTTGATGGTAACGATAATGTCTTTATAAACATTTTATTACATTGAGCACTTGTGCAGCACACAATAACTATAAAGTCTATTACTGTCATTCACCAAGTTAATAAGGAATCTTAATAATAAACATGTATAATTAATTTTTTCCCTGAATGTCATGACTTAATTATTTACTGTCCAATCATATTTCTTAATACCAATACGGCTAAAAAGTGAACTCATAAATACAAACAAGAATATTAAATTAATCCCTTAATTCACGTACCGCACAAACCCTAAGTAATAATGACATAGATTGTGGAAATATGTTCCTAATGCAAAGCATTGGTCCGAGTTTTACAAAACGACTTTGCATAATTTTAATGTGACAATCTATTTTGTTTATTTAAAATATGCACATAAAAGATGAGCTTGACCTTCTGGGTCAATTTGCTTGGAAAGATATTAGAAATCCAAACTACAACTTCTTGCAGGTTCTGATGCATATTCATGTATTGAAAATTCTCAAAAATATTTAAGGCAAAGGTACAATATTCTTATAACACTATAAGAAATAACACATTGTTAAAAAAAACTGTAAATATAAATAAACATTAAAAATTGTATACAAAATCACTAAATTCTTAGAAATGCGAAGTGTACTCCTATAATAAAGTCTAAAAAAAAGACTTACTTTTTTTTTTAGAAAATGGTCTAAAACAGCCTTATATTTTCTTTTGTGTAGGACTATTTTTGTTAAACAATTGTGTGCTGAAAATCATCCAAAATTTTCTACTTTTTATAAAAACGTAGCCACAAAAGTGAGTGTTACATTATTTCCCTCAATGGATAACAAATGCAGATATTTTCATCATATATATTTAATATAATCTGCAATTAATAGCATACTGCTATAATTACCCATACAAAGATATTACTTAATATTTGTCTGAATTATATATAAAAAGACAAATAGTTAGAACTATTATAAATTAGTTGTATCAGAGCTATCAAAGAACAAAACATACACCACTAACCTATAGGCCGGTGCTGTAAGCAAGAAGGAAACAAGACGCTGGCGCTCAATTCCTGAAGCATCCCGTTACACCAAAACAAGCATGTCTTTCCATCAGAAAAATGAATTTAAAAAAGTAAAAAAAGAAACAGAAAGAAATTGTGGAGGCTGCACCTCAGACTGCAGCCCTTCTGAGCATTTTCAAAAGTTGTCCATTTGTCCAAAAAGTGAAAAAACACTTAACCTGCAGCACTGACAGCTGTAGTTCTTTAGAAAGATTCATATATAGACACTATAAGAGGATGTAAGGGAGGGAAAGACAGAAGCAGAAAGAGAATGTGTGTGTGTGTGTGTGTGTGTGTGTGAGAGAGAGAGAGAGAGAGAGAGAGAGGTGGTGGTGGTGGTGGCTCGGCTGCCTTAGCGTTTGCCAAAAGCGGGGGAGAAGAGAGTGAGTGCGATCGCAAGTTCTCCTGGTAATTTGTGATGACACTCGCAGTAGAAGCTCCTCGGTCTCCCTCTAGACTCCTCTGCCTCTTTAATGTATGCATGACACATGAGGTGCCTTCGCCACACACGCATTAATTGGACTGCATATTAGGCATTGTAACTTGAGGCATATTGCTCTGCCCTCCCCCATTTTATCTCTCTCTCTCTCTATCTCTCTCTCTCTCTCTCTCTCTTCTTTCTATGTCTTCAACACAAAGGCGCTTGTTGATCATCCAACCAACTATAGATAACTTCAACAAGGCCAAGCTTTTAACACAACACACAAAGTAAAACACTTACCTTCTGCCAACCAGGTCTCCTGGAGTTGGCTGAGATCTTGAAAAAGCTCTGCGATAGAGGACAAGCATGCGATCAGAAAAAAAAAACCCGCAGTTACAGTCTTCACTTATTTCACCTCAGACTTCAGTTTTTGCTATTCTACTTCAACAACACCAGATCTCAGTCTGGAAGAGCTGGAGGAGCTTCTTGTAGTGAAGCTTCTTCATAGGCATGTGGTTTGTAATTGAGATTTTACAGCACAGAGTGCAGGTGGAAACAAGCAAATTGCATTTTGTGAAATGTTAAGAAGCCGTGAAATGAAGATTGCCTCTTTCAGCCACCCCCCTCTACATGTTCTGTGCTTACCCTCGGTGTCCAAAGCCAGGTCAGAGTTAATGAATTTCCTTTTCATGTCTTTTGCCAGTCTGTTGCTGCATGCATTTCCCTGTGGGTTTGAGGAACAGACAAATGAACCCATTTATTCCAGATGAGCCAGGATGCTCTGGCTATGGTGTTAATTTTTGGATTGATATGAAACTTTACCCCCCAAAAATCTTTTTTTTTTTTTTTTTTTTTTTTTTTAAAGATCCATCACATCATGTAGAAGCTGCAACATAATATGAAGAGCCTACTTTTGTGTGCACCTGTGATGTAGACCAGGCAACATGCAAACTTGCATCCTACTTACATGAGCATGAATGAAAGGCACTCTCTGGTCATAAAGTGTATCCATCCTGCAGCAGTGTGTACTGACTCTGTGAGACAGACGTGTGAGTGGAGCTGTTCGCTGGAGCTGTGCGTTCAGTGCGCCGTCCGATCAGCGCCTGAGCTGCTCCGAGAGGATGGCTTGAAGCTGCTTTAGTGGAGAGGGAGGGAAAAGAAAAGCATGAATGAAGTGCTCGAACCCGCAGAGAAGGTCCGCTTTCAGATGCTCCATTCACTGAGACGCATACAAGCGTGTAATCTGGCGTTGTGCGCTCCAGACGTGAAACGTCGCTCGGCAGCAGAAGCAGCAGCGCGGTGTTAATATCTAATCTGTCCGATTCATTACACACAACATGTATGAGCAGCACGTAGTGTAAAGTAACACTTAAATTAGGAATGATTTCACACAGCACGCGCATAACGGTTGCGTTTACGTTGCACGCCGCTGTGTCTATGGAACAATCACTCCTGATTTTACGCGACGCTACGGACTTTCCAAACTCACCAACAGTAGCAGAACAGAAAGAAACGTCGCACTCACCTAGCTCTGTGATGTGTATCCACAAGCTGACCCAATGGGGAAAAGCGCTCAATCTCCGCGTTCTTTCCGCACAGAATTTCGGCGGTGAGCTCCGTGAGGTCTCGGCCTCCCTTCAAAGCCGCGCCGCCGCTGCGCGTTCTCATTGGCTCCGAGCGCCGTGCCGCCAAACCCCGGAGCGCCCCTTCTGCCCTGCGCTGTCCTGCTCACACTCCTCTAACTCGAGTTTACATAGATGTCCAGCAGAGTGAAAGAGTTGTCAGAATAATCAAATTTGGGTTACGATCTGTGACTGTACTTTTGTCATCCCTGTGGAGGCACTCTCAAGGGGACATCTTACACACAGACATGCAAGAAGTGAAAAAAGTGTTTTATTATACAAAAAAAAAGACAATTTGTCGCAATTATTATCTCGACTATTCGTTTCATTCGTTTTATATTGGAATATATTCATCTCTAAGCATATAGAAATAAAATCATAAATAAAACTATACGTAGCTATATAAATAAATAAAACTAATAAAACTACTAAGTAAAAAAAAAACTAATAACTAATAAAAAGTATCTTTTCACAAGGAAATTCCTGATTTTAAAAGAGGCAGCCAGGAATCTAAAAATACCACTTTAACGGAGTTAAATGTAAAGAAAACATCACTGGAGTCATGACCTGGTCAAGCTTGACCTTCTGAAAGACATCTTCATGCTGTCTGAAGATCTGTTGAAAGCAACCTTCTCATTCTATGCCTATAGGTGAGTTGTTGCTCTTAAAGTTGCTAAGGAAAAGTACATATAATAGCAAAATATTAACAATGCATTAATAGTTCAACCTTAACCGCTCACAGATGAACCACAATTGGTGCCTACATTTTATGATAAAAACTAAGGGTTTCTTTTTACTTCATGCATGGCTCTGCATATTTTTAAAAGGTAGACAGATCTTTTAGCTCTATATGTGCAAGTGGCACACCTTAAATATTTTGTGTAATAGCAGAGTATTTAGTGAATGAACAATGCACATTTTAATATCTTTAACCCCTAAGACTTTTCTTATAGTTTTTTTTTCTTGGAAATCCATATATACGTATCAATGTCCCAACTCACACATCCACACTCATTTACAAGGAAGTTTAATGCAGGCAAAACATTTTATTTATTTATTGATTTTTTTTTCTGTAAAGTTTGTATTCATGGCAACACTTCTGGAGTTTGAACCATTTCCAAAGTTTACTTCTCTCCTTTGTTTGACATGAGTCTCCCGTTGATCAGTTGAAAGTAGCAAATAACTACATCAAGCAAAACCAATCAGTCCTCCAGCATGAAGTCACACACAATGTCATTACAACTTTTCTTAAAAGTTCACACACATAATGTACACCAAAAAAAAGTCCACAATTTTCACCCTTCACAATAATTGATCAGTTTTAGTTTTGCACTGCTGCTATGAGGGTAATAACATTGGAAGCTTATCACCTGCTGTTTGTGTCTGGGCGCTTGGGTGTATTAACACAGTGAATCCATAGTATGCATAATGTTAAGCTACAACATTTCTAGATATTTTTGCTGCCAAAGCATTTTCACTCTGTGGGACTCAAGGACCATCGCTATATGTGATTCCATTGCAAAAACATGACAGATGTATAGAGTGAAACCTGTATTTTTAGAGTGAAACCTGGTTATTTAAGCTACTGCTAGAGTTTTAAAATGCACAGGTCAGTCAGAGACATAGAATTTTAATAATGGCTAAAAGATAAAACGTTGAATTTAAGGTAAGTGTTGTTGTTCGGAAGGTCTAAAATTTAAGTGCACATGTCAAGCTGACATCGGTTGTGGTAAAAGCATTAAAGTTAAACCCACTCTGCAAAAAAAAAAAATAAAATAAAATGCCGTAATTATTACGAATATGGCAGCTGCACATCATTCATTCATTCATTCATTCATTCACCAATTTTCACTATCTGCATTACTTTCGTTGTTTTTTTTAATGATACAGGGGCAGGAAGCAGGAAAATACACCCTGGATTGGATGCCAGTCATCACAGTGTGCCATTTCCACACTCTTCCCTCCTGCATATGTATTTATTTATTTATTTAATGATAGAAAACCAGACAGCTTGGAGGAAACCCATGTAAAATAACTTCGTCTAACATGATAAGGACAGCCCAAGAAGTATTCAAAGGATATTTTTTCCCCATGCATTTCTATTTTTCTGATTTTTTCCCTAATTTGCCCTTGGTCAATTCCCACACACTCTTCAGGTCTCCCCTGTCATGCAACAGATGCCAACCTGGGAACGTGAAGACTGAGACACAGTATTTAAAGTTAGACACCCACATATTTTCCTGCTCATGCTGCGTTACAAGGTGCCATAATGCATTCAGTGGAAAGTGCAGTCAACTCTCTTTTGCATACATTAACCTGTAGATACCCAGCTTTAGCTAATTTTGCTGTAACTGACAGGGAAGAGAGTATTCCATCCCTTCTTCCCAAAGAGTATGGACAGCTTTGCTTAAAGTCCTGGCCTCAGAAGGCTGTGGCATCTTTGCAGTTCAAACTGATCATCAAAGGATTATAAAGTGAACACTATCATATTAATTTTTTAAACAGACATCAAAGAACAAATATCATGGGCCAAGTACATTCATGAAATTTCATTCATACTCTTTTTATGAATTGGTACGTATGTAAAAACTTAAGCATGCCAAAATCTTATGTATTCAGGCACATACAAATCATCTGCTAGAAGCATTTAAATTCATTATATGGTTGCTTTTTGCATTAAAACTGCTGTATTAGGTACAAGAAAGAATTTTACATAAATGCTTTTTTACACCACAGCAGTTTGTAAGTTGTGAATCTTTTATATAATACATTTGCTCTATTTCTAAACCTGCTGATAATAGAACTTTAGCCTATATAGAGAGCTATATAAGAGCTTTAGCCTATAAAACCTGTATAAAGTTTGAGTATTGTCTGAACACTCATTGAAGTTCAGTCAACATAAGACTGTGTTCCATTTAAAGTAAGAGACTGCCAACTATTGCATTAAATTCATTGCTTTATCTTTTTTTTTTCACTCCATAACACTTGTTAGCAATAAAGTGCAAATTTAACTGAAAGCTATACCAAACATCAACTATAATTTAGCATCAACATCAAGAGAGCTGTAAATATCAGCCATACTTTCAACTAACCCCTACGCTTTGCTGATAAAGGCCTGCAGACATTTACAAAGATAATAAGACGGTAAATGGAAGTAAATGCCTCAAACAGAGCCCTTCTTAGATCTTCACTTCAGATGAAAAGCCAGCATGACATTTGTAATCTTAAGCAAAAAAAAAAAAAAAGAAAAAAAAAAGACATCAATAGTAACAGTAAGTGTTGGGGCAAAAGATTTATGAGCATCATATAGAACATAATGCTAAATCTCATTAACCATTATATCAGGTACACCATCATTTAGTTGACTGTAGCCTAGAGAATTTAGATTGATGCTAGGGATGATTTATCAGCCCTGATCTAGTCCATCTATTAATGAAACCACGTCAGTGTTAATTTCTGAGAATGACAACCAGCTAAATAATATCATGTCAGTAGTGGATCTATATTCTTTTCTTTTTTTCTTGCTTATGGACAAACCTGACTAAATAAGCATACAATGATCAGCCATAATATTAACACATAAAACTTTCTTTTGGCTGCTTCCATTAAGGGGTCACCACAGCAGACCATCTTAACATTGATTATCAACTATACACCAGTAAAGTGGTGACAGGATTATGGGAACCCAAGCCACCCCTATGCCTGAGGAGACCAAAGGCCAGCCCATCCATTCATATCGCACAGAAAACCCTATGCAGCTCAAACCACTGAAAAAAGTAAATGGTGGCTACAACAGAAAGTCACCTGAACATCCTAGCATATTAGGCCAGTGGCACAGGATTATCGTATCTACATTAGCTTGTGGAAGTGAACAGTTAGTTTGGGAACATCTCAGCTTATTGCCACTGCAACCCAAGTCAGGAAAAGCAAATGTAAAATACATTAATAAATAAATGAAATGTAAAAATATTATATTTCTTAGATGTAAAAGCAATGTTTTTAAGATTGAACTGCTATCCTTGTAATTTTATCCACTCGAGTTTCGAGTACCAAACTGAATACCAGTCTTTTACTGTTGCAATGCCTGTGTCCCTTTTACACATACTATCATTTTGTTGAACCTATGTAGGAAATGCTTTCTTAACATATTTTTTCTTCAAAAAGTCCTTCACACAGTCATACCTTTATTAAGCTGATATCTGTCATCTGGCTTAGCTGAACGCACAGCTTAGTGTGAAGCAAGTGTTTCCAAATAATTGTAGCTATAGAAACCAGAGCCTTGTGGAATGAGAAGTCTTCATATACTGTATATTTACAAAGTGATAGTGTCAGTCAGAAGAAACCTGACTCTGGACTAACTAGACAAAATTAATCTATTAGAAATGTATTGAAATTAAGCTTATAAAAAGCTGCACTAAAATGAGATCAAGTAATACAAGCAAGAGAACATAATCCTAAACAGATGCCAGTAGTAGCAGCATTGTTGTAATATGTTGATGAAGCCTAAACATACTTAATGGGTAAAATCATTATGTGTGTGATACTTATGCAAGTACGTGCCAAGCTACGACCTTATGTAGGGCGGTGATAAAGAGGTGGTTTGGCATTAGCCTATAGCCTATACTCGCCAATGGTCAAGGTCAGGTTCTTTAAATGAGTCGTTTTATACCTTCTAGTTTAAAGGATTTAGGCACATAAACAATGCTGAAGAGTTGACTATTTTATCAGAGTTTGTTTGTTTTTTGTGATATGTTTCAAATGCCTTGATATCAGAAATACTCATTTTGAGTAGAAAGTTGGTAAAATAAATTCACTCTGGATTGAGTAAATGATCCTATTCACTCCATTGATGAGTATACAGTATATTGGTCTCAACATGCTAACTAGGTATTATGTTGTCTGACTTTAGATTAATGCTCTGTATTGTTCAGTCTAAGGATTTTGTCCAAGTTCTATGTACCCTTTTTTATTAAAAGAAAAGTCAACATTCTTGGACCACAGTTTCATCCATTAAAATAGATTAATAGATTATATTTCAACTTGTCATTCTGTGTGTTTTCATCTTACTCAGAGACTTATGTAGTGTTTAACATTATTTTCATCTTACTCAGAGGCTTATATCATACTGTACACAATAAACTCTAACTCAGTTTCGCTGAAATTTTAGTTTTTACACTTCTTTGTTGTATCTTGGATGTTTTTGCCCGTTGCATGCATTGACTCATTGTTGCAGCACCAGCATAAATTAGGGTGGATTCATTGTAAATTTGATACATAGAAAGTTGTTATGAATATGAATACATTTACATTTAGGCATTTGGCAGGTGCTTTTATCCAGAGCGACTTACAAAAAGTAAGTATAAATATGTCAATTTGATTTATATAAGGCTAAGATAAATTGGAGAGTGCTTTTCTGTATGTGACATGTAAGTAAAGGACTAGGGGCTGGAGTTCAGTTCCATGAACCTGAAGTTTTATGTATAAGACAATAATATTTGTAATATTAGAATTTTTTTAAATAAAAATAAACAAAAAATCTTAAAAATTAAAAATCTAAATGTCTTTTATAAATGGGCACCTAAATGTAAACTGGAACATACATCACTCATGGATTGAGTGGTTGCTAACTTGTTTTTTCTTCATGTACTGAAGGACTCTGATTTCAAAGATCAAAAATACTTCACTTGTTTAAATTGTGCTTCTTGATGGAATTGCATGGTTCTGGCCACATCCACTTAAACATAAAAGTCCTTTTCTGATTCCTGAATGGGTCATAAGAAGGCTTTATCCACCTAAAGATTAACAGACGCAGAACGAGAGATTTCTGGATGCTTTGATCTGATCTGTGGTTCAAGTGCAATGAAAAACCATCTCATATTCATCAGCCAGTTAATAAAAGTCAAGCTGTGCAAGCTTCCCCATCTTTTACTGTCCTGTGCCTCTGCATTGTGGTGGACCTGCGATGCGAATTCTAACTTGGACTTTAATAAAATCTCTTTGTGCTCACAGAGACAAAAAATAACTACAATCAAGGAATTTACTTGCATACTTTGATAGTTTAAAGTCATTTGGAGACTATATTTTGGTCTTGCTGTTAGGAATAAAATAATCTACCAAAGAAACAAAGACAAATAATGATAGTAACTGTTTATTGATAATTATAATTGTGCCGTTATTTTCCCTGGTGTAGTCCAGTGTTTCATACTCCAACATTTAAACCCCTTCTGGGCAATTTAAATTATCCTACTGGCAAACTTAACTGCTCTACAACATAAAACTTTTCCATGAGAACAGTGTCCAAGTAAACCCTTGGTGAATTATTGGATCTTAACTATCAAATTACTCCTTAACTTTTTATATGGCACTTGGAAATTCTAAATATAAAAAATGTATTAAAACCAGACTTTTTTTTATGTTCTAAATTTATGTCAGTAAAGTTACCATGCATGGCTTCTCGACTGTCTAGGATAATTATTTTGTTCAAAAATTAGAAAAATAGAAAATAGAAACAGTTTTTTAAAAATTATATATTTTCTACAAATGTGTGGTTTTTTGTTTGTTTGTTTGTTGAGGTACTAACACTGGTACTTGTAAGTTACCAAATGTGGTTCTTCAGCCAATTAATCATTAAAGAATCCATGAGAACCCATTCTTAGAGTAAACCTGATTACCTGGCACATATTTTTGTTTTTGTTGTTTTTATAACACCCCTAACTGTCACATGTTCAATACTTACTCATATTTTCCATTGGGGTTTTCAGTTTCTCTTGTTTCTTAAAAATGTGTTGCAGGAATGATTACAGTGATTAAGATTATGGTGATTTATTATCAAGAAATAAAAGTAAACAAAGAATTGTTGATTGTGTTTAAAAAAATCAGGCTGAATATTCTTTTCTGTGCTCCTCTGCCGTTGTCTCTCACGTACAATTTAAATAGAGTGTGAACTCCAGTTTAGGGAATTATGAAACTTATATAAAAAGGGAATTATATAATCTTAAAATTATGTGTTTTTAAATTCTAAGAGTAGTGGTTAGCAGTGAATTTTTAAGGAGACCGATTTTGCAAAATGTACTTTTTAGTCATTTTTAGACATCCAGATGGGTCTCCAGTGTGTATGTGCACAAAGAAATGTGCAAAATTCTGTTTTTGTCGCCTTTTCATCACCGTTCTCTGTATTGCTTTATCCTGGGGCACCAGGTGGGGTACACCCTGGACAGTGCCAATCCATTGCAGCGCACCTACTGTACATACATAAACACACACACACACACACACACACACACACACACACACACACACACACACAAACAAACACACACTCATTTATATACTACGGACAATTTGGGAGCACCATTCAGCTAATCTACATGTCTTTGGATTGTGAGGGGAAACCTGGAGTACATGGAGGAAACTCAACAAGCACATAGAGAACATGCAAACTCCATGTACACAGACCACGAGGCAAGAATCAAACCTGGAACCTGGAGGTATAAGATGACAGTGCTAACCACTAAGCCACCGTGCCTTGTCCCTTTT
>JAOVVA010000052.1:20804229-20815416 GCA_028565275.1 Leiocassis micropogon | reverse complement strand
CCTCCAGTTTCCTCCCACAGTTGAAAGACACGCAGCGTAGCCTAATTCCAAATTCCCTGTAGTATGTGACTGAGTGTATTCTTGTGTGCCCTGTAAAGGACTGTGATAGCCCCCAGGGTATTCCTCACCTAGTGCCCTGAGTCTCCTGGGATGTGCTCCAGGCCTCCTGTGACCCTGTGCAGGATATGTGGTATAGATAATGAGCAAATGAGAGTAAATAAAGAATTAAGTAATGTGCATCAAGTCGCCTTTTTTTAAACTTTTTACAGTGCAAGAATATATTACTGAGAAAGAACACTGCGATTTTTGCCTTACCATTAACAAGGCTAACTATTATTTAATTATATTCCAAGGAAACTTCTAATATGCCTATATTATAAATTGCTTAGCTCTTATAATTGAGTTATTGTATAAGTCATTAATAACTACATAAGTGTGCAGATATATTAAACATGATTTGAATATACAGAACACAGAGCCCAAGTCATGATAATGTACAACCTTTGGCCACATTTTAATATGTCGCCAAAGTCCGATTTAGTCCAAGTGATTAATGATCTTCAGTGACTGACGTTGGTCTTTGATCAGCAGCTAATGTAAACTGACCTCCAGAGGTCAGAAAGGTCAGATGAGTAGTTTGCTCACAGCCAGAGTCCTGCAAGCTCCCAGTCTGTAAGTAATGGAGGTCTGGAGTGTGCCGAGCTCAGACAAGAGGAAGAGGCAGAGATGGATGGATGAAGGCCCATTCTTCATTATCACTCAATATCACACTCAGCAGGTCATTCACACATAATTACCTGAGGCTCTGCATCAAGTCAAGGCAACAAAAGAAAGAGTTTGATCATGGTCCCCAAGATTGAAGCTTGCAAATATTACAAATATAAAGTGCGGTACGAAAAAGGTTAGATGCAATGTATGCAAGAGTCATTTCTGTTGTGTACAAAATACCTATAATCTGCACTTACATCGTAAAGCTTGTAAAATAACTTTTGACCACGCAAAGTTCAGTGTAGCAGATGAGGAATCTTTGGAGTATGAGTCCAACAAATACCTTTAAATCTCATTATTCAGTATCTTTATTCATTTATCCTAACTGCTTATTATGCAGTACCTACTATGATTTTTTTTCAGTAACTTACACTAATGGGTTGTGACATTTAATATGTTAATACAATATATTGTATTGCATAAATTCATTTTAATTATATTTAGAACAATAATTGCAAATAGAAGTTGTACGCTGGCACAATTAACAATGAACAATTTATTAATATACAGTTCTGTTAACTGGACATAGGTCATGCCTGGCCACTGCATGAGCCCTGAATGACTATGGACATAAACCTCAATTTTACATAATTCTCAAAGTCAAGTGCCAAGTGAGTCAATATAAGGTTATATTGTATCAAACTATAAACAAAAAGTTATAGTGGAACATTATTTTGTCTAACAATTGACTGTATGGCTCAGTGAACTGCTGATATGCTGTATGACTGGGTTAAATTAACTGTAATGATGTTGACAAGCTTTTAAAGAAATCCTGCTAGCAGAAATTAGTTACCTATTTTAGATTGTCAAAACCTGGCTCCAAAGCCATGACAAAAAAGAGAGAAGAATGCAAATGTAGGGCTAATGTTTTGTAAGGCAGATTAGAAGCTTATTCATTTTAACAGCAGCATAAATCTCATACCATATAATTAAACAGAACACGATAATATATATATAAAAAAAACACTACATTCAGGAATGCAGGTGTATGAGAAAGTATATGTTTGTGTATAAATGTGTAATGGATAAAAATACATAGTCTGGATCTGGGCAACTCCTACAATCTACCTCATAATAGAAAAACACAACAGGATGTAATAACAACTTCTGTTTAAATCTTTACTATGTAGCAACCATCCCCCATCAGGATCTTATGATCTTCCTGGACAACTATCAGATCACACCTTCAGTCACTGCCCAGAACCTCGGACAATCAACTACCACCTCCACCAGGTTGCCGCTGTTGGGCCCTTGAGCAAGGTCCTTAACCTTGTCTGCTCCAGGGGCACCGTATAATGGCTGACCCTGCGCTCTGACCCCAGCCTACTATCAAACACCTGGGATATGCGAAGAATTAAGAATTTCACTGTGCAGTAATGTATATGTGACAAATAAAGGCTGATCTTAATGTTACTTTGTCATACCAAAATTGTCATACAGACATTGAGCTAGAAAGACACTTGTCATTGTATTTAAATACAATCCAGCAACTTGCAACTAAGGTGTTACTGCTTGAATGTGTGATTGCCTTTTTACTATTCCATGCCAAAATATGCATGTTACTGCATCTACTGTATTATATAAGTGCAAACCTTCATTAAAGTATATCAAATAAAGTCAACAATCCAAAAAAAAAAAAAGACACTAACAAGACCAAAAGAGCAGATTGAATTATCATGACTATAGTAATAGAATAATTAAACAAACAATGTACTGCAAAATGATATGGTAATTACAGCATTAAAGCTCAGTAATACCATTATGATAGAGACTGCACCTGGGCCAGATCCATCTTGTTTCAAGTCCAGTAAAAGTCCAAAGAGGTTAAGGTGAATGATCCTACAAATAAAGACAGGCCACAGAGTCGGACCCTATCTTCACTCAGCATATAGTCTCTGTGTGACCTGAATCATGAACACTGATCACCACAGCAAATATATTTGTTTTGCTGATTTTTTTATGATAATTACCATTTTAGACTGGCTTAGGATTTAATGTAAAGAATGCAAAAGTTTTTAATGTAAAAAAATGTAAAAAATAAATAAATAATGTGTTGAGAGCTGAAAGCCAGGAATGATTGTTGATGCACCTTTACAGCCTCTGTATGGGTTTAGAATTGAAGTAAATGGATTTTTACTCTCCTGAAAAGAAGTATCTCAGAAACTCAGAAAAAAGAAACAACACTTGATAATCAATCTTTATATCTTTGTAATTAGAAAAGAAATGACTGCTGTGTCATCTGGTTTAATTCGGAATGAGACTTTTTAGTATCTCTAAAGCCTTTTAAAGCATTTACAAAATTGGCAAAATGTCTTCCCATCAGTCAGAAGACTGCTGTAGAAAATTAATCAAAAAAACAAACAAAAAAAAACATGCTGATTCGCAGAAATGGCACAGTAAAAAATAGCCTGGCGTTCACTGGATTCCAGCCCAACAAGCGGGATGTATTAGTATAAGCAAAGCAACAATCGCTAAATTATTGATTTCCTCATTAGACTCTTTGTCAGGACCATTTAGCGATGTTAAAAATGAGCCTTCATTAGCCACTTGCAGGAGCGCCACGGCCGCCTTTGATTTATAATGTGCAACATGGTCAATAACGAGGGTTGGGGGTGGGGGGGGGTCACAAAGAGACGACATAAAACATGGCCCTCATACTGAGAGCAGCATTCAGCACTCTCTGCCATGATGTACATAAACACCACTCAAAAAAACATGAATTACAACAGCTGGTGGGGTTTATTTCACAGACCCTCCTCTCAACCTGTCTTCTGTATGGCAGCAGTTGGAGTGAACAGTGTGGGGCAACTAACTCTGAATCTGATGCTTTGGCTTACAGGTATGAATATGATATACTGAACCAATATTTGAACCATATTCTGATAAAAATCCACTGCTGATAAGCATGGCAGAATCCTAGATAAAAGAATAAAATTGATAAAACTGATAAAACAGATAAAACTTAAAGTAGAAGTTGACTCAAATTATTTGTTCTCTGTTCTATAATATACACTGTATAACCTCAACCAAACAATCTGCTTGTTTGCTAAATGTTTAACCTTGCTATTGTGTGATTTCCTGATACAACAAGCGAGGCCCTTAATGCCTTCTGTACCAGGTGTGCCATTTCATGAGTAATTCTGCATTCTGATCCCTAAAAAGCTGAGACTTTTGAAAAAAAGAACTTATGTTGTCACAAAGTATATGTGACAAATAAAATAAATCATTCTATTTAATCAAAATGAAGTTTAAAAATGTTTTAAAGTAACTATGTTCTTTATTATCCAACGAATCAAGTCAGAAAGATTTTTCTTGATTCTATGAATCATCTCTCTTCAGACTTTACGATCTTGTACAACTTCTTTCAGTTGCTTAATGCTTTGGTCTATTTCGGCTTTGATCATATACATACATTGTGGTCTTTGATCTCATGACATGGCTAGAAATTAGAAATTAGCCAATGTTTTGTGGTTTGGCCTTCCAGTGATATGTCTGGTTTTATGCTCAAGTACTTGCATGTTGGTAACCTTCATTGTCCGATGAATACATAAAAGTTTGCTTTAGCATCATAGCCTTTATGAATCGATTTTCTCCTGTCCAATTTTTTTCATAGCAACTAATAACAAGAATTTGATTTTAAGAGATGAAAACTGACCAAACCTTTTAATGCAGAAAAATCAAGAAATCTTCACTGCCTGTGTGTACAGTTGGTGTTTACAGATGCACAGATATAAAAGAGATGGAAAAGAGACTTGCGCCAAAATGGCAGACTGGCTTCTCAGTCGATTCTCTCCACTTAACCTAACAAGAGCGACAAATCAAGCTGATCCTTTTGCTCATTAGGTAATTAGAAGCGACTCATCTCTTCAATCGGATTCCCATCTGTTCCCTTCTCTTACAGCGCTCTATACACACAGGGGGTGATGGACAGGGTAAGAGCACAGATTCAAAGAACAGACCCCTGGAGCTACATACTGTACAATCAGATCTGCAGAACAAACTATCAATAGAGTTATTGCACTCAGGATTAATACACCTGTGATATCAGAAAATACAAACACCATAACATTCACCTTGTAATTGTGCAGTGATCGTGGCATAAATAGTGCTTGTAAGTTTTCTTCACTGGATGAGTTTGAAAGTCTATTCAGAGATTGAAGTGGCATTTAATAATAGGTTTGAGCTGAAGTTTCACGGTAATGTTGTCAACCTGAGGCAACTTTGCTTTTTGCGGTCTTGTCCCATGTTTGTGGATGACGAGTTGCACTCTCACCATTGATTTTTTCCCTTGACACCTTATCTAACCGTTTGTGATCAACGACCTTATTTTCACACTAATTTCTTCTTTATCAAAGGTGATAAATACCACATTGACATGAGTGCTTCTTTCCACAAGGCTCGGGCGAGCTGATTTGTACAAGGTGAAAGAACCACAAGCAATTAAATGAGTGAAAATTCAGAGAAATTCAGAGAAAACCCCGAAGTCATATAAAGTCATTATACTGTACCATTATTTTTTTGTTTGTTTGTTTGTTTGTTTGTTCTAATGCACACATGAAGAACATTTGAACTTGTTATTTATTCACAAGTGTCTTTTACAGTGCCCTGCAACTGTAACAGACACTTCAAACTAAATCATTTGGTGTCCAGTGTACTGGAGGTGTACATCAGGCTGCCCCAGCAGAGGGAGGATATTGATGGCTGGAGTGTATAAAGGAGAGGCTTGCTGACAGCTGGCAGCCCTGCAGGAGACTCTGTCTCCACATGAAGCTACTGCTACCAAAGAGGCAGTGGGGAGGAGGGGAGAATGCAGCAGGGGTTCAGGATCAACACATAATGGAGGCATCATATGGAGTTGCTGGACTCCAAAAGTTCTAAACACAGCAGCTTAGTCAAAAAAAGTGCTCATGGATAATGTTTTAGAGTCTGACTCGGGAAATAAATTTGTGGCCCCGAACTTGAGAAGGAGTTCTTGAGAAGATACCGTGAAAGAGATGATTTAAAAAAGCTGAAAATGTAAAATTGCTGTAAACATGTAAACAATATCTGCAATTATTATACATGCAAATGTATGTTTTTTTTTTATTATTTACATGTCTAGATATATTAGAATTAAATTAAATTATAATTTTCACTTTTTTACCCTCTCTACTGTGATTATCCAACCCTGATTATTATGAGGGAAAAAGTTTAAAATTAGATTAGACAGAAATCTTTTTCAGAGAGCTTTTGTTTACTTATTGTCCAATTCAAAACTGATGAATCTCATCTGTTCACAGTCCAGTGTTAATGATAGGCAGAACAACAAAACAAAACTTAACCACTTTGTATTGTCTTATTTATAGCCATTAAAATAATAATAATAATTCATGGTTAAACAACAATGCCATGTTAACTGCTTACCAAGATTCGTTTTAAATAATTTTATATAGCAGTTTCAAATTCCTTAAACACCCTTGCTCAAAGCATTAACCATGAACGTTGTCATATACAAAATATGTCAGTTTATTAGGTATGCTGCAAACTCATCTGCAATTTTATCAGGTGTACAGTTACTATGTAGGTGTATAATTTATGTTGCTAGTTACTCTGCACGGTTCGTTAGCACCTCTCTAATCTACCACCATAGAATCAGCTTTTGCTCTAAAGCTGTTGGATAGTGGATCATCTTCATCACAGCAGTAACACTGTTTCAGGTGAAAAGTCACTGTTGGCACGTATTGGATATTTAATTATATACACCTGCTTTATTGGCCCACTTTTAGGTCTCCAGATGTACCCTTAAACTAAGTTATTTTTATGCACAATTCGTGTTGCCTTCCAAGCTTCATTTCAAAGCAACGCTGTTGGCTGGAGATTTCTGGGTCTACTACTGGAGACACGGAGGCATTTTAAAAATCCTAGCAATGTTGTTTTACCTGATGCACTTTTCTACATTTTAGTGTCACTGATTGTCTCAGAATGACCCTGCACTCGCATTATAGCTACACAGTGTACATATCAACCCATACCAATGAGTAATTGCATATTTACAAAGTGTCTTATATGAGAGATGGACTTATTAGTGTGTGTGTGTGTGTAAGTGTGTGTGGGTGTATTACAAGTCAAAAGTTTATATACCTCTAAAAGCATCACAACTATAAAATATCACATGGATTTATAAAGTAAGCAAAAATAAGCCACCGCTTCCTTTCACAGTGTTCCACACTCTTGGCATTCTCTCAACCATCTTCATGAGGTAGTCACCTGGAATGATTTTCCAACAGTCTTGAAGGAGTTCCCATATCTGTTGAACAATTGTAAGGTGCCAGTAGTGTGCAAAGCTGTCATCAAGATAAACAGTGTACACTTTGAAGAATCTAAAAAAAAATAATATGAGAAATATGAAATAATGAACAAATTATTAATTATCTGTTATTTTATAATCTTAATGTTTGACTGTTCTATAATGTGTAAAATAGTAAAAATCGGAAAGAGGGAGAGCAGTTGCCTGCCAAAACCCACATTCAAATGCACATCTGATAGTGTCATGCCATCTTAAACAACATTCGTTACTAATTCATTCTAAGTTCTTCCAAGATTGTCTCTCACCTGCCCATGATGTGTTTTGATCTTTCATTAATACTAGTTAAAGTGAGCACAAGCTTCTGCCATCATCCTGACAATTTTATGACTCACCTTACTGCTTTGTTCATGGCTAACACAAGCTACAAATTTAACTACAGTAGCTGAATCCCAAACCCATCTCTAACCGCTGATGAAGGGCACTACTTGGTGTGTGAAATAAGGCACATACTGTAGAGAAGGGTGTTAAGAGAGGGAAACGTAAACCCAAATATCAAAAGTTTCAAAACTGCAAAATTAAGTTTATTCTTGGGGTTTCACCATTTTTAAATCAACAGTGAGCTACTAATGATGGGAGATTTCTTTGAAATTGTCAGTTTCTGGAGCGGAATAAGTGTAGAACATAAAATAGAATAAAATTCCAAGAATATAGAGCACAAAATATTATTTATTTTGGGTTTTCTTATAGCAACACGGAGTAAACATTATGCATACAGTCACTTTTATTATTAATTCAGTGGCACTAAAAGTCCACTGAATTAATGTCTTTCAATTCCACAACTAGCAAAGGCCTTTCACATTTTTTGTAAGTACAGCTGGTAGTTTCTGTCTGCCAAATTCAAAAGGATTTGTTTGACAGCCCTTATTGGACTGACCAGCATGCAGTAAGATGGGAAAGGAAATTCAGAAATTCAGTGCATATCTAGGGAAGAAGATAGTAGATTTGCATAAGTCAGAAGCATACAGTATGTTGGAGCTATTTCTAAACAAACATTTGGAGCTATTTCTTAACAAGCATTTGGTAGCCACTTCTGATCACCCTTATTTAAAGGAAATTGTTTTGGATGATCAGGAGCAACCAATATACAGGATTGGAATATGCATGAACTTGAATATGCTGGATTCCTTGATGGACTAATGGAAAGCTTATGACTCAATGTCACAGACAGTACATGAATCAGTAAATGCCTGACACTATACAAAGTAAGAAGGCGATTAAGAGCCTTCTTCAAGAACTCAAGAGACTGTAGAATAATCACACAAAGTAGGTTGGGATATAAGTTCAAAAGTGGATCTAAGATCCACTTCCTCAATATGGATGTCAACAAGCTGTATGCCAAGAATGAATGAGACATTGACTTGCTGATTCACCTGACATGAATATACAATTAGGACGTTGGAAAGTAACTTTGAATAGAAAAATATGGCTGGATGATATTTAAAAAAGGAAGATGGTTAAGACTGATGGGGTAGAACTGGCAATGGTCCACATAGAAGACCTACAGACCAGCTACAAGTACAGTGCCTTGGTGTCCCTCAGTTACAGGGGAACCATGATGATGGGGCAAGTAGAACAGCAACCTACAAATAACCTCAAAGTATAAGATGAATACTTAGCTTCAAGATCCAAGACATCAACAAGTTTGCCTTCTTAATAAAATGTTATGCTTGTTAATAGATATCATGCTATTATTGTTTGCTGGTAAAAAATGAACATGGAGGCTGCTGATTTATACATGATGACCAGGAAACTCCCCACTTGAAAGGAGGATAGGTGGGGCCTGATGAGGGCCAAGGCCACGGTCCTAGATAAAGCCCATAGTACCATTGAGTCCAATCAAGATGAAGACAAGCTCTCCCAGAGACTAGTTTCTGGTAGAATGTCTGAGGTAGCAGCAACACACAGGGAATAAAGATCAGCAGGAGGAAGTGCAATGGCAAGACAAGACTTGACACGGGATGTACCATCAACAGAAAGCTGAGGTAGCTGACATTGGGAAATCCTACCAGTGGCTGTAAAAGTCACAGGGCAGGATAGGCTAGCAATAAGAGCTAGGACATTAGAAGCAGCATAAATTAAATTAACATGAGTAAGAAGGAGTATGAGAAGCTTAAGAAGTACCAGGGTCCGAAAGAGGAACTGAGAAATTGGAAATTGAAGGCAAAAGTGGTGGTAAGAAGGATGACATGTATTACCTGTCAGGGTAAAAAATATGTTTGTTTTTTGTATCTATAAAGATTTTATCTTTACATTGGTCAGAACTCGCTTGTTCAATGACATCTTTACATTTTATATATTGGAGGACCCAAAACCAGACTCTGTTTTCTGTCTTTCTGTTTGTCTGTCTGTATGTTTGTCCGGGCAATTTTGTCACAGCATCACGCAAAACTGGCTGGACAGAATTTAATGAAACTTTGCAAGTCCTTTGATAATTATCTGAAGTCAAGTCGCTTTATCCCTCAAGGTGGGCGTGGCTATACGCTCCACTCAACAAAGCCAATCAACACAATAAAATTTGTTTAAAATATAAAAAGCATTAATGTAGAACGCTACTATTAGATAAAACAAGTGCCATTAGAACAAACATATCTGCAGCAGTCCAAGGTAAGGGGATGCAAATATCCAAACTAAGAGTCAAAATGTTTAGTAAAAGTGATATTATGAACAGTCATGTGCCAGATTTATTAATCTACTTTAAACAGGGAGTGTATTTATTTCACTGGCAATGAAAGAAGTATAAGATAACATAGTATGAACAAGGCGTAAGATACTCAACCTTACAAAATGTTATTAATTTGTATTAATAAGTTAGGCAGTTACTTAGGCAGTGGTGTACAGAAAGACTGTCAGACATGTACGTGGGCTTCAACCTGAAATAATACATCACTGATAACATTAAAGCTGATCAGCTCATTTTTAGCTTTAACCTTTTAATAATTTCTACAAACTCTTTACCGTCAATGCCGGGTACTAACGTTAGTAGGCATATAAGTTTAAAGTATATTTTATTCAATCATTAAAGCTAAATTATTAAAGATAAATTTACCTGAGGATAAAGGTAACCAAAAGCTTTTATTTGTCTAAAATGTTATCACACATTAAAATTTCATTCTAATTATGTATGCTTATTTTCTCACTTATTTAGGCTTTTAGATTTCAATTTGAACTTTTTTATGATTTTATAACTTTATAATCATTGTTTGTCCTTTAAGGCATTTTTTAAAATGCATCTTGCCGTGTCTTTCTTTGCTTAGTGTAGCACTTTAAGGCACCCATTTACAGTTCTGTATCACATGAAAAGGTGTTGATGGTTGTTTAAGCCATAAGTGGGGGCAAATGTGAGGAGGTGGGGGATAGAGTCCAGCTGGGATGGGGAACAGGGCCACAGGTGAGATCTCAATAAATTACACTCAGAAGTGGCCATTAATTATAGATGACATGCTGCTTAGACCAATGATTTCATCTAAAATGAGAAACAGTGTTCATGCCGGTTGTGCTCAGGGCTCCTGTGGAATAGTGTTTGTGTGTGTGTCTGGGAGGACGTGTGTGCATGTGTGGTGTGTATCTGTAAGTATGTGTATGAGTGTACAATATAAACGCAGTGGGTCAAATGGACTCTGCTTGTGCAGTGGCCTTTTGATGAGCACCCTCATTATGCTAAACGCTCTGCTCCTGTGCAGCCACCCTGCTACTCAGGGAAAGGTTAAATAGGGAATAATTTAAGGGGAACGCCTCAGGCTGCATGTGTCGCCATTAAGCGGTGACTATGTTGAACAGTTAACTGCTTAAATAAAAAATAATAAAAAATAGCCTGAGAGAGTTTAAGTGCTACCCTTTTGTCAGTATCATGCCATTCCAACAAGCAACATGTACTTGAATCTAACTATGACTGACATGGTGGCTGTTACAAGATAAGATTTTTTAGAATGTCAGCATTTTCCCAAAAGCTATTTTAAATGAAATGTTTTATCCACTTAAGTAAATAACTAAACCTTGATTACAATGCATCTATTGTGCATTTTTAGACCTTTATCCAAAGATAAAGGGTTACATATGACAAGGGCAGAGTTTAA
>JAOVVA010000052.1:20793757-20804182 GCA_028565275.1 Leiocassis micropogon | reverse complement strand
TACAGTGTTTTTTTTTTTTTTTTTTTTTTTTTTACTTGACACGTCTCCAAGGCAGAGGTTAGCCTATAATTACATGGCAGATCAGTGACAAAAAGGAACAGTGTACTTTAACAAGGCTTCACATTGCCAACGGCGGACTGATCGCCCGCTTTTAATCCTCAACCTCATTATCACCCCCTGGTCTGGCTGCAGCAGTAAATTAATCTATCTGCAAAGTGTCAAATCTTCTCACCTTCCTTCTGGTAATCACCCGAGGTGCAAATAAAAAGCAAGAAGCCAGCAGTCTGACTCAGGGTGTGCGTCCATCATCAACAAAATCCTCCCACATCATAATTAAAAACTTATTTTGGTGTTCATTATTATGCTGATCATATACTGTGTGTGTGTGTGTGTGTGTGTGTGTGTGTGTGTATATATATATATATATATATATATATATATATAAATAATTTAAGCTAATTAAGCTTAATTCATTCTAGTGACCCTTTAAATGAAAGCTTTAAATGTCAGTGTGCTGGACAGGTTGGAGACATGTCATTATCAGCTAAACAAATACGCTATACTTAGGAGAGACTGTGAAAATGAGGAAATTGGTTTACCACAAAGGTGTCATAAGCTGTTAATCAGGTTACAGGTGTAAATATACATTACAATCCAAGGATCCAAGGACAATAAAGTAACAGTATAAAATACTCCAAAGCCACAATATACATTATCTACACTCAAATGTTCATGCATGTTCTCTTTATGTTTTGCTCTCTGAACAAAATGATATATCCTCTTTATAGTTGATGTGAATCCCTAGATAAATCCTACAAAATTCTACAAAATCTTCAATACCTTGCAAACCACATTCATGCATTATTGAGAGAGAAAGGAAAGTATGTAATAGAAAGATCCTAAACCCATTCCCTCCTGTGAATTATTTATTAAATTCAAATAACAGATGGTATAATTTTCTTAAAATATCTCAATCATTTTTCAAAGACACACTGATATAAAACAAAAATCTTTATGCTCTCTAAGGGTATGCATATGCATTTCTCAATGTTTCCAGCACATATTTAGCAACATCCATCATTCCAAATTAAATCCCACGAATATGTATATGTTTGTTTCGGTTTTATCTTTCCATTAGCCATCCCATGGCATTACCATTACATTGTCTGCTGCACAATAGGCCTGGCTGAGACATATGAATATGTGACTGTAATTATAATCTGATTATTAGGAGACTCTCCTGAGCGCTCCTGTGTCATCACCACGATGGACAAATGATGTTAAACTACCCAAGCAAATTCAATTACCTCAGCAATTACTCCTCATATCTAGTGCTGACTTATTGGGACATGAAATGTTAATGGCAGAATAGATACTAGATTTGTTCATCATTGCAAGGTGAGCACATCTTTAGCTAATCACAGATGTTCAAGCTCAGGCCAGTAGTTCTGCTTCTCAATGAAGTTATTGAAAGGAGCTAACTTCTGTTTCACTATTAGGAACAAATCCATAAAATCAAACTGACGGAACATATTCAAGGAGGAGGAGCAGATTTTGTGTCCAGTCTATTATATTTTTTTATACATTTTTCATAATTGGCAGACAAGTAGGTTCCTATTTAAAATCTAATTGATTTTTGTAAAACAAATTTTCATTTGGTATGTAGCTACAGTCAAACATGCACTTCATGTTGGTGTATCTCACTGTTATAATTATTCCTTCATTCTAAATCCCACCACCCGCTGCACTACACACCACTGGCTGTTGGAAAAACTGGTTTTACGAGGTAGATTAATTAGCAAGTACAGTTGACAGACACATTTCAGGAACACACAGGTATGTGGAAACACTGATGAAACCAAGCAAAATAAAAACTGCACAAAACTGTCACAAAACTCTTCTGGCACTACAACATGCAGAAAATGCCAACATTAGCAAGAGTTATATAATATTATTTCCATGCAATACCTGACCATATCAGCATCTCATAGCTCAAACATTGTCTAGCCACTTGCTGACTTTTTATGTGCACAGATATGATGTGCTACATTAGAAAGCTTGTTAAAAAAAGCATAATCATAATATTTTTCCATCCTCTTATTCTGTATTAATGCACATGCCTACATACCTGGCTTGTTATGCATTATACTATATTGGTTACAATTTTTAGCTTATTGATTTTTCCAGACAACCAAAATCTGGGACTTGACAGAAAACTGGAATTTTATTTAATAAACACTCTGTTGGGAGTAAGGAATTTATATGTTTAAGGTTCCCCTGAGTAGGTGAAGAATTTATTCTGAATTAGTTTGGATATTATTGGATATACAGTAATGGTTTGATTAACACCACAAAGTAAGAACACATTAACAATGAATATCAATTATATATCAGTAGATTGGTGACTGGCTCACACATGCTAACGGGGATCAATGGTCAGCCCAACTGTTACAATCCCACAGAAGTCAATGCTGTCACGTTCGGGGTGTTACAGGCTGATATTATTGCCGTGGGCGCAAAGAGCAGGCATAAACGCAGGGCAGCGTTGCAAACACAGAGTCGTTTAATAATAATAACAAAATATAAATAATAAAGAACCAAAACAAACAAAAGAACAAACAACTCAAACAATACTCAAAGGCGTAAGGTGAAACACGGGCTCTACGGCAAGACACAGACTTAAGGACATATACAGGTTCTCATACCTGTTACAATAAACATAAGCCCTATGGCGAAACACAGGCTTAAGGACACCTACAAACACTAAGTAGGGAGCTGACACGGGACCAGACAAGACTAGACACACGGAGGGACTAAAGACAGGGCCAGAGCCATGTAGAGACTAGAGACATGGAGAACCCAGAGACGGAACTAAAGGGGAGACACCAGAGACACAGGGAGACTGGGGAGACACAAAGAGACTGGGGAGACACAAAGAGACTATGGCTAGAGGCATGGCAATCAGTTAGGCATGGCAGTTAGCTAAACATGATAATTGGCTAAATATAGCAATTAGCTCCACATGTCAATTAGCTAAACATGCTCATAACTAAACATGCACCTAGCCAAACACACTTAGCTAAACCTACTGTACCAACTAGCTAAACACACAGGGAAATAACAGGAGGACACAACCAACAATACTTACATACACATTAAACACACACCACACTTCACATGACCGAGTCAGCTCCACAAACACAGACACACACTGAACATCAGACATGGACAACACTAGAGCCTCTTTGTCTTAACAAAACAGAACTTAAAGCAAAATATAAATGAAACTAAACAAAACAAAATGCCCACAAAGTGACAGTAACTTTAAACAATGCTCGACCCAGTTTCCCAGACTAAACAGCTATTTATAGATGACCTAATGAGCTACCTCGGCTCAGGTGTGCACTCGCATCACCTGACCAGGTGCCTTCTGGGAAACTGATTCTGCAAACAAAAACTACAAAAAACAAAACAGTAGCCTCTAGTGGTGGTCCCTTACAAATACAGCACAAGTCGCAAAAAAGTCAAAGCTCGCCATGATAGAAATTCACCAGAACAACCAATGCAACACAGTCTCAAGATCTCAATGTCCTAGCCTCCAAGCTCCCCAGACACCAATCCAACTGACCACTGGTCATACAGGTCCAATCTACAGATGCCGCAACTCCAGAGTATCCTTTGCCAATATTCTCATGCCAGAGGTCACAGCCCACCACCAGAGGTCATGTGGAGCCATGCCTAAGTGGCCAGAACTGCACAGGTTACACAAAGGGAACAAAATATTGCCTACAAAATATTAGGCATAATGCTTTGCCTTATAATGTTATAGTCACATTATTCTATTATGAAAATACATTGGTTTATGGTTTTTATTGGTTGGTTATTGTTCTGGTTCTATCTGAAATGTTTTAGTTAAATGGAAAAACAGTTCTTATGTTGTTTACCCAAAGCAAATGATTCCTTACTCAATGTGAATCATTTAATAAATAACTTAAAACTAGTAGGAAAAGTTGTAAGAATGAAGATGCCTGAAGTCTCTAAGAATGTTTAGAGAATGTATTAAATGTCTATAATAGTGTAGTAATGGCTCATGCTTTACATTTTGAGTTCACAGCTCCACCATACTGCCACTGTGGGACCTGACCCTGCTGGTGGTGTATGACTTATGACTTCAGCTTTTCTAATAAACACAGAAAGTGACAGAGATTTTGTTCATGGTTCTATGACTTTTCATAAATTTTTTAATGAATGGGTCATGCATGTACACACTCATGCACACACATACCACGTACACACTCCACGACAGTTGCAGTGCCATAGTGTATAGACATAAGGTTTGCAAGCCAGCCTATATAAACGTACCTCTATATCAACAAATTATAATTTTTGTGGTTAGTCCGGATCTTTCAAAAAGAGATCCTGCTAGATTTTTCATGTCCAATTCATGCTACTTAGGCTTATATTATTAAGATTATATTATTATTTAATTTTAATGAAATTAATTCCATGCCTAGTATTCAGTTAAGGCATCAAGTTTAGCAATAATATTGAACAATTAGTTACTCCAAATAAACTAATATATCTTTTTTTTATGATATAGTTGTAACAGTGAGCAATGCAATTATGGACTTTGAGTTTTGAAGGTTAAAATTTTTACTTTCGTTTTAGTTTTTATGAAGGCTAGTGATCCTTAATAGCAACCTTTTGTATAACCTGAACAAATGAAGGTCCCTGGGAGTGAGCTGGTGTGGCAGTGTCTGAGTGACAACCCTGCAAACATGCTGGTGCCTTCACAGATTTAGTTGGCAGCTGAAACAGTCGGATGAGTTAAGATGCAGTGTTGGTGAAGTGTAAAAAGTGAGCGAGAGAAAGATAAAGGGGGGGAAAATAAAGTAGACGTGTAGAGGTGTAGTTTACCTGCTGTTCAACCTTACAGTGTGGTTTTTCAGTGTATTATGGAATTAAGTGGGTTATGGATTGTAATAAACAAATAAATAAACAAATAAATAAACAAACAAATCTCTATGTATGTATGTATGTGTGTGTGTGTGTGTGTGTGTGTGTGTGTGTGTGTGTGTGTGTGTGTGTGTGTGATTTCTGTAAGCTCAAATGTTAAAATATAAATTCCAAAAATCTAAACCCAGAAAAAGTGCATATTATATTTATATTTATAATTGAGACTAATTATTTATTTTTTTTATTAATTTTTTTTTAATCCCAATTTTGTGTTAAAAATGGAAGGTCATGTTGAAAGAAAAAAAAAATGAATTACTTAATATAATGACAGCGTTCAGTCTGACAGTCAGCAGAAGCTCCGTTATATTTTCCGCCAGACTGAAAGCAGCTCGAACTCCATGCATATGTATGCTCGTTTACAGCCAATGTGTTTGTGATTCCTCACTAGTGCTCACAGGCAGCAAGGATGAGTATTGGCAACCAACCTAAACATAGTGCAGTGCAGGTTAATTAACCAAGCCACCTTCTGCACAATCACAATCTCCAGCCATGCACACTGTATTGGATGGAGCTCTCTTTCTTCTTTTGACTCTCTAGTCTATGAGTTCGGAATCTTGTATCACTACTGCACTGCCTACTTGGTTCTGCATGCGTTATATAGGTTGCAGAGTCTCCTAGAAAAATACAACTGAGATTATATTTACAGATAGCCAGTTTTACAAGAAAATAATAAATTTTTTGAAATTACTACTTTCATTAAATCACTGTCATTAAATCATTAAAGCAACACATTGGAAGATCCGCAAACTAATAAAATATTTAATCGTAATATAATTCTACTTTATCATAGTCCAAATTATTCCAGCAAAAATGAATATTTTTAAAAATATAGTCTACACTCTGTGTGTTAATGTAAAATTAAAGTGCAAAACAATAAAATTCTGATTTTGTTCAAGCTACCAACATCTACCTAAAACACACTACAGTGGCCATGTTTTATCTTCAGTCTTATGTGAAAAAGCTGCCATGAAGAAGACCCCCTGCTACTCTGCAGTGCAATGTTTGTGAGAAGGAAAAAAAATAAAAAATCAATTGCATCCTCCTGACGTCTTTCAAAGTTGCATTGAGGTAAGAAGCAAAGGCTCCCTTCTTTGACCCACAAGATTCCCTTCTTTTCATCACAACAGGGTAAAATGACAGATATATAAATATATTTATTTTCTTACAAACTGCACAATAAATAGAATCAAGAAAGCAAAGGTATGTCTATTCTTTAATTTCAGTCTCTTATATTAAAACCCTCTTATATTGTTCAGGGTTGCAGGAGGCCTGGAGCTTATCCCAGGGAACTCAGGGTACAAAGCATGCTACACCCTGGATGGGATGCCAGTCCATCGCAGATATTTGTTGACATGATTTATATTAGTTTTTGAGATTTATAACAAGCCCAAGACCCAATTTAATTTGTAACTAGAACAACTAAATGAAAACAGTAACAACTTTGAGAGATTGTGATCCCTGCCAACAGATCATCATTAGCAATAACATAATACAAAAGAAATGCACTGACTTAAGATCATAGAGTCCTGCATGTCTGCAGACTCCACACTGAGGACCATGGCACTAGCTGAAAGTCAGTCAGTCATTTTACTCGCTCTATTCTGTAACGAATACCCCACCCCAATAATTACCACCGCAAAACTCTTATGTCCAAATTAATAAAAGGACATATGTAATGTGCCCTCATAGCTCAACAGTTATTCCAATTATGGCTTGTCCGGGCAGAAGATGGGCCGTCGCTGGGAGAGTAATGACTTTGACGTGAGCTTGGAGTCATTAGGAAACAGCCGACATTATGGCAGAAGCTCCTGTGTGATTGGGGCCTGTCTTCAGCTCCTGCTCCTCCTTACTAAAATGACAACAGGCTCTTTTACAGAGGAAGATCATTCAACTTTGATATTTAAATGGTACCTAATTATCTGCAATATCTCTGGACGGGGTGATCAATCAAACAAGACAGGCCTTATTATCTGAAACAGCTTTGATTTGACATAAAGGGCTCATAAAAAAGAGCCAATAAATTCATTAGGTTCTGCAAACTCTCAAAATTTTTTACAGTATATGTATAAGAAGATTTTTTGTTTCTGCTTGTTTTATTTAACTTAAATGTTGGCTCCTGGGTAAGCTTGCTAATAAGCATACTTGTTTTGGGGATGTGGAAGAAAACCAAAGAAAACCGATGCCAACATGGAAAGAATATGCAAAACTCCAAACAGACAGCATCCCAATATTAGGATTAAAACAGGTCATGCAGTGGTAGTTCTATAGACTCTGCCATACATTTGCCTGCATTCCTTTTAATAAACATACCAATTATCACTCATATCATGATTGACATTCACATTAAAAATAAATAGTCTGATTTAAAAGTACAAACTGTGAAAGTGTTTGCGATGCTTTTCTAGTTGTTATCAAAATGTTTTGCATGTGTTGGTTATTGCATAGCATACTTGCTATCAGAGTTCACATAGATCGTTACAGAAAAGATCTCGCACATTTGCATAATCTCCAAAGTAATTATGAGCTCAACTTGTTCTGTAATCCCTATCAGTTTTTTTTGATGGAATGCATATTTTGACATAAAATGTGCTAAGAAAATATAACACTCAAATCCACAGAGGTTTTCACATCCCTTTAATTTTCTGACAACCGCTAAATTTGTCAACTCTTAAACTCAAATTCCACTAAGGTGATGTGTAACAGTGAATATGTTGAACCCATGCCGAGAAACTGGAGAAGCCGTGCTGATCCTGCCAAGGATTAAGCCATTTTGTGCTTGGAATTTTTTTAAACATTGTTGAATTTCGTTATGTGCAGAAGGTGCCATGATGAAACCTGCAAAATAGAGAGAATTAAAACCAATCTGTATTATTTAAATTTCACAGTTTGTATTAATTACCATGATTCAGTTACCAGTTTGTGTACTTGGACTGACTTTTCTGATATCTTTTGGAACAATATAGATACCTTAAGGCAACAATGCCCTCTGACTAATTAGGTGACCATTCCTCTCAATCTGGCACCAGACATTAGCATTATTTGGCTAACATTTGTGCTGGCATGCATTGCTCGTTACCTTTTTCTCAACATGCACGAATGTCCCAAAGTGCAAGCCGTCAGAGCTGCAAATGTCAATTACCACATTTCCCCTGACATTTCTGGCTAATAGCTGACATGAGGCAGGTGTAATAAGCATCATTACATTTTCGATGGCTCAAGACACATCGACACGCAAATGCTTGCTTGCAGGTTCTGTAAGACGAGAGCCTTGTTATGTCTACACCATATTTCATTGTCAATTTGAGAAGCTCTATATCATGCCACAATGATGAGGAATAGCTTTGTAAATGTAATAGACGCGCTTGGCATTTCAAAAAGCACTCAGCTCTCTTGATTACCTCATTTAGTCTTATTACTTAAAAGTCTTATTTACTTCTCCATTCATAAAGTGTAGTCTTGCATGATTAATAGAGTAGACTGTTGTCCAAGCAGAGACTGGGTTGGTGAGAGGGGATGTGAGCAAGGTCGAGTGACCAAGGGGACAACAAGTGACATGAGTCTCTTATCCAGTTTGTACCTTTGCAATACATACACTACTTGCCCTAAATTGTCACTTTCTCTAAAAATTCTTTGGAACACTATGGGTTCTGTCTCAGGAGCACAAGTGCCATGGCATTATCTCGACAACCTTATGCAACAACACAACATTTTTTTCCCTCATCCAGAGTTGCATTAATTATTAGCCAAGATCTTGTAGCGATGACAGGAGACTCAGACCACTCCATAAAGTCTTCACCAGCACGTCCCAAGACTTTGAATGGGATTAGGATTAGGACACCGTGGCGGCCAATACATGCATGAAAAATTCCGTCATTCAGGATAGAGGTACAGATCAACTACCATAGATGAACAAACATTGATTCAAAAGGTCAAGACAACAATAAAGGAAGGTGTTGAAGGTATCTGGTACCAAAGTATGTATCTTTTGAGAGCTTATAGTATCATGGCCTGAAAGATTGTTGCAGAAGAAGCTTAAGACTGGCATAAAATAGCCAGACTAAAAACCTAACCTTTCGTATAAGCATTTTCAGATAAGGTGAAACAAAAACGTACAGTAGATGTTTAGATAATGATCAGCACTGTGTATGAAAAAACAGGATGATACTTTGAATTCGAAATACACCATCCCAACTGTGATACAGTACATAGAGGTGACAGTATCATGTTGTGGGGTGATTTTCCAGAAATGGCACAATGATTATTTTTAAAAAACTATATTGAAACATATATAACCTCTCAAGACACCAGCCAGTAGGCTTAAATGTGGGTGCAATTATGTCTTCCAGCAAGTAAATGTACTGGAGTAGCTCACGTGAATCAGAAATCAAGAAGGTCCACAAAACCGACTGAGTGCCATAATTTCTGTCAGGATGAAGGGACAAGAACGCTGCATTGTGAGAAGCTTGTCTGAGAAGCATTTAGAAGGCTATCCCAAGATACTGGTTTAAGTTAAATCAATGAAAGGCAATAGCAAATATATTTACAATGTGCATGTGAACATTTTACCCACTGAAAATCTGATATCATCTCTTAGCTATATATTTAAATGATTTCATAATGCCTAATGTTTCTTATCTCCTGATCCATGCTTTATTGTTTGTAAATATGCATACACATTTGCTAAATGCAATTTCATTCAATTTTATGTAGTGCCCATAACCTTTTTGAATTCAAATCTTTCAATGATCTTAACTGTCATTCAGATGAAACTTGGCCAATTTAGATTTCACATGAAATCTAAATTTTTTATTTTTTTTAATTCTAAAATGCAAAATTGTTAAAATATTGCAACATGATTTGACATGGTTACGGACACTACAGATTTTTTTGTTTTATAAGCTTTTACCAAAAAAACATTTTTTACAGATCATATGCTTGTAGCAGCATACACCAATTTTAGTATCAATACTCATAAAGAAATATGAATAATTTTCATTTTAAATTATTATAGTTTGAAACGAGACAGTATGACACTGAAAAATCGCCATTTTGCAGGCACATATGAAATCATCTCTCCAAAATCGCTGAAGTTAGCAACTTTAAATTTTTAGGGAAGCAAGATTGGTCACTTACATGTTGCATGAACTTCAGAAGTATTAATTAATGAAATGAAATAAAAAACTTGAATGTCTTTAGCCTAGGTGTAAACATGTAAACAAAACTATTCAACTAGATGTAAACTTATGTAGATGTTTGGCCTCACCTATATTGCTAAAACCGATATATATATATATATATATATATATATATATATATATATATATATATATATCAGTGGCGATTTCTTTAAGACTGCAAGGGAAGCTCAGCTTCCCCTATAATATCACAAAATTAATGGTCAAATTATGT
>JAOVVA010000052.1:20760255-20779591 GCA_028565275.1 Leiocassis micropogon | reverse complement strand
TTTTTTTTTTTTCCTTTATCTAACCAGGCAAGA
Source organism: Leiocassis micropogon (assembly GCA_028565275.1). Classification (NCBI taxonomy): domain Eukaryota; kingdom Metazoa; phylum Chordata; class Actinopteri; order Siluriformes; family Bagridae; genus Leiocassis; species Leiocassis micropogon. The sequence goes on along the minus strand of JAOVVA010000052.1, from coordinate 20,779,558 downwards.
CAGATTAAGAACAGGTTTCTTATTTACAACTGTGGCCTGGCAGATTAAGAAAAGAAATTAAGAATTTAAGAAATTAAAAGCAATCTTTTTGAAAGCACTGTAGTTTTGATGCCACCTTGTGGTCGGTTACACAGTTGTCCAATCAAATGTTCTGAAGAAAATGCCGAAAAGTACAATAGATCCAACAATTTATTTTCAAAGAGGCAGTAAACAAGTATATTTATACTAACGTTACATTGTAAAGAGCAGATAAAATGGGCAGTATTAAATGTTAAAATTAAAATATATACAATTCAAATGTTATCACCGCTACCCAAGGGAGACGAAAAAGATGAAATATAATGTACCTTAACAAATGTTTGTTTTTAGAATGAAACACATTGTGAGGATGAGTATTTTTTGTAAAAACTGTACATTACAACACTGTGCTATGCAATTGTGATATTTATGCTAAAAATCTTTTACAAAGCTAACAAAAATGTAGATGTTTAAAAAAAAGTTTAAGGTTGGATAGGAATTATTATTACATGTGGACAGATTAACTAAGTCATAAATCACAAACAGGTTTTAAATATAAATTTGCTAAAATTATTAAAGTAATAAAAAGGTAGTAAATAACACATTTGTAAAACATATGCAAATAATAAGGAAAACATATAAAAAATAATATACATTTTCAATTGAACAGTTTGTGTAAATGTGCCACTCACATTATTTTTGTCATTAGAATTTCATTTGTCTCTCCTTATTTCATTTAGATTAAATCAGTCTACTCTGATGTCCCAGGTCCATCTTAGATTATTTATTTTTTTTTTATAATATGCTTTATCAGAATTACACTATTTTGCAGAAAAATACTAAATGTATACATCCTACTAATTATGCCCATGTGTTTGGGTAGATGTAGTCCCGCCTTTGCTGTTACAATAACCTTGACTCCACTGGGAAGGATTTCCACTAGATTTTGGATTGTGGCTTTTAGGATTTGTGTTCATTTCACCACACAAGCATTAGTGAGCACTGATGTCAGACAGGGAGGCCTTTGTGCAGGCCACTCAAGTTCTTCCACACTAACCTTTTCACATCTTGACTGTATTGGCCTCAATATGTGGACAGCGGCAGGGGTGCAACTATCTATTTCATGAGGGGTATGCAACATCAAATCCCCAAATCACTTAGTGACGGAGGAGTAATGATTTGATTTTTGTCTTTGTCTCCATGTAAAATTCTAATTAGTCTGATTTATTTGAAATCAGTGATTAAATGTTTGTAAGAGTTATATGGAATTAAAACTGTGACCGGCAGATGAATGAATTCTGATAGAGTAGATACAAACAGGGTTAAAGTCACAGCAAGGTCAAATATGTAAATCAATAGCTTTCTTCTTGTATAAAAGAGGTTTTTAACGTGTTTGAGGCATACTGTAATATTAGCAGGACTAGACTTGTTGATGGAGGTATCCTTGTAATGTAGTTCTTGTGAGTTCTTGTGAAAATTTTTTTGCTGCTTGCTCATACCCTTTTAAATATATATACTGGCAATTGTGCTAATATGTGTCATAATATCTATAAGCATAGAGGAATATTTATTAATTATAATATATATATATAAAATAAATGTATTATTATTTATATTTTTCTATACTGGTTTAAGTTGCAAATTGAGATTTATAGACTATTTATGAAATATTTAACTTTTTTCCTTAATAATGTTAACCACAGTTAATATAAAAAAGATGGAATATTTTCAGCATGGCTGCATGGTTTGATAAACCTTAGGATATATAGATACCTTAACATAACAAGTACATACAGTAACATACAAATGTGTTAAACAACATGTACATATCAGAGGACATCAGGGGTAAAAGGGGTAAAAAGTAAGTGAATTTACCCTGAGACATGGTATAAACTGACACATGCTCCACATTTTTAGGAAAAGGAGGTGCATCCTGACTTTCACCTGTACCTTTAGTTTCATTTTAACTGAAGCCGAAAGGTGTCACTAAACTGTCCACAGAGATTAATAAATTATTTATGGGGAAGACAAAGAAATGAAAGGGAACTATGACTTTGACATGCAAGCTCACATCTTTCTCATTTTATCTTTCTTTTACTATACTGTAATGGTTTTTTCAGAGCTTTCTCTATTTCAACTCCTGTGCCTTGACAGGTTGATCACAGGGACATATCTTTTCTCCTTTTTCCATAAATGATTTGGCACCACACTTTGCATCACATGCACGCATGTATTGCATTTCTCATTTTTGCACCTCTGCGCAGGGGTAGTGTTATGCTGAAACAGGTTTGAACAACTTTGTTACATTGAAGGGACATCACTACAGCATGCAAAAGCATTCTATATAATAGTTTGGCAATAAGAAGGCTTACGTACATACGGGTGTTATGGTCAGGTGTCCACATACTTTTGGCTATACAGTATATTCTGTTTATTTTTCTACATGTTAACTTTACTGATGATATTTTATTCAAATTAAAATGCTATTTTATTATTTGTAGTAGTAGCAGTAAAAGTGGTAGTAGTAGATAATATCATGTACCTTAATGCATATGTAAGAAATTGAGCATTGAGTAATATACAGTCAAAACCTCCAAAAACAAATAAATACCACTCCACAATAGGTAGTATTTGTTATGTAATTTGTTAGGTAGTTAATCTTTTAATTAAAGAATTTAGACAAGTCAGGATGCTGCAGAAACGAGGTGCATTTCGTGTTTCTCTAATTAGCTTATGTTCAGTGACTTTTCTCCTTCTTAGCTAGCTTGGTGAAACACTGCAGCGCCCAGTAGATTGCAGAAAGAGAAGCCAAAACCTGCATGGAAAGATTTTTAGGTCAAAATCTTGTCAAAAATGTTAACATGAAACATTCAATCATGCTGTCAGAATTCTTGCTGTTTAAACAGATTAACACAATTATCAAAACTTACTGTAGATGAACAAACATACTGTAGATAAACAAGATCATGATTATAACGTGACCACACAGGTATAAAGTTACCAATCTTTTACACTCAAAATGTATATCTCTAACAACCACCATGTAAAAGTAGGCCTTTAAGAGAGAAAAAAAAGAATAATAATGAAAGCTCAACATCAAGGCCAAAGAATCTCCCATGATGCAACAGCTCTGTGTCATGAGGTTAATGGTGCTGGTCACTGAGAAATGAAGCCAGGAGGTTCTGCCAAAAATTGTCCCGGGTGGAACCGCCGCTCCTCCCCTGTGTTCTAGACCATAAACTACATCCGCGTTCTTAACTCGAGCCAAAAGCGAATCCTGTCCATCACAACTCCTCTCCTCTGATGGGAAAGAATGAGAGTTTCCTCTGAGCTCTCCAGCTGTTTCCCTCTGAGAGAATGAGAGACAGACACGCAGAACTTGGAATGTCCCAGTGATTCCTGACCCCTCACTACCTGAATCCACCCAGCATGGACTTACAGGTTAAAAAAAAAAAGGCACCGCTGCTTGTGAATGGAAAAAAAACGTGTATTTAAAGAAGTCCAAGCAAAAATTATTTGAGAAAATTAGGTCGAAATTAGTTTTATCAACCAAATTAGTTATACAAATTTTTTAAATAAGATGTCAAACCAGATGTGTACTTTCCCATAAAATTATTAGTAAATATTTACACTGCATAAACTGTCATTCATTAAAATTCTGCATTACATTTTTTAAAATAAAAAAAAAAAAGGCCTTTGACTCATATAAAATTGCAAAGGACAAGATAAAATAAAACAGAATAAAAGTAAAATAACAAATAAAACAAAACCTAAGCAGCACAGCATAGGTCAATAACGATTAAACAAAATATTTGTGCTTATATGGAATCTTTGCCAGTGTGTTCACGGGGAGTCTTCAGACAGCAAACAGTGCATTTGTGTCTTCGGATATGTCAAAATTATTATTACTTTTATAACGTGTGACTTTTATTACCAGAATATGAGAATGTCGCAAAAATGTAGAATTCTCAAAATTTGTATTATTAGTCATAGAAACAACCAAAAACAACCAAAAAATGTGAAATGTGCGATTTCTTTGTGCCTGTGCACAACATATTTCATTTTTTTGCTCAGTCAAGTTAAAATTCACTAAAATTCAGTTCATCATATTGTCTATTTTGTGCTGGGAAAAAAGGATACTGTATGTCTAACAATACACTGAATAATCTTTAGCCTTTTATGTGTTTATTAAAAAATGCAAAACAAATCATGGCTAAGATGCTCCAAGTTTTAATGGCTATGCAGAAAAGTATCAGCATTTTTTATTATTTTCCTTTTATTTTCTCCCGACTCTCCACAATTCTCAACACCAGACAGCCCTCTCCATCATACAACAGTTACCAACATGTGGTAAGTGAACATTTTTATTCTTTGAGACACATATAGTGAACCGACCACATATATACCAAACATGTCCTGTTACAGGACAGTGGAAGACATTTACTATCTGCCCTCTTTCTCATACATGAGTTCACAGATGCTCACTATTGGCTAGTGTTGCTGGAATCATTTCACTTGTAGGCCAGGTTAGCTTAGTAGTTAAGGCGTTGGAATATGGTTCAGAAAGTTCCAGATTCAAATTCCACCACTGCCACCAAGTTGCCCCTGTTGGGCCCTTAAATAAGGCCCTTAACACTCAATAGCTCAGATGTATAATGAGATAAAAATGTAAGTTGCTCTGAATAAGAGCATCTGCCAAATGATGAAATTTTTTTGTCTCTTAGCATATGTTATTTTTTTATATCACTGCATTTTGCATATTTTATATATTTGGCATGTGTTTTGTATCCCCGCTTTAACACAAATGGCTGGGACAAATACCAACATTTCTATAATAATGGCCATTGTTTGTGTTCATGCAAAATTTCTCATAGATACACAATCAACACTTGCACACATCCATGCAAAATGCGCATACACACACACACAAACACAAAGAAGATAAAAAAATGTGCAGAGTAAATGGTGAACTCCTGTTCAGCTGAGAGCCTCTAGAGAAGCTGCTGAGTGGAAGGAAAACAGGACTGAAGCACTACTGTCAGCTCAGTGATATATAGCTCATAATAGGAAGTTTCCATCCTATTCAATGCACATAAACAGCCAACACACACACACACACACACTAACATGGATTCCTCTGTTGGATTAAAGATATTAATCCAACCTAATCCCTAATCACCACATCTGTACTACATGTGCGATTTGAATGGACTAAAATTCCAACAAGATTTCTCAACTGAGAAAATTATGGAAAAACCTGCAGAACTGAAACTCACTCCTTATAATAATATTGAAAACTAGAAATTCGAAAAGTATATTTCTTGAACTTTGCCACGAGACAGAGACTATTCTAAACCACACACTAAAAACCGGAGTACCACTAAAAACTAATTCTGGTTAATTACACTTTTCTGAAGGTTCTGTGGTATCCATGTACCACAGACAACCAGAAATTAGATCCTCTAAAAATGTATTCCCATTTCTGACAACAGACAAATTATACAGATTTAGAACTTAATTTTCACTGAAATTAGGCTGAAAATTACAAGAAATCATTCTACCAAAATAGATGGATGGTAAATAAACACTGAGGGGAAAAGAGATCAGATTGGAAAACACAGTTGTTTTGGAGTGGTTATGTAAGTTAAATTATAGTACATGTCCTTTACATCATAAACTATTTTGATACTAATTTGAAATGACTGATTGAAGATAAAATCATGCACTTTATGAGTAGCACAGCATCATGCTATCATCCTGTTGTCTATCATGCGTGTAGAAATGACACTCACAGTCTCACACAGTCAGCCGGGTAAGAACTGGAGCTTTATAGCATGTGCTAGTTATAGCTTTCCAGACCATAGACTGTTGTTAAGAAGAAAGTGGTAACTATTTTGAAAGCCAAGTTGAGTTTTATATTATATGGATCAAGGTCTCAAAGTCCCCCCACATGAGCAGCAGCTCTCTGAAGCCGTGGCTGCAGAGGATGAATCAGGCCGTAAGAGCTGCGCCGGGCCAAATTAGCCCTGCAGCACTTTGATGCAGTAATGAAGGAGGCCGCGGCCACGACATACACGTCTCTCTAGACGCTATGTAAACCACTTCAGTTGGATTCCTGAAAGAAGGACAAAGATGGATGGCTCCTGTGGGACTTGTAAGGGACCTACAGCGGTTGGCTTAGCAAGCTGAACCTGTGGCCCAAGATCCCTGAGGCTTGCTCTCGCTCACATATACACATGCGCGCACACACACACACACACACACACACACACGTTTGTTTGTATTAGTCTACCCCAATGACATAATAATTAATATCTAAATCTTACCCTTTAAATCATTAACCTTACTAATTAAAAATAAAATATCTATCTATTCTAACTATTTTTTGATATATTAAATATATACAGTACTGTGCCTGAGTGTTGAGCCACCCCTCGTTTCTCCAGATTTTACTTCCAAAGAACCAGACTTGCTTGTATTTTTGAATGTAGTCTTAAGGAATAGTTCTCAAGGCTTCCTGAATCACTCTTTGGCTCTCATTTTTGGCATGTTTTTGGCTCTGATTTCAGTCCAGTCCCTGTATCTGACCAGTTCCAGAGAGATATTTTTGTTTGTTAAGCCACACAGTGACCTATGAATCATTCAAGCAACAAAAAGAAAAAAATCAACTTAAGACATAAAGCAGTGAGAAACAGGTGCAGATGATGACAGATGATGAGGCGGGTGATTAGACAGTGACCACTATACTGGTGATGCTGAACGCTGAATGGTTGGAACAGACGAGAGGGCAAATGAGGTTGCTGCTATAGTTGTTACATAAACAACCAATTTTTTAGGCACTTTGTAGCCACTCACAGTAAAACATTTGTTCCCATTGCATTAATTGAATTTAATATAATTTGCAGGGTGGCTCAAGACTTTTGCACAGTACTTTACATAGCAAAAACCAGCCAAATGTTCCCAAAAGGTCAAAAGGTTATATAAAGATATTCCTCTCAATGGAGCTTAAGCAATATTCTATTTTCTAGATACTTAGTGTCTCCTGCTGCAATTATACTTGCTTTACATTTAATGTGGTGCATAGCACTTCCTCTCTGGAATAATACATCAATGTTTATGTTCATCCATTCAGTCTCAACTTCATATTCTGACAAATATTGGAACATATGTAAAACCTTTCACTTTTGCATGAAGTCTGTCAGGTGCTGTGTAAAGATAAGGCCATGCCGTGCTGAGTGCTGCTTTTGAATGGCGTGACCTTGATAATATTTTCATAACCTTTTTACCTTTAAACGTATAATCATTTCCCTCCCTCGAGAAATGAGGTGCATAAATATTATCTTTAATTAAAAAAGATGGAAAGAACTCAGGAAGGAACATTACTAACCTGTAGTGATGTCTAGCTCCACATGATGCTTTTGATGTACTGATTTTCCATCAGTGCACTTTAGTATGGGATTTTTGTACTGTACATATGTGAAGTCGCAGTTTTTTTTGTTTGTTTTTTTTATCAAAATGGCATACTGAGTGAGGCAAAAGGTGAAAATTGTTCTTGGGAGAAAAGAGAAGTCAAGACTCCTTTCGGAGACAGGTGTATTTTTATTAGCGCTCCTCTTAAATTGCTATGAGCTCACACTCAGAGTCTGGAGAGAAGCTCCCTTAATTACTGTTAGGCATGCAACGTCTGGAATGTCTCATATCCTGAACCCTCAGCCATGTGTGACATCACCTATCCACAGTTCAGGCAAATCCATATAGCTCCACAAAATGCAAGTGTGTGCGGGTAAACATGTGTGAAATCGTGTGTACGGGGGAATAAATACAGGAGTGAAAGCGACAGGTGTGCGTGTGTGCTGGGTGTGTGACCTCGCCACCTGAGTTTACGGGCAAAACCTGCTGCTTTAACAAGGAGCTTTCTTAATAACAAATACCAGCCTGTGGTTTAAACGCCACTATATATCTCAAGAAACGTTTCAACTGTACTGCTTGTGATATATGACAGACATTATTTCACAGTTACTAATATTATTTAATTATTCTCAAAAGCCTATGCCTTGAGAAGAAATATATACTTTTTTTTTCTTCCAGCCCTGCCGACCCACGGACCTGGACAGTTTTGTACACTTGGCTAACATTAAACATAACTGAGGCAAGTCCCAGAAAGCCAGACTTTTCTATTACTGTAAAGATACAATAATTAGATAAAATCAAGGTCAGTTACCATGTCAGCTTATGTTGTAAAACTAACATTGAAAAGATTAAGAGTTAAGCCTAACAATGTCTGTTGTCTGTGCAGAGAACCTGAGAATAATGATGTGCAGATAATGAATAATGATGTGTAGGAAATATTGAATAACTGGAATAACTGAGCATCTTACTAACATTTGGTGTAAATTGAAAAATTGTCAGAAAATACAGTCATCTAAAAGTCATGTACTTAACAAGAGTTAAAATGAATAGTCTAAAGGTTAAGCTTTAGACTAATGTTCTAAATTATCTTTAATATTAAAATTAATATATTTAAATATCAATTGTGAAATAGTCTTATATTTAGGAATATATAAGAAATACAGCTATATAATTTTCAGGCGATGCTCCTGCTATGACATTGCAGTGCATCTGCAAGATTATGTAACCAGTGTCCTTATAACCTAATTCAGGAGGGGAAAAATTGGTTTCACTCGTTGTTAATGTTATTGATATTCAGACCACTGGTAATTAAGATAAACTGGTCACTTTGACACAGCAGACCACACACCTTGAAATGACAGATCTAGCCTCAGAAGTGACCCCAACATACTGGCATGTTCGTTTGCACCTGCTCCATGATCAAAGGGAAGTTTTCTCACTACAGTGCAGAATCATTGGGCAAAAACAAAATGCTTTGAAGTTTTTACAGAGTTGTCTAAAAGGGTGTCTCCCATACCCTATCCTACAGGTGTACTGTATGTAGCAATACGACTTATGCAGTGAGAGCAGCTGGAAGGGTACAAGCGCACAAGTCAAAACTTTGGTTCCATATTCCATATAACACAATATCTCAACAACACTTTAGCAAATGCATTTAATCACTCTTTAACATTTTTTCCAATTCTTTTTAAAGTAAGAACAATTCAACATGTTTGTTCTGGCAAAAACTAATGTTGCTTTTGTCTTCACAAAAAATTAAAAAGATTTCTCTATACAGCATGTGGGAACTTTTCTCAGAGTCAGACTCTTTTACTCTTTTCCGATTTTCAGGGGGGAAAAAACGTGGGCGTTTTAGCACCTACGTCTACAGATGTACGGTCACACACACAAAAGGAACAATTTTTACTCTCATGTGTAAATCTCATCAGCTCTCTCCAGTTAGCTACAGACAGAGCTAATTGATTCCAGAAGTGTTGCCTCCACTCTAAGCATGGGCGGAGAAAAATGAATAAAATGGGAAAGAGAAATGAAGGGAAGGAGAGATGGAAGGTTAGAGCTGCTGGAGTAGTAATGAGGGGTCACTCGCAATGCATAGCTCTGTCGCGAGAGTCAGGAACACATGGCAATTTTATGGTCAATTGGGCCATGCATCTGGGGTTATACATCATTGCGGTGCGTAGTGGGCCTTGGTGTCAGGTCACAACCACACACACACACACACACACACACACACACACACACACACACATTTGCACACCAGTCTCTCTGATGCACACTCTCAGACAGAATAATGGACTACATGCTGTGTGTTGATATGCTTCATCTATATTGCTTTATTGCTGAACCACACACTCGCAAAACCCACACCCACACCCACCATTAAGAAACCACCAGCCACTTACAGTTACATTAATTACAGCCATCTAGTTTGAAAATGACTTATATTGTAGCATTGTTTATGTATATAATTTGTATACTCTTGTGCTAAATTCACAAATAAAATAAGTCTATTTTGTATAAAAAGTTTAAATCATTTACCTCTGTTGCAAGATCCAGTTGAGGCACCATAAGGCTGATATAACCAAATCTGTGGAGTGCCAACATTAATAGGCAGCGTGATGTCTCCCATAGAGCAACATTAGGACTGCGAAAAAAGTACAATATACAGCATCATGAAAAACTATTTCTTTTCAGCGCAATTGCATGGAAAGTTACTTTTTTCAAGTTAAAACTGGACCTGAATGCAAACCATAATTGTCTAACTAAAAATGGGTAGTTTTATTTTCCATAATATAAACAATTAACTTATTTTTAACCACCATGACTTAGACCAGGCAGTTAATAATCATACTTCACATGTGCAGGTTCATGTTAACAGTCTATGTCAATTAACATTTAACTGCACCTGCATATAAGTAAAAACTGCTCATCTGTATAATGTGCTTCATATTCATATATCTATTTCTGTCTGTTAAAATGGATTTGTATTCTGTCCTTTTTCAAAGACACAAAGCCTTCTACATGGGTGTTCAAGTCAAACTGAGGCTTCAATTCAAAATGCTGGCCTCCCAGGAACTCCTTTATTGACCCAAACATGCGTAAATGGCTTGGAGCCAATGCCAGGGCTGTATGGGGGATGTGGAAGTAGCTGACAGGCGAGTTCATGTAATGTGCAAGTTGTGTGTATAGTTCCCGTAAGTTGGCGACAAGTTACCCGTCGATTTTCAAGGACCAGGCATTTCACTCACTGAATGTCCGAATGACTGCAGTGTGCTTTGTGCCTTCGTTAAAAAGTTTGTACCATTCAAATGTTTTATTTAGACTCATCATCTTTCTGTGCTTGAAGTCTTCTGTAAATGGCGAATGGTTTTACCAGTTAATTCATGAGAAATCCCAGTTTGACATGAAGTGGAGTAACTAACAATATCAAGCACAAGTAACTACCCAAAACTTGACCAAATGCTAAGAAAATGTAACTAAATATAAGATACATTTATATTACCAGAAGACCAACAAGGGATGTAACTACAGTGGAACCTCAGATTGCGAGTAACGCGTTTTGCGAGTGTTCCGCAAGATGAGCAAAGATTTTTAATAAATTCTGCTTTGTCGCGATTCTTTTCAAAGGTAAAGTGCAGGTTCATTTGTTTGTTTGCTTTACTTTACAGCAGTGATTCCGTTAGTATGCGCTCACATGAGTGTCATTAGCGATTCCTTGCTAATTTTTCCGATAAAACAGTCTTTCCGTTAATGTGTGTGTGTGTGTGTGTATGTATGTGAAATTCAAATAAGAGAGGAGAAAGGTTTACTGTGTAAGATGAGAAGAGGGGAGATGGGAGGCGCTGGTTCCTCCTATCCCCTACTTTAAATTCACACACATACACAAACACACACAGTAAGGGCACACACACACACAGCACCTGTGCGCATAAATGGAAACGCTTATCTGTCGGGATTTATTTTTACTTTTTTTAATGGTAAAGTGCAGGTTAATTTGTTTTATTTTTACTTTATATTTTATATTAAATTTTTTTATGCATTTATTTTTGGGGGCTGTGGAACAAATAATTAGAGTTTTTAATATTTCTTATGGGAAAGTTTGCTTTGGTTTATGAGTGTTTTCAAATACGAGCCCACTTCCAGAACGAATGCTCGTAATCCAAGGGTCCACTGTGTTATCTACCATGTGTTAAAAAAAAGGAATTGGATAACAGAACTTTAACTTGGAAGGAATCCAGATGGATAAAAATCCAAAACAGATCCAGAATCAATGTTTGAGTTGACACATGAGGTTTCAGGCCAAGTGTTAAAAAATCCAAAGAAAAAAAGTGCATGTTCACTATATAATGACCATATGGAAAAGTGTAAGAAAAACCATGTATGGAAAAACTGTGGCCATGTTGCTCTCATTGGCTACAGAGCTGACGAAGATGTATAATTTACATCAATATTAACAAGTATCATAATGCTGAACATGTGACATTTAAAAAATAAATAAATTTACAAGAAGCATCAAAATATTTTACTCAGTACCTTTGCTCTATTATATACCCAAGGCTGGTAAGCGTGAGTAATATGTATCCAGTCATAAGGAGGACAGTTGCCTGAGACAGCATCTAGTGAAAAAAAGCAAGAACAAATGGTTCTCAATACAACACCCATTAAATGTCAACTCAGTTGTTCAGTTTCACTTTGAAATCCCACCCACAACTTGGTGTCCTTGAGTTCTTGACCCTTATAACGTAAACTAATCAGAGAATATCCCATTAGGGTTGGTACTAAGGAGACCAATGAAAATGAGTGCACAGACGACTGCCGCTAATACAGTTTGACCTTTAATCACAAGGTACATAGCCCTCTCCCTGCTATATGAGAAACGTTATGGATACATGGCTGACATTTGGTGAATGTTTGCTCTCTAAACTTTGTACGCAGAGCCTTTGAAAATATTTCTCTCTAGGGTACAGTACAAGTCCTCAAAGCTTAGAGTCTTATTTAAAAGTGACCACATGTACTGTAGTGCAGCTGAGCTGTCCATTCTGCATATATATGTTGCTGATGTTATTGTTCATTTTTGTTGTTGTTGTTGTACAGTAATTTTTAAGCACTGAATATAATCTTAGTTTGGTATCATTAATTCCTTTTTTTAACAACAACATACCACTGGACTTGTTATAAAGAATAAAAAAGAGAAATTTGTCAATAAGAAGTTACTTACTTGATCACTAACAACGTACAACTATACTCTAAACTCTGTATTTGACATTAACAACAATTAAGCAAACTGCTAATACGGTAGTATATTACATTACACACACAGACATACTGTAAGGGGCATTTCATTAGGATTGCAATTTGCATTGTCGGATTTAATATTAGCCAAAACACATAAAATAACTCTCTGGATGTTCTGATTACCACATCACCCTCAAATATTTAGGAAAAATGGATTGGTGGCTTAGCGATTAGTACTGTCACCTTGTACCTCTAGGGTTTGGGCTTGAATCTTGCCTTCGGACTGTGTGCAAGGAGTTTGTGTGCTCTCTCTATGCTTGAGAAATGTCCTCTGGGTTCTCCTGTTTCCTCCCACAGTCCAAGAACATGTTTTTTAGTTTAATTAGCATTACAAAATTACCTGTAGTACATAATTAGGTGTGTGTGTGTGTGTGTGTGTGTGTGTGTGTGTGTGTGTGTGTGTGTGTGTGTGGCCTGCAGTGGGTTGTCACCCCATATAGGGTGTACCATGACTGGTGCGTTAGTATGCATGTGCCATGCCATGTGTAACTCAAGGCCCATGCAAACCCCACACAAGATAGATGCCAGCTGGATGGAAGATTGGCTATAAAATAGTTTTATACTTAAATTTTAACTTTATATTTAATCTTAAAGTTAGAATAAACCCCCACAGGGTAGCTTAACCATGAAGGCATTGTGGCTTCTCATACATGAACCACAACACATGATTAGCTTCCATAAAATCATTGATAGGACTAAGCTATATTTTGAATTACCAAAGTGTGACATTCCCCATGTCTCAGAGGGAACTTTGTAAAAACACTGTGAGCCAGTTCCAAGGTCTGGCATATGTTTTTAAAGTTCTTTCAACGTGCTAATTTCTAATTTGTCCCACTATCCTATTTCAACAATAACACTAAGCCGAAGTGTAGAAAACATTAAAACATCTGGGTGTTTTCTTAGTCACTGCAGTAACAATCCAACTTTAGTGTTGGTGTTTCTACTCCTCCCAAAGCTGCTAAGATTAAGTTACTAACATTATTGTCCTTACTACTATTAATTTCTACAACAAAGTGAACGCTAATCTCCAATGTTAGTTTTGCTGAGTTACGTAGTCAGTGTTTCAGCAGTGATCAGTTTGTGCAACCTCAATAATTAAAAGTAAGTCAAACAACTAACAAGACTGATAGTCTTACATTGGGTGATGTAGTCGAGAGGTAACTCACCAAGTTCCAAAAATAAATGTTATTCTAGCTTTGAAGTACCACTTAGCTGTGCCGTAGCATCACTTGTCAGTGCAAATAAATGTGTATGGTACATAGAGGTATAAATACACACCTTGACATTATTTATTGCTTGGCCCAAGGGCATAACTTAGTTATTTTCTCTGGAAAGGCTGATGGATGCAACAGGAAGGCTTTTCACGCGATGGGAAATGGTTTACTTGGCTCCTAAAACGTTTGTATTGGTTGTTGGACCACCGGCAGCTGTTTTATTGGTTGGTGACGGGAGGGGAGGGGGAAAAATAGATTCCGAGATTTCTCAACGAGGCACCATAGAGAGAACACCAATAAGGTAGGAATCACAGAATGACTGGCTGTTTAATTTCAGCAGGGAAGTAGGGTGGGACCATAAAGTTTGGCTAACCAAAGCTATGCCTGGGGAACGCACACTTCCAGCGATATCAACGGGGGAGCATAGTGCCTGGGTTTTTTTTTGTTGAGGAGGTGGGGTAAGATAGAAAATAATAGACAAAGGTTGCTTAAAGACATCTGTCCATGCACAGTTTCAAAAATGCCATGCAACTGACATAATTAGAGGGAAGGCCCAAGTTTGACTGTGGTTTGATAACAGGCCATGTGTTAAAATATTAAGCATGGTGCAAATTAAAAGCTTTCAATGAACTGTTAAAGACAATGAAAGATTTGTATGGACATAAAAGCGTTTAGCAAAGGAAAGGAAAAAAAAAAAAAAGGACCAAATGTTAGTCATTCTGCCATCAACATTTAAAGTAAACCAAGGAAATTTCACTCATTGTGGTATGTATAGTTTTTTACTTACATGTTCTGTTGCAAATAAGTTGTTGTAAACAACGAGCACGAGAAGGAACTGGACATGCACATAAGTTTGAAGTGCAGATGTCCATTGCGGATTGTGCGGCACCTCTTCTCCTGTGATCTAAAAAGAAGCAACATGGTAATAAAATATCAATAGTTTTTAAAAAGTTTATTTAGTTCTGCATGCTTCATTACTAATCAATGAAATTTAAGGATATTAAAGGATTTAAAGGTATTAAAGGATATACTGTAATCAGCTGCAGGTCTGCTAATACTATAGGGACTATCTGACCATTTTGATTCATACACATTCACATTCCTTACAGACTTAAATACTTCTTTTGATTGTGTAAGGCTGCTTTGTGACAATGACAATAAAATATATAAATAAAATTGAATTGAATTGAATTAATACAGAAGTTTTATGAAAACAAATACCGTGCTGTGCACTTTAACCTGACTGTGGCATTGACTATGTACTGAGTAACCAATATTAGCTAAAAGAGAAAAAAATTGTTAGTTTTAACAAAAATAATACTAAGGGATAATTGTAGTAAAATAAACATTTAAAAGAAAAAAAAAACGATCAATTACACATACAACCAAGATTTAAGTAATAAAATATACAGGAGAACCCTACACACAAAACAACTAATTATCCAACTAATAGCACAACTAATTATTATCTTTTGAACTAAAACATGTTTTGCATTTGTATAACAATGCAAATTTCCCAACATGAAATAAATCAGATCATTATGATTTCTAGCATCAAGAGTAAAGTAAATCAAGTAGATACTTTCAAGTAAATATTTTGACTGTAATATAAGAAAATACAAACTCCATCACACTTAAATTCATTGTCCTTATTGACTAGATTGCCTCTCTCATGCTCTGACACTTCATTCTCTCTTTTCTGATTAGTTGCTGACTCTTGCCTAAAGAAATGCCAAAAAAATGACATTTTAATGAATCTGGAAAATCTGTATGACCTTCTTACAAAAGTTTTCTCAAGTCCCCTGACATCCCTGATAAAGCATTGATTGTGAATTACTGTTACAGGATTTCTAGGGTAACTTAGCAGCACTGGGAAATCACATTATACAGTATGTTTGTGTGAGAATAATAACATTGTTCCTGTTTAGAGAAATACTTTGATTACATGCTTTTCATCTAAGGTTTGGACCCAGGATCTTTGAGCTGTGAGGAGGCATCACTACCCACTGTATCACCATAACTGCCCATTAAATAACACATAGCCTACATTCAATAGTGCCACCTATGAAAGTATGTATGTATTAAAAATGTTGATGAAGCCTTCTGGATTTCAACACAACATTCTGAAAGGTGTTTCCAAAAGACACAAAGAACACACACACAGAAATGTTTAACTTGCCTTTCTGCTAAACAAATTGCATTAAAAAATGAGGGCTATTGATGTAAGTACATGTGAAGCTCTACTATAAGGCCAACATGAAAGGAGTCTAATTGAGTCCAGATGTTCCAGTCAGTTCAGGTGTTGGTTTGACCTCTACAGCCATATATATATTTAAAAAAACATCATTTTTGTTTCCAGCTTGCACAGCAAGTGCAGTTTTGACTGATCAAATCAAATCAGAGAGTCAGACAAAAAAAATCGGTTCTAGCTTATTATAATAGGAAATGTCCCAAGATCATTTTTAGACACTTGGACCTCCAGCAGCAGTTTTGTAGGATTGTGATTTCTCTCCTCATGAAAACGTAACCTTGAAGATCATTGTAACGACCTGCTGTAGAAATCCTAAGCAAGTAACAAGAACCCTATTAAGCTTTGTCAGTCTTGCTTGCACTTAACCACACAGGAAAACCAATGCTTTCTAAGAAAACTCTGAAGACCACCTGGATGTTCCACCTCACTACTCGAAAAATGCCCCATGGACAGATAAAATGAAGTTTTTGGTAAAGGTACTTAGTGTTGCTCTGGAGAAAATGCATATAAACATATAAGCTTGGGGATGATGAATGAGGTAAAACAGGTTGAAGCATCTTTAGATGAATTGCAGATACCACATGATGATAAATGTTTTTAAAACTGTAAGAATTCCATCGCCTGCCTGAAAGGCTTGGAGGTAACAAGGCCAAAGTCTAAAATGCAGGAGTAAATCAATAACACAGTACAGAAGCTTTCAAAAAACCTCATATTTATGAAGGACTTAGTCATAATTCTGACCTCAGTCACATGAAGCTGCTGTGCATGATCGAAAGCAGGCTCGTTTAGTGAAATGCCTCGACCATATGCAAGCATATTTTTGACAAGTGAGCCAAAAGTTGTTCGGACTACAGTGGGTGATCCATCAACAGCTATACAAAGACTTCTGTTAGAGTTATTCAAAATATAGCAAAAAAGCAAGCTTTTCATCTTTATGATACAGTACTATGATGCTGATCAATGGTTTATAAATAGTTAAACACACACTACAACCACGAACTCTCTACACCGCTTATCCTGTACAGGGTCATGGGAAGGCTATTCCAGAGAACTCAGGGCACAAGTTAGGGTACTGTACAGCCTAGACAGGGTGCGAGTCTATTGCATGGCACACACACAAACACACACACACACACACACATGCAACCTAAGGTCTGAGGCCACAGCATATAAAGTATATATAAAAGTTTTATAATAAATGGATTGAAAATTTGCCATAATTTGTTTTATTTTTATGTATATATTAAATAAGACAAACCTCAAAATGCTTTCAGAAATGTAAATGTATTAAATAAATGTGATGCACGCATTAAAAAAAGGTTCAACATTTGCATGACTTGCAGTATTTCCAGATTATATCAAGTAAAAAAAAAAATCATCATTAATCATCATTTTACCTATTTTAAATTTAATTATAATTTAAGTATTTAGATATTAAAATAATTATGCATTTATTGTGATTCTACTTTGGAAGGAGTCTCCAGCATCAGCTCTTTATAGCACTCAATACGTTTTCCATCCCTGGAAAATCTTCAGGAAAGAGGACATTGTGATTTCTGATCTTACAGGAACATCACAAGCTCTGGTTTTATTTTTTTTTATCCTATTTACTTAATTAAGAGAACAAGAAAAGTCTGCTAAGGGAGTGACTGGTCATAGCTGTTACACATTGTTATAACTAGTCTCTTTTATCCACCATGATATATCATCATCATTCCATTGTGCCATGAGCATATTTTGAATGTGTGGCAAATGATGATAATAATCTTAAAAATCTCTCTCATGTGCAGTCACATGTGGGTTTGACCTACTGGTTTCAGCAGTCCACTGCTCTGTTTTCCCTCAAAACTCAACTCTGCCTCCTGCGCAGGAGCATGAACAGGCACGGCACGGCTCTCCCAGTCCAGCACCTTTCAAGGTATTTCAGTCAAACTCGCCACATGCTCTCCATCACCAGGCTCTCTTTAGAGCTGCTTTAATTGCAGTGTGGGGGGAAAAAGAGGCTTTGTTTCATGTGTGAAGTAAGAGTGGCTAAAAATGTGCCACACACACACACACACACACATCACTGTTTCAAAGCAAACCGCTGCAGCTCCTGATGGAGGGACTTCAATCCTTTGTCGTAGGCCTGGCTTTTAAAGACATGTGAAAACTGAGCTTATTGTGCTTCAAAAGCATGTGAACTTTTTTTTCGCACTGAGCTATACTTGTAAAGTGTGTCATTTTTTTTAATAAGAGTCATTGTCCTGCCCTTTTTTTAGTAGTCGGTGGATGGTAAGCAAGATATAAATATACATACAATATTTATCATACAAATGTAAGCTTAAATTCATCACCTGCTCTACAGCAATAATTAATCCAGGAATAAAAGGAAAAGGAGATTAAATAATCAAAACAGGCTGGTTTACTACAGCTTGACATACTGAGTAGCTGTGTTTTGTTACCATCCTGAAGTGAATTATTTTCCAGTAACAGCAACACCCAAAGTGTATATTTTATGCGTCCACTATACAAATACCTGCATAAGTTATTAATAAAGTAATAACAATGTATTATTCTAAAAGCACATTACTATAAATCTGTTTTACCTTGTAGTCAGAACTGTTAGCAGAGTCACTGTTACAGAAAATTAATCAACAGCATCTGACCAATCAGAATCAAGAA
This sequence comes from Leiocassis micropogon, assembly GCA_028565275.1. NCBI lineage: Eukaryota > Metazoa > Chordata > Actinopteri > Siluriformes > Bagridae > Leiocassis > Leiocassis micropogon. The sequence continues at coordinate 20,760,706 of JAOVVA010000052.1, read as the reverse complement.
CTCGGCAGTGCGGTGATTTACTTCACAACTCTAAAGAGAACTACTTTAAATGCTTTCTCCGATGTCGACTGATCATCATTAATTAAGTTATGGAATTAACTGGTTGTTATAATCAAGAGCTGATTGTGCAATTAGAGTTACAGGAAGTGAGGGAAAACAGAGATGTCTCCAACCTCGGGTAGATCTTCGGGATCTCCAAGCCTTGGTTTGCCCGGTGTCCAGCCTGGTCCATTGAAAATGACAGACAACTTGTGTGTAAAACCATCAGCATTAAGGAACTGTCGCCACAGGTACACGTAGTATTCAAACTTTAGGAGACAAAATGATTGAAAACCAGAGCAAAGTACACAATTACATTTCAGCAATAATCATCTGCTTATGGTTGCCACTACTAGTGAGCAGAAATGGGTTTACTTTGAAAACTTTATGTATTTTAATAAAATGTTTACTC
>JAOVVA010000052.1:20734185-20747343 GCA_028565275.1 Leiocassis micropogon | reverse complement strand
AATGAAAATCAAGCACTAGCAAACTAATTACAGTATGTCCTAAGTACAGTATGTACATACGAATGAGGTCCATTCAGAGAGCTCATTTGTAAGTTTAATTGGTCAAAGTCCAAAATACATACTAGGACAGTACTAGGATAGCATTTTCCATGATTATGCACTTCTTCTTTAAAATCGTACCAATGGTTGAATGATTCATTTTAAAAGAACGAGCATTGTCAATTATTTTCATTTATTCTGGACATCCTGGGATGCGCGGTGCACTCATGTGTTCCAACTTCCGTGACTGATCATGTGTGAATGCATGATCATATCTTCAAAAGTTTGTACAGTAACTTGAATGTTCGTATGTAAGGGACTTATTTTACTTGAAAATAATGTGTTGCTTTGGCCCTTAAACTCAACCTTAAACTCTTAAACTCAATCGTGCTGCTCTTTCCATAAAGCGCCTTCCTTTCTCAGTAAGATGTGGTGGCGTTTATGTTTTTAAGAAGCGCCATCACCTTTTCAGATTGATAACCTAATATGATATAATATGAAATCATAGATTCCAGAATTATTTTAGCCAGCTTTGAGTTTACCTCCAAGTAAACTTTTCAGTCAGTATTTCATTAACATTATATTATACAGTATACAGTATATACAGACTCTGACCTGAAGTACGTTTACTGACTTAAATTTCATCCCATCTATTTCTAGTATACAGTATTATATTATTTAATACATTTGAATGTACTGCATGCTTAATGCTATTATTGTAAGCTTTAAAATGTACTTCTTCTTTCGGCTGCTTCCGTTAGGGGTCTCCACAGCGGACCATTAAGCTTTAAGATGTACTAAGGTATAAATATATCATAATTATACCATGCTAGCAAAAGTATGGTTACCACAGTAAACTGTTTGGTACAAAGAAAAAGCTAACATTAGCTTAGCTGACTGCTTAGCTGCCAACATTAGCTCAGCTAATGTTGCTAAATATGTCAGCTCTGTTAAGTTCGTGCTGAACTCTTTTGCACACACTGCTATTTTGCCCTTGTGCAAACAGCACCATTCCTATGAGGCACTAACAGTGTACTGAAGGCAAAGTGCTGACTTAGCATTGCTTTTCCCTTAATTGCACATAATGTAAGACTTATGTAATACAGTACATGTCCTTGAAGTTTGATGTTAACATTCAAAGGCTCAAAGGTGAATGCACTATGATGAAAGCCACTGTAACTGTTAAATCTTGTTATTATGACCCCTGGGAGAGTCAGATTACAGAACAGGAGAAAAATTCTGTCATTTTCTGTAGTCGTTAGTAGAAACCTATAATAAACTCATCCAAACTGTTCTCATGTGATTCTCTTTGCTTGAACCTGTCTGAGAATTACAGATCATTACCGTGGAATACTGTATTAAGAGTCAGACACTGGATGCAAAAGTCTAAGCCTATAATTATTATTTACTTTTTTATTGCTTAGCAAAATTACTTGTACCATAAAGTCGCACTTTGTTTCTTTCATGAGCATTGCATAATAAAAGTTAAAATCTTGGTAATAGTTCTCTCCTTTTTATCACATTCATATAAATTATCATTTATAATTTACAGTATTGTTAAACTAATTATTAATTAGGCTTAATTACATAACATTTCACATAAAATTCTATGTTATGAGATTTTCTGCAAGGTTATTCACAGGGCCAGCATTCCATTGTGTAAGGGCCAGCATTACTTCTTTTTTTTTCTTCTTTTTTTTTAATAGATCTTGACAGAGGTTTCCTTGAACTCTTAGACTGTATCGTTGGGAAACCACTATCTAGTTTTAGATTTTGTTCCAATGAAGTGCACTTCCATGTGTAGTTTCAATCCAGTACAGAGTTTGAAAAGCTTAGATAACGCTTAGTACAGTCAGTTACAAGTATATGACACTTTTCTGGTTTACTGAGAAATACATACTTTATCAAAGTCTAGAACTAGTATATCAAAGGTATAAAAGTATCAAACTTCAGTATACGTACATACTCATACAACAGAGCTGTTGAGTTCTCAAGTGTGATTGTTTAAAAACTTTGTTTACAATATTGTGACAGTATGACAAAAGTTATGGATGCAATTCAAACTACAGGGTTATATGAGCGGCGTTCAGATCAAACCAGGACTTTTTATTGTGCGGAATAACATAATACAGTTATGAGAGTAAAAATACCTTTATTCCTCTATAAAACCCCCTACTACACTAATGCACTTATCCCAGCATTTCACTAGTGCTTGAATACCATCCAATTAGAAAGTTTTTGCAATACAGTACAGAGTCATCAATGGATGTGTATACATTTCTTTCTACACTGTAAAACAATGCTGAAGGCATCCAAAATATGCAATAATCTCCATTTGGACAGTTAATATTGAGATGTGTATGCTACTTATGCTCTTTAAAGCCGTCATAACGGTTCTAATCTGAGGTGCTATTAATTGATGATTTTTGAGGCTGGTCACTCTAAATGAGCTTCTCTCAGCTGCAGAGGTAAGTTTTGGTCTTGCTTTCCTGTGATGGTCTTCATAAGAGCCAGTTTCATCATTGTGCTTGATGGGTTTGGCAAATGCATTTGACAATGCTGTTCCAGAACACCTAACCTTCATGTCTTAAAATAACAACTGACTGTTGTTGTTGTTGTTGTTGTTGTTACTTAATAACCCAAGTCCATATTCCATATTCCAAAATCCACTACTATTCTAGAATATAGGGGGAAAAAATCCAAACTTTGTTTGTGTGACTTAACATTTATGGAAGGAGTCGCCAGTGTCACTAAGTCAGTAAGTTTCCAAAATGGGAAAGTATATAATTCAGATCCTTTGTTTGTAACCTTATGGTGATTTGCCCTGTTTTCATTTTGTGCAACTTAAAAAAAGAGAAAAAGAGAAAGAAGCTGGTGAAGGAACGAAAGTTCACAGAATTGCACAACATTAAATATAACTACAGTATAAATGAATAAAAGAACATTTTCAGAAATAAATGAAAATAGCAATGTTGGCATTTTGCTGTAGTATAAGAGAAACAACAGCACTTCAGAGTGATACTGGGTAAGTCCATGAAGTGATTATAGTAAGTAATTAAAGAAAACTTTAAACATGTACAGAAGAATTGAATAGTTTTGTAACCACCAACATCATCAGCAGCAGCAGCAACAACATCATCATCATCATCATCATCATTGTTTCAGATTGACCAGTGACATTCCTTCGAGTTTATTACTAGGCTTCGTGTCTGTAGAAGACCAACATTTATGGTTTACAAACATACCCAAAACCTGTTATTTCCCCTCCACCATTTGTTCTGTTTCATATAAAGAACACCCACAGTGAGATTTCAGTGAGTAACCACCAGCATGTCTGCCACAGCGCCACCCTACACAGCAGCGGTGCACTAAATGAGGCGCTTTGCTACAGAGTGGCAAGAGACTGCATGCCACGTCACTCACGCTGCCAATGGGCTGTGAAAGGCAGGCGGGAGAGGATAGGCTGAGTGCTAATAAGAAATGCCAACACAAACAGGCGGCTGGCCCAGCCAATCCCTCGCCTGTCACCGCAATACTTCACACTGTCTCCACTTACAAGTTAAACCCACTGGACATTGAGGATGGTTTTAAAGGTGTGATAAATTTCAAACTGCCAGCATACACACAATAAGGTAAAGGGCTTACCTACAGAGATTTGTGTTGTGGAATTTTTTTTTTTAAGTAGTTTCATTTGGTAGCCAACAGGTTTCACATGCACTACAGTGATATCCTGTGTCCCGGGCAGGAGCTGTCAGTGAAATCACTGAAAACTGGCTTATGACTAAAAATGCAGTTCTGAGCAGGACAAGGGGTTAGTTATCATGTTTCCTATACATAGTTTAACTATGAAGTAGGATCAAGTATCTTTCAAATTTAATATTTTTCAAGTCATTAACTGGAAGGTGTGTTGAGATGTGGTGACTTTTTCCCCTCCTCAGGCAGCTCGGCCAAATAAATGTGAAATCAATAGCCATTGTCATACTTTATTTTACAAGATTCTTCAAGAACTGTAAAAATCACCCCAAATATACATTATTAGAAAGAACATTTTGCTTTTTGGTTGCACAGAACAAAAAATTAAACTACCTTTATTTATACTTTATCTTCTTCCCTTGCAACACTAATGCACTTATCCCAGTGTTTCACTAGGATCTTCTTCCATCGTGTACATATTGTTTTACATAGTGCTCACATCTCACGAATTGCAAATCTTACTGTCATATTTTGCGTTAATTAGTATGCCATAGCAAAACCTACTTTTGCAAACCAGTCCAAGGATTTGTGTTTATTTTCACAAAAGTTGTGTCAAACTAGTCATCAGAATCTAAAGCCCAAAAACTATCAAAGCATGTTGAGATTTACAGTATAAGCAATATGGTCACCACATGCCAATCAATTCTGGTACAGCAGAATTTAATTTACTCAAACAGCTGTTTACATCTGCAAAGCATGCTTATCCATAGAGAGCAGGGGTAACTTTAAATAATTGTTTCTCTTGGAACTGTAGGTCTTTGTTCTAATATCGAAGTGGATTTTTGATGATGATGATGATGATGATGATGATGATGTGCTATGTGCAGACAGCCACAAATATATGCATATATTACGCACTAAATGTGCCTGTGACTTTGTTTGCATGAAATTTAATTGCACACTCAAATGTGTTTTAAAAAATGTATAACGGCATCTGTTGAATTTTGTAATGAACTAAAATTTTTACATTACTGCGAAGTGCACGGAATGCAGGAGAGAGATCGCGTTTAGTAAGTAGATTTCACTTACACACTTATAAACACGTATTAAAAATGTACAGGGCCAACTGTTGAATTTTAAGATGAGCTAATGATTTTTTTGAAGGTTGATTTTTTTTTTTTTTTTTTGACAAGGGCATTTTCCATTAAAATTTTAAAGTAGCATATCTTCTCTTCCTGAGGGGCCGATTGCAATAAAATAAAGCCTATAATTTACGAAAAGCTCAAGCAAATAAGCCTGTGAAAACCCCATGAAAGTTTGTTTAGTAGTTTTTTATGTGATGCATGCACCATCATCACGTAACACCTTGATGTGTTCTGTTACTCATCTTACATCCCTACGAATAATTTTTTCACAAATATCTTTAATGTACAGATACGCCAACTTTTCAGTTTTATTATATGTATAGATATGCATACTGTAACATTAAAACTTCCAGTTGGCTTCAGGCATCAATAAAAAAAATAAAGCATTCTCTATCGCAATACTTGTCCAGACCATAAAAGAGACACTGAGGTAGTGATCTGGACAGCGTCAACAAGATTGCTGTATGTAAACTAACTGTGGAATCACACTCATATGACCAGCAGACTTATCTACCATGTCTGCAGAGACATTAGATGCTCAACACAGCAAGAGACATCCCATAGACTCTGCTGCTGGGTTTTACACACACACACACACACACACACATTTGTGCAGAAGAGTGGCTGATTGTTGATATTATTTCAGTGTCCCAGAGGTACACCTTACTTGTCCAAAACCCAGACTCCACATCCTGACCGGCTCAATTCTTTTGTACGCCCTCCAACCTGAGTGCGCGGGGACTTCCAGTGGCGGCAGAAGATTTATGAAGCCCCTGTCACCCAGGGTTAACCCCCGCCACCTTCTACCACGAGGATTCCTTCTGAAAACAATAACATCCAGATCTGCTGGCCTCCGGGACGCCCCACTGTGCCACTGACGTGATCTGTTTGTCCTAGTGATTGCTGCTGTCCGCATTCGCTAACGGATCTCTGTCACCACCATATCAGCTAGGGAAAATCTTCACACACGCAAACTTACGAGGTGTTACCTTACAGGCTGAGATTTTAATCAAACATTTCCTGCATTTGTCTATAGCAAAAATCCATACCACTAAATGACTTTGTTGAATGGCAAGAAATAAGCTTATGTGTAAGAGGGTAAGAGGTAGGATTTGAACTATTTGGAAATCATTCACCAACAATTAATGTGAGTGTTTTTATATTAGTTTTATAAATTAGGTAAGTTTAGGGTTCATTATTCATTAAAAGTTTTCCCAAGGAAAAAAAGTCTGAGAATGTTAAGTATACAGTATAAAACTTTCCTTAATGATTGTACCTTGAGTAAAGGAGTCTGGCACAATGTTTTATACAAACCTGAACTGTGTACTCTTCCTAACTGATACTCTTCCTGTCTCAGCACTTACTCTAATGTAAACTTATGAAGAAAGTTACTGAGGATACATTAATGTGTTCTACTGTATGTCTTGATGTGGACAGACCAGCAGCCTGAGCCCCTGAACACCTTCCTGACCATCCAGCAACGAGATGGTGGTTAATATTTAAATGATTCAAATGAACAGAATGACAGTTAAAGAGCAACAATGCAGACCGAAAAATTGTTGTCATGCTACTATATTTGCATTATGACCATTGGATACTGTAATTCAATCATTATGGGTAAACCACAGAACCTAGTTGCCAAAAGAACATGTAACCAAGAAATAGGAAACCATTGGTAATGTATGTGTTTTTTCTTCTTATCCTCAAATGTATGGGCTAGCGTCACCAGTTCTAAGAAAAAAAATGGTGAAGTTCAATTAAAATATGGATAAAAGGTGGCCATTTCGAGACATGCAAATACAGCATGTAAATAAGAAACATTCTAGAAAAAGGATTGCATGAACTGTTTTCCTTGCATGATTTCTGTAAAAATTCTGCTATTAAATAATATATTTTGCTGCACATACTCAATATGGTCAAAAGTATATGGACCCCTGAGTATTTAACATTCCATTCCAAAAGCATAGGCATTTGTTTTTGGTCATGATTTGTTTCCCTTTGCTGCTATAAAAGCTTGCACTCTTCTGGGAAGGGTTTGCACAACATTTTGGAGCATGGCTGTGGGAAATTGTGCCCATTCAGCCCCAAGAGCACAAGAAACTGAGCAATGATGTCCACCAAAACAGCCTAGAATAAAGTTAGTATTTTAGTTCATCCTGAAGGCGCTTGAGGGGTTGAGGTCCGGGTGCTGTGATGGAAACCAAAGATCTTTCATTGGTAAACTATATGTTTATGGCCATTAATATGTGCACAGGGCATTTGGCAGGCACCCTTATCCAGAGCGACTTACATTTTTATCTCATAATTCATCTGAGCAGTTGAGGGTTAAGGGCCTTGCTCAAGGGCCCAACAAAGACAACTTGGTGGTCATGGGATTTGAACCTGGGACCTTCCAAACCGTAGTCCAATGCCTTAACCACTGAGCTTGCAGTCTCTGAGTTCCAGTAAAAGAAAATCTTATGGCAAACACAGTCATTCAAGACAACCATACGTATGCATCCAATTTTGTGGCAATTGTTTTTAGGAAGGTGCACGTATTGGGTTTTATGTCAGATGTCTACAAACTTTTGACCCTATAGCATAAGATAAAAAATGTTGGCAATGGTAAAAACCGGATCACAAAGCTATCACAGCTGCATGTTAAGTCTAAAGTTCACTTTTAAATGAGCAAATAATAAAGTTTCATATCATGACATTTATTTGCAGTTTAATTTAGCAAAGGTGAACCTCTAACTTTGGGCCAAAGATTGCAAACTCACAAACCACATAATTAAAGGAATCCTGCCTGTGACAGTAGTTTTTCCACTAAATGTTATCATAAAAAAGACTCTGAATAAAAATAAATGATGCAAAATTGAAAGACTTTCTTCTTCCTTTTTTATGGTTATCTTTTGCCTGATTTTCTCCAGCATTTCAATCCGAAATTACAAGTCTACAATGGCTTTCCTTTTAAATGCTGCTTGTGGACAGGTCGCTGTACCGAGGTCTCCCCGGAGACTTTTCTGAAAATAGAAGCAGGCAGAAAGCAGAGCTGGTCCGTGTCAGCCCGCATAAGAGAGAGAACAAACAGAACCAGCACGGCTCTCATCAAGTCATACTCAACTCCATTTGAATTCCTCCTGACCCAATCCAGACTAAATGCCATACATTTTGGAGCTCTGAGTCTTTCTGACAACATTTTTATATCTGTCCAAATACTGACAGTAGAATAAGGGGGGGAAGGCAAAGCATCAAATCAACCATGAAATGCAACTGAGCATTGACAAGATTCCAGGCAGAGCTATAAACTTTGTTTGTCCTGTGTGTTGTTTAAGGCTAGCATGCAACCAGAGGCAGTGTGTGGTCAGACCAGAGAGTTTGTATAGGTCAGACAGAGATGCAGCTGCAGTGGTGTATGACTCAGATCTGCTCCAGAAGACAAGGAAAGCACCAATAACTAGAACATTTGTAGAGCAGTTGGAAAATCATGTAACAGATGGAAAATAATGCAGATGACTTATTGACTTGTCAGATATTCCAAAGCTACAAATAGAAAATGCAATAAACATACTGACGTTTTGACTGATCATAGATGTTTGCATTGATATCATTTATACCGCAGCACTGTTGAATTCTCCATTGATTAGTCAGATGGTGTTGATTAATATTTTACTCCAGCAGCATTCATTTCAGGCTCTTTTCTATAGTAACAACTTACACAGAAATATGTACACTGCAAAAAAAAAGATATTTATAGATTATATATAAAATTAATTTACAACTTTATATCTAGACAAATTTGACTATGTTTAAGCAAACTTTTTTTTTTCAGATATTTTTGCTAGGTTAAAGTAGTACTGGAGGGAAAAATCTTTAGTTAAACCTTCAGCTAAAATTTAGTTAGTGTGTCTATAAGCATAATAATCTTACATTTGGTTTGTTGTAATCTTATTTTAAGAAACTGTGGAATGTATTTAGTTGTTTATTTGTTTGTTTGTTTGCGTATTGCAGACGCAGCATGCAAAATAATTGTGTAATCTTTTGTGAAATTTATTTTATTTAACATATTTTGGAAGGAGTCTCCAGTTTCAGTGCTTTTAAACAGTCAGAGGTAACAGTAGTTTTCAGTTGCATGTCTTATTTTTGCTGTTTACTTTTTGTATAACTACTGTAAAGTGAAAACAAGTGCTTTTCACATATGGTTTACCTATGTAATTATAACTATAATTTAAAAAACTTTTTTTTTTTTAATTTCTTTTACATTTTCCTTTTTTAAAATTTGCCAACTTGCTGGAGTATAGTTTTTTTTTTTTTTTAAGTGCCATGTGTGTCAGTTGGATATCAGTTGACTTATTGCACCACGTCGTCATTTATTATTTCTCTATACCAACAAACATTCTTACATTATATTACCTCAAACAGCTAAACGCTAGAGTCATAATCTCTGATGATTTTTCACCTATACTCTATTTGTTTATCAATAAGAACTGATTATTGGAAACGTCGTAAAACAAACCGAGCCCAACTGTAAACCTAGACTACTCCTCATATTACAGTAATGTCTTCTCAATACTGATGGCATCTGAAAAGAGATGGTTTCACTTAAAAGAACTTCCTTTATTCTTTTCAATTTCCAAACAAATAAAGGCCTTAAACTTTTAAGTGTTTTACATGAAGAAAGGGGGGGGGGAATGAAATTCCCATTAAAATAAATAAAATAAGTCTTCATATTTCACAGTGGCACTAATTGGGGTCTGTGGGGTTTTATGATAGTCATATTTCTGCCTTTTGTCTGTTGTTTTGCTCAAAATAAAGATTTATTGCCAGCATGTGCAAAAAGAATAGGATTTTAGATAAATATTCCCATGCTCCACTGGAGGCTAAATTGAGTATGAAAACCAGTTTGAAGCCATTTGTGTCAAAGTCAGAAAATGGCAAAGCTATACTCATAGGTTTAGAGTTTAGCAAATCTGGCATACACTTGTGTCTATTGAATTGGCAGTTTAGAAATAACACTCAAATAAAGACTATTCACTAAAAGACAAAAAGAATAAATAATTATATAAATAAATACATACGTAAATACACAAATAAATAAATAAATAAATAAATAAGTAAAATCCCTATTGCTAAATATAAATTACATTTGTGCAATGTTTTTCTTAATAAGAAAGTGTTTGGGTAATAAGTGTAGCTTATCATATACTTCATCATTTACAGTAACGTCCCATCTGCATGTGCATTATTGTGAACATGTGGCTTCAATGCATTTAAAATATAGTCTATAGTCTATAAATAATCCAGTGCGCAGATATTAAACAGATAAAAAAGCAGAGGCCACAGCCTTTATGTCTTTAGTGGAAGTTATGTCCAACCCTGTGATATTCGGGAATGATGATGGAACAGGAAAGCTAGACAAATAATTTCCTTCAACTTCAAAAAATGGACAAATTGGAGACAGGAGACCGCTGATATAAATGACATTTCCTACTTCACCAACAGGCGCTCTGGACAATGGAAAACATAACATGACAACCACAAGCACCTCATCACTCCACTCCGTCGCAGTGACGTCTGGAGAGACATGATTTTAATAATGTACTGGGGTACTATTAAAATTAAATCTGAGCAGGCTGAAATTGAGGTTACATAAACATGCACTTAACCCTCTCAAGAAAGACCTATAACCCCAATTAACTACACGACTAAGAAATGAGGCCGGTAAACTCGGCTTAGACATAATGGTTATATTTTGCCCGAACAGAAATGTTGTAATGGGCAGCAGTATTGGCTCAGGAATGCAGTTGCCTGCCTATTTCGAAGGCAACTTTAAGGAGTGTTTTCCGCTTAAACATAACTTTAAGCCTAGATCACATAACCTTAAAGGAAATGTCCACCTAACATCTTAGTGGTAAAAATAGATCTATGGATGAATTTTGTAGTGACGGGTTTAGACAATGGTTTGAATGAATTTGTAACGGCTAACACCTAATATCCTTAGCAATCCTTAACATTCCTGAAGTCATTTCCTGGACTTAGTTCCTCTAATTGTTCACTAGTATGCCATTGGATTTTGTTGTTGTTGTTGTTGGTAATTTTAACATTTTGATATTTATGAGCTTTCTTAAGTATGAAATATTGCTATCCACTTCTTTTATACAACTGTATGAAGTGGCAATCAGAAAAGTATCTTATACTTTAAATATACAGTAAATAAAAAAATATTGAAAAGGATGAAAATCAATTAACGTACAAGACAAAAATTGTTTAAGTACATTTTGTAGTAATATTTGCAGATAGTGCATTAGAGTGCAAAAATCTTGAGCCACACTATTTCTTCATATTTAGCTTCCAAAGAACCGGACTTTGTTGTTTTTTTTTGGCAAGTTTTTGGCTCTCATTTTAAGGCCAGTCCATACCTGAGCCGTTTCAGAGGAATATGTTTTCAATTCAGTTTTTTATTTATATAGCACAAAGCAAATGTTTAGACAAAATCCAAAAGAAAATTAGGAAAATGAGTTTAAAATGTGTGAGGAAATATGTATAAACGTACAAAATGATCAGATTCCCTTATCAGCAAGTTTTTGTTAAGCCACACAGTGACCTATGAATCATTCAAGCATAAAAACCATCTAACTTAAGGCATGAACAAGTGACAAACAGGTTCAGACAATGACAGATAATCAGGCCGCCAATTAGTTTACTGGTGTTGTTCAATGTTGAGTGATTGGAATAGACAAGAGTATAAGCCCAGTAGCCAATAAGATTTTTTGCTCTTAAATTATCTATAATTAGACTATGTCTAGTATTATTAGCTAGCTAGAAAAATTTGATATTTAGCATGCTTAAAATTATACTTAAATAAAAATTATTTAAGTATAATAATCTGTGTATACCTTTATATAAACCTTGTAGACATCAAAGTATGTATGGCTTTCAGTTTCATGACATACCATGGCTGCATCGGTGAACCCAGTAATATCCAAAGTCCACACCTAGGAACGCCAGCCACCAAGTCCAAGCTGAGTCCCAAGGTAACTCCAATATGCGGAAGTTGTTCCAAATATATATGTAACCAGAAATCTCCAAACTTTTTATGAAGAGGCTAAGATGAACAAAAAATGAAGTGAACCCAAAGACTAACTTTGTGGTGAAGGTTCAACATATATAATGTTCACAGTAAAAATACAATAATGAAAAACAGTGATGTTGCTGTGCTTCACAGCTGTAGAGCTCAACACCAGCATGCATCAAGCAATCAAGTGCACTACACTCTAAAAACATTTTAATATGAAATTTCTATTTTATTGTTATTTTATTGTTTTGAACTTCCGGTAATAAAATTACCTGAGCAGTTAATACATAGCAGTAAACAGAACAAGGCATTTATTTAGGAATCTTAAGTATCTGTTTGCAGGAAATTGGCTGGAACTGGTTGGAAAACGTTTTGAAGCATTATAGTGAATCTGATACTGTTCTTTGAAAGACTTTAACTATCAAATTTGCTGCTGTTTTTGTAGATAAACTGAGAGCCAACATTCGTTGTTATTTGTATAGTTCTCTGTTTTATTATATTTAATATTTCTTTGCTAATTGCATTGTGCCTTATTTTTGTACATAAATTTTCACCTTAACTTCAGTTGTTTTTAAAAATGTTTTACTTCTTTTTTTGTCCTGTTTATATAATTATATTACTTTCATCATTTAATTTGACTACTTTTAGCTACCACATGAAGGTTAATGATACATAAATAAAGTGCATTATTATTATTATAATTATTATTATCTAATAATGTCACTGCTTATTTATTGGTAAATTATTTAATTGTAAAATCTCACATGTAAACAGACACCTTTACTGAGTTTAAAGTAATACAGAGCACAAAGTCAAGTTAAAGTGATGTGGTACAGTATATAGATAAAGATAAAGCAATGAGAGTAACTCACTCTGGCATTCGCGACATCATGCCTGCTGACAAAGATGTAGTCCCATCATTGATTTTGATCACAAGGTCACCAGTCTTTAGCCAACCCAGCAATATCTCCAACACGATCATTCCAACAAAGAATAGGGTGGCCTACATGACAAAAAACATCAGGAATTGTCATTTAATGTTTTATATATATATATATATATATATATATATATATATATATATATCTTGGTATCTGTTAATGTCCCAAGCTCTCCTTTGTTTTTTTGTGTATATTTTTGAAATACAAAAATATATATTGTAGCGTTTTTATCGCCGGAAAGGATGGTGGAGAGACAAGTGAGCTTTCTTGCTGCCCAATGCAATGG
>JAOVVA010000052.1:20687313-20731940 GCA_028565275.1 Leiocassis micropogon | reverse complement strand
CACACACACACACACACACACACACACACACACACACACACAGTGAGGTACAGCAGATACAGCCTTTACTGTTCTTACTGTTTTCTTATGCTGAGTGTGTGTTTGTGTGTGTGTCCATGCTGGAGTCTCTTTATGGGGACCAATTGTTCCTATAAAAAAAAAGGAATATGTGATAGTTTTGGAATATTTGGCTACTTTTATTTTAAAAAGGTGAAAGTGACTTTTTAATTATTGTGTTCAAGATTTGGTTTGAAAGGGAATACCCCACAAAGACAGAATTACAAGCGTCTTGGCGAATATGTGTATAAGAACACTCCAGGGCAGGATATACCACATAGGACGCCCCAACATTACATGCAGCCCCACATCTGGCTGTGGACTCTCAAGTCAGCACTGCACAATCTGCAAATAGCAATCTGTCTCTATCAATCTGCGGTTCAGTATAAACAGGATTTTCACTTATTATTTCTATATTATACTGCAAAATTACAGCATATTAATTTCAGTATATAAGGTACTGAAAACAGTACCTTTGACTTTAAGTGTTCGAGATTTATATATTTTATAGGTTTTCATTATTTACAAAAAAAAAAAAAGAAAAAAAAAAAAAGCTTTATCCCATAGTTCAGATCTCTTGGATTTGGTGGTGGGACAGTTTCTTTTATACAGCTTTTTTTTATTGTGAAAATTTACTTGTGAAAATTGTTGAGGGAATCTTAACAGTTTTATAGAAAACTTTATCCGTGGTGCCAATCTTGTCAGGAAAATTACATTTGTGAAGCAGATGTCGGAGTTTTTAACATTTCACTAAGCCTTGAGATCATTGTTTCTTATTTATATAGCACAAGTATTAAATGATTTCATCTGAGATATGATCACATTTTCCATCAAAATGTGCTTTACAAAAGCAGGAAGTTTCATATTATTTTTTATATTTTGACAAAATTATACACAACAATAACCAATGTATGCGCATTTATTCCTTCTGTCTTAAAAAAGCCAGTCAAGGCACAAACATGTGACCATACAGATGCATGCAGACAGGCATTACAATAAAGTAGCTAAACACTTGTGAGTAAAGTTAATCACTGTGTGCATGTGGCAACATTACAACAATTCAGATCCTTGCTGTGTGGTTAATTGTCTGCTCCCAAATGTTTATATAGGTCTAGTGAAAGATTAACCTTTCTACCTCAAATGATAAACATGTGTTGACTTGGTTACCGCCAAACCCAAAAAACACACCCACAATTAAAATGTGTGGGGGCTTTAAATGTGAGAAAGTACACAAGTTTGCATTTACTGTGGCATGAGGCAACATTCTAATGTGACATAAAACCATTCCAGACAGGAGAAACCTTAATGTCTGAAAACAAAATAAAATTGATTACATTTTGGACTAAAATAGTTATGGTATGTGAAGCGATTGTGGCAGACCTCAAATAAGTTATGGACTGCAGACGAATCCTCTGCTTGTGTTCTGACACTCAGAAGCAATTTCATTTCAAACTTCATACTCGCATTTCCCTACTGCGGTGTCATGATTTACGACTGTTCCATGCAGCCAGCAATTACGCATGAAAGACAGATTCAATTTAAGCATTTTCTACTGTCAAAGATATTGCTGACCCTGTTGTTAGTTATTATTATTATTATTATTATTATTATTATTATTATTATTATTGTATGCTGCTTTAAAACTAAAAGGAAAACTAGTTTAAAGATCTTACATTTTCCTGTGATTTCCGGTTGTCCTGTCCTGCTGATGAAGTGTTTCGTAATTCAGGTTGAGTAAAAGTAATAGCAGTAAGTAAATTGGAAATAGAAAGTAATTGGAAATGGACAGGAGTATGTAAGCAGACCAGACATTAGAATTTATGGACAGAAGAACACCATTTTCCAAATTGGGCACCTCATCCACACCCATTCCAGCACCACCCTTAGTTCTAATACAACACAGACGGTATTAAATAAGCATTTGGCCATTAGCTTTGTGGGGATACTTATATGAAATCCCATCCACGCCATGCTCTGTTTTGCATCCAGTACCAGTCAAAAGTTTGGACACGAGTTTGGATTTGGATTTTTTTCTACATTCCAGAACCCATACTGTGTTTTTTCTTTTTAGATATTTTTCTATATCTATGAAATAACACATATGGCATTAGGTAATTAAGTAATAACAACAAGAACAGCAGTCAGTTGTTATTTTAAGACATGAAGGTCAGCTGTTCTGGAATAGCTCTTGCAAGAACAGTATTGTCAAGTGCATTTGCAAAACCCACCAAGCACCATGATGAAACTGTCTCTCATGAAGACCATCCCATTAAAGCAAGACGAAAACTCACCTCTGCTGCAGAGAGCATAAACAAATACCAATTTATTTACTCATTTTGATTATGAGCCTAGAAGGCAAAAAGGTAAAGTCAGTTATTTCATAACAGATCAGAAAAAAATCAGTTCCTCTGTTGATCTTAAATAAATGAGTATGCAAAAGATGATTTTTTTAGAGGAAAGTAAAATCAAATGCAAATTGCAGAAATTATTGAAAGCATTAATCATGACATCAAATCATGGGTGGATAAATGGATTAATAAGTTTACAACTACCAATTCAATCTTGGGGGCTTCATTAATCAAGATATTGATCAGATAGTTTGGAGACTTGAAATACTCCAGAGAGTATATGACTGTCTACTATAATAATAATAATAATAATAATAATAATAATAATAATATAAACAGCAGCCACATTATAGCTTTGTTATTTTAACAATCTTTGCAGTTGTATATTATGACTTGTGATGTTTTGCAGACTAGTGTTTAGGTCCAAGTGCAAGTCACCTGACTGTTCCTGCAGAAAACCCTCTGATAATCTCCAGTCCTTGGATCAGTTTTCTCTCAGTGGAGTAAATGGTGAGTTCACTTAGCATTTTCTAGCTCATTGTGGAACACATAGTTTGTTATATAGCGTGAATATAGTTTTATTTTGCTGAATTCATGCTCAGTCATAGTCAGTGATATGGTGATTATCCCACAGTTTCAAGTGCACCATTTTAATTACAAAGAGAAGGGGTATAACAAATGTGTTACAATTATAACAATACAATTATTTTTCATGTAAATAGAAATTAATTGTATTGTTAGTTGTACACATCAGTAAGTAAATCACTGTACTTGATCTTGTTTGTAGATCAACCATAAGTACTTAAATGTGGCCCCTTGGGACATAAACCCATGTCATCTGTAAATGCGCCCCCATACATAGGGTGGCTGTATGTGATCATTATTCCAGGCTAGAGGGAACTGGCAGTATTTAAAATGTTCTACCACCTAGATGCCTTAGAATAAACAATAGCCAAGGAGCAAAAACAGTAACACTTCTGTTTAAGACTTTTATAGAGCATATTTGCTCTGCCATAATTTTCTGAAATTTAAAGCACTGGTGTTCTAGCCCTAAGCAAAGTTCAGTGTGAGCTCACACTTCTATTAACAGTGTTAGGGTCCATCAGATCTGCCGTGACTGTGACTAAAATAAAAGAAAAGAAATGCGTTATAGGTGAAAGCTCAGACATAGACAGTGCTGTGAGTGAACACCTTGGCAATGGCCCATGATCCACTTTCTTGGAAATTTCAGCAGATTCATTTCTCATAATGCATAGTGCAAACACTGGTATATCCCAAGTGACCTTATTCAAACACCTGCAATTATGGAGAGCCCAGGTGTGGGAGAGTTACTGATTTTTGCACCCAATTCACTATAAAACAGCTCAAACTGTAATTTGTCGAATGAATGCAGAAGCATAAACTAGAATAGAGGTTACAAATTATTAACAAATGCAACTCAAAATTGGAGAGAAAGTAAAACCTCATTTATGTAGCACCTTTAAATCCAGGTCTTTTAGGTCTTTCAGGCTTACTGGTGAAAAAATTATGTCTAGGTTGGGTGCACATAAGTGTGTGCATGTGTGTGTGTGTGTGTGTGTGTGCATTTATTGAGGACTGAGTGCTTTTAATTAAGCTGTTTGTTCAAGTGTTAGATTGTTGGTTACACATAGTTTATGCTTATGTTTTTTTTCTACCAAATTTAACTCAATTTCTCAAACAGACTTCTATTAGACCAGATATTATTTGGGAAATGGACCATTCTCAGTGCAGCATAGCCACTGCTATAACAGTGATACAGTGATATCTTGTGTCTGTAAATGATGCAGATACAGCTGCCCATTTTTTTGTTGCTGTTGTTTTATTTTATTTTTTTCAAAGCAGTGTGTCCCGTATTTAAAGTTGGAGATTGAATTTAACTTATGTCAATATTTTCTTTGAGAAAGATCCATGTATTCATTGTAGTCAGGTTATGTGGGTATTTTCAGAGTATGCTTCAATCATGCAAATCACCTGCGTGTAGTTAACACATCTGGGGATGCCAGATTTTTCATAATAATACCAAGACAGGGTAAGCGTTTCCTATCATCTCAGAGTGATCAAAATTTTCTAATCACTCGATCAAATTTTCCATCCCGTAAAAATTCATCACACAGCAAGTTTCTGGTATGGTCTATTTTATAAGCACTGCTAGCCATTTTTCCCTAGCGCTAGTGACTATTATTGACTATACCAGAAACTTGAAGCAGAAACTTGAAGCGGGATCAACAGAGTGATATCACTTTTTATGTCACTTGCACAATAGCATCTAGACCACTGTCTTAAACAAAAACACTTGTCTTTAAAGCTTTAGGGTTTCTTTCTGTGCTTTTAAACCTAGTACAATGTAACCGAAATGCAAGAGAAAAAAAAAAAAGATAATAATATATCAATGAAAAAATGAAGGTGTCTAGTACATGTTGCTGGATAAAAAGTACTAGTATAATTGTCACAATCATTAATTACTAAAAACAATAATGAGGCCATAAGATACTAAGTCTAGATCAGTTCTGGTATAAAAAGGAGGCAATTACGATATTAAGTACTAAGCAAGTATTAGATTAGAATGAAGCAAGCACTTCATTAGATGCCTAATTTGCTCGCCGGCCTTATAGAGAGTCCAGTGACATTGTCTTCTATGCATTTATCAATGTCATGTTTTTGATCATAGCACTGGTGTTGACTATTCAGGACCAGCCTCAGTACCATATCAGCGGCACTGCTGTACAACAAATGTCCCAGAAGTGCTTGTCCCCTTCCCATTGTTGAAGGCATAGCAATAGATGTTTGTCAGTAATTGCTTGGGAAATGCACATATATGGTAGAGGAACCTAATAAAACAATAGACAATAGAAATAAGCTTTGCAAACTCTTTAAACTTTGGGAAAGTAACAGTAAATCACTTTTAATGCCCATTCATATTACACCATTCCATTTAGTTGTTGTTTTGATGGTGGTCTTTTAGCTGCTCCCGTCAAGGGGTGGCCACAGCAGACCATCCAATCCACGCACAACTTGGCACAGGTTTTAAGCCAGGTGCCCTTTATTATTCAAGCCTCCGATTTTATCCAGGCTTGGGGCCGGTGCTCTGCCAAATTATGCTACCTTGTCAAAAAATGCTACCATAACATTAATTGATTCACTAAATTCGCACTACCCTATTAAAATGCTAAATTGCTAAAGGGGTATATGAACAAGAACACTAAGTGCAGAAGGTTTGAATACATACAGTATATATAGGAGAATTTATGTAGCATGTCAAATATTCCCGTCAATAAACGCTCCCAGTACATAATCAATACAATGAATAAAACAGTTTCTAAGTTTGTTTGTCTTTGCAAGCACAGAACCATTAAGTAACAAAAAATGATAAGTAGCATGGATTAGCAGAAGTTTGAGCTTGTACGTTGGCAGGGAATCGAACTTGGGCCTTCTGCATGCAAGACACCTACTATACCAATGAGCCACCAATGCACTATTTTATTGCTTATGTACCATGCCAAAATGAACATTCTCTGGTCCTTTACACTGAATAAGTTTCATCCAAACCTCAATGACTCAAAAACAAGAAGCATATAAATAATGTCAGTTGGACCTATGGGTGGAAAGTTCGCTTATAAATACTGTAGAACAAATATTATTGCACATGTTTAAATAATGAGCGTATTTTAAGTGTATATTTAGATTGTTGGATTATTTTCATAATACACATTAATTTCACAGTTATAGAAGTTGCTGACTATAAAAAGTTTAAGGAACTGGTAGAATCTCTTTATATTGTAGAAGGTGATGTTGTGCATTAGTGCCAGCGTTGTAATATGAAACTGGAACGTACCTGTTGAACATACTGTGGAACCTGCTCTACTTTCGCAAACGACGTCTCATTGGGAGACATGAGGTAGAAGAGCATGCGAGTTCCCTGGGAGTAGGAGACAGAGGAGGTCTCCATGTCTTCAACCTGCGCCATGTTGTGTTTTCAGTGTGAGTGTGAGCTCTGCTGCATTTCAGATGGTTCACAAACGCAGAGCTGACTTTTGCCCTCCAGGGTGAATATTTGCAGTGTGAGTGATATGATAGGTTCAGATCGTGATATTTAACTAACTACTCAAGGACAAACGTATCAGGAGTAACTCTGACACTGAACCCTGTATCTGAACTTCCGCTTCAATTTATATAACACCAGAATTGCACAACACCTAACGCTTGCATAAAGTGCATATGCATGATTTGTGACTTTCTGTGAAAGGAAGAACAAAACAAAGACAGATCCCGTTTAAAACCGTATTACCTCTTCTATTTGTGAAAAAAATCCTAATGTACTGCCGCAGAGATCCAATGGACTTTCAGTTAACAAGGCAAGCAAATAACAATGTTGCCAAACTTGGTAATACATTCAATAAGGCTTTTTTTGGAAAGTGTTGTGGAGCAGCTGAGAAGTGATCATCCACAAAGATCCACTTATGAAGGCATGAGTTACATCGCTTATTTCCCCTTCAAATGGAGACTTTTGAGACACCCTGTACAACAATTTACATAGTGAATGATATTCATTGATAATCAACTATTAATGCAGAAGAAGAATAAAAGTTATGGATCATCTGGTGGTCCTGGGAACCCTTTCTGCTACAGTTCTTAAGCCAATGTATGTCAACCATGAACTTACACACTTGAAACACAGTGTGTCAAACCCAAAAAGAAAAAGAGTTAAGAAAGTTATTAAATGAAAACATATATCATTGGCAGTAAAAAAAAATCAATCCATATTCTTATGTGGAGAATAGCCAGAATTTGACAATTGCTCTAAGAAACTGTGGCCTAGTTCACAAATGCGTTTACCTGTTGTCCCCATTAAAAATGACCATTTTAATATAGTATCTAAGAAAAACTAAATAACGGTATAATTTATTTTCCAACTGTATTGTAAATTAAAATCAAGAACAACAGTATTAAGCTGCTTAGAGCCATTACCTCATCATTTGTCATGTCCTCAAGGCCACAAAAAGAATGCGTATCCTGTAAAAGTACCTTATGCACTTCAGCAGGAACGTGTGGGAAGCAGAATTTTGGCAAAGTCCAGACAAATATTAGGTGCATAGATCTGTTTTTCTGTTAAAGGAATGCTTCCGCAAAACGCGGAAAAAAAATCTGGGTTTCGCGATTCTAATCATCTTATAATGTAAACTGTGCACCACAACTCAGACCGCGATGATACATTTAGATTTATTCGGCATGCTGACACCTATTGTAGTTATAAACCCATGCAGTGTTAATCTTCACTGTTTACTGCTTGATGCAACCCCAACACTCCATGCAATACTTTCTTTAAACTTTGCCTTTGCTGTTTATTTTTCTCCTTCTTGCTAATTGAAACTAACCGCAAAACATCCGTGTGGTTCTTGTGGCCGAAGGACTCAGTCACATGTCCTTGTGGGCGAACCTGTGTTTAGATACTGTGATTTTCTTTACCAATTAAGATGCATGCTCACGCTGTGGCGAGAGAAATTGGATCCCATAACAATATCTCAAATGTGCTTCTGTAATAGAATATGATCCATTTGCACACTTCCTTTTAGGCATCTGGCAGAAGTCTTGACCCTGCCTAGAGGAGACATTGAGTTTCTCTGGCGTTAGTGCTCTCCTGCTTCCTCAATGATTTATTCATGTTAGCCATACTCTCTGTCCTGGCATATATTAGCCATGATGAGGCACAGACAGGATCACACAAAGCACTCAAAACCCATTTGCAGCAGGTATTAAAACTGCTCTTCACTTGTCAAAGATTCAGGAGAGATTACTGTTGATCATGTTTTATGCACAGTTTGCAGAGAAGACTACAGACTGAATGAAAAGCCAGCGACATTTTTATTTATGATGAAAGTAGCAGGCGTGAGATGGGAGTTAAGAAAATATTCATAATAATATTTACACAAATTTAATACTTAAAGTACAGGGAGTTTTTGCATGGGTTGGATCCTATTTTGGTATACATTACAATTTTTAGAATATACAGTAGAAACAAATGAATGATGGTTTACAGTGAAAACCAAAGCATAGACTCACTTTGTAACACAAGGCACGTTTTATGGAATGTTCAACATTTTGACCAAATTAGAAACAACATTTTAACACAGGCAAGTTGCACATTCCCTTCTGAATGAATTAAAACCTGTAGGTGTGTAATGCATTTATACTGTACTTTCCAACTCTTATAATATTCCACTTGTAAACTATGTTTAAGTGTTCATTTACAGCAAGGCACATTGTTCGTGTTGTTTTATTGTGCACATGCGTGTACAATTTTATCGTGCGCGTGCACATTTAACATAATCATAAGTCTGTTGAAAGATGTCAGTCCTGTGTACATGGGGATATGTGCATGGATTTTGAGCACAGTCAATCAGTTACCACATCAACTACCCAAAAATCGTTGTAGGAGCATTCCCTCCATTCTCTAGGTCTTCCAGTTGTGGTTTGTAATGCAGCCATGGGGATTAAAGGCCCTGGGTTGCTAACCGAGTATGTGGCTCCTCTTCATAAATAGCAACTGGGATAGCACTAGGGTATGATATGCATCTCATGGGCAACATCTTTATATCATAAATGAGCATGCTCAGAGCTCTGATCGCTGTCATGGCTGTCCTCGTTCATCAGTGAGTCTGGTCTGTGGTGGAGACCGACGATGCCCGAAAACTCCGAAGGCAACAAAGTCCCCTTTTTCACATGAACCAGTTCTTTCTCCCTGGCTACGGCACCTTGCTGTCCACCCTTCACTCGCTTCCACTTCATCCGTCTGTTCTGAAACCACACTTTCACCTGGAGAGGAGGGGGAAAAAAACACAACTCTGAAAATACGTAGCAGATTTAATGAAGACTAGAAGTGAAGGTTGAACAGTGTGTTCGGTCATATGGTTGGCCGATGAGCTTTCATTTTGGCATAGTACTGTATGAACTATCTGAACATCATCCATGACTCACCAACCACAAGTAAGCTAATAACATTTGGTCAGTGGACAGTTGCTTATGGGACATGATCACATGAGTATGTGCTATTTATTTCGGCAGGTTGATATGCAAAATTTGCCAATTTAGTCCGCTAAACATAATCGTAACACCCGCCAATGTAATAACAGCTACAAAAGTAATAAATCACAAATGTAATACAAATCTGCAGCTTTTAATGTAATGATCCCACAGACGTCATGGCAGTTTGGGGGAAATTTATTACGTTAGGGGGATTATTACATTAAAAAATGACAAATTTGTGGTTTGTTTGTGGTTTATTCTGTTTGTGGGCTGTTATAATGTTGGCACTAATTTAAAAAAGTAAGGCAGTGAGAGTAAATATATTCCTAAGACTTGAACATGATTGTTCTGCCTGGCTTCTAGTTTTTGGCAGTGACAAGAGTTTTTTTTTTTTTTTCTGCAAATATGGTTCAAAAACTGAAAATATAACATACCAGGTGGAATTGTATCTTTCAGTAAAACAATGTAGGTCATGGCAGTAGATTTGATGGAAGCCCCTGGTCAGTTGGGGCTTACTTGGTATTACCCAAAATGGAGAGTTTCCATATTAGCAATAATAAATTGTCATCTGAGTGCATCTGTTCAGTTGGATCAAATGCTTCCCCTTATTTCCTCTCTTGACAAGCAAGGGCCATCATTTACATTCCCTGGAATGATGACTAGGCAGTTTCTTAAATGGCCATCACCATGCGAGGGAGTCCTCACTGGTCATGAGCTTTGGTGCCCGGGGGTGGGATCACACTGTGCTAAAATTTATTTTTGGTGGGTCATGATGCGGACAAACTGAGTCATGTGATGTGGATGTCATCTTACTGCGCAAATGTTGGGGTTTGCTTCTGGGCAGCCAATGCATTCATATTGTTCGTAATGGATACTTCAGACAGGTTCCTCAAATAAACCCAAAATAAGGCACTCAATATTGATAATTTTTGATGCTTGCTTTGTCTTCTTCAGACAGATAATAAAGTTATACAGAAATAAATAAATAAATAAAGAGAGTCTTTTTTAATGACATATTTTAGGCTTAAACCTTGTCTTTGTAACATTGGGGTTAATGGTTTGTGGATTCTCTATGATAAATCTTGCCATATGATTTGCCACTTGGGGCCCTTGCTGTCAGCCGTGTACGAGGACTGTTCCTAAAATACATCTGCAAGCTTTGCACTTTTGCCCACAGCATGGAGAGTTGTCCACATCACTCCTGACAAGTTTGAGTACCTATTACGTCTTCTTAGTACCTCATCAGTCAGGTCTTCAAAAATAATGTAATCCGAGTAAGCTAGGACACTAATTGTTACGGATATACTGTACGTACAGATATTATGATTAACACATGGTATTATTACTATTACTTAAATTACTATAAGTTGCTGTTATTATTTTGAAATTAGTAGCTTTAACTTTGATGGCTGCAAAGTAAAGTGATAATTGTCCAGAGATTTCAATGCCAAGTTCAGTAGCTGCTGGTTCACACAGGGATCACATAGCAAGAGGGGGTTTGCTCGCTCCGTCGTGTGGCAAGGTTAATGTTATGCTGAGGTAATGTGACCCCAAAAAAGATACCTAATTCTGAGTATTCAGCTGTCAAACACTCTCCGTGAGGTGTTCTATAGAGCCACTGAGGCTTGGAACGATTTTTATTAAACATGTATTCATAAACGTTTGATAAGTAAGAATAATTGGGACTGAACTTAAACTTGCAAAATGGAGCTATCATGGGTAAATGATTCAGATCCAGGATGTTCGATTAGATCTTTTTGCATATGTCAGTTTCTCCCACAACTATCAAACTGACTTAAGATATTTCCTTGCCTACACAGATGTTCTTCCTACGCAGAACAATTTGTGCAGGAAGTGCCTAACTACACAAGCTTATCCTTTGCCTTTCTTTATTTCTTCACTATAGTTTGATGATGGGACCTTGCTGAAACATCTGGAATATGATAGTCCCCATGATAGTCTCTCTCCATAACCACTGCTGCGTGGAGAAGCAGACTAAGGGAATACTAAATTCAACACTCTGAAAATTAATGCTAAATATTTAGGCTGTATATATAAATATGTAAATATGAAGTTGCATGTTGTCATACCTGCCTTTCCGTCAGGTCCAAGTTTACCGCTATTTCATAACGCCGCAGTCGGGTCAAATAGTTGTGATGGGCGAATTCCGCCTCAAGCTCCCGGATCTGTTCTTTAGTGAAGGCGGTCCGCTCCTTCCGGGGCTTGCTACTTGTGTCTGATTTGTAATTTCCATCCTGGGACTCTGGTGGGACGCAAAAGAGAAGGAAAATATTTCCACTTGATATATAAAAAACAGAATTTCCAAATGATGCAAAATGACTATTGAGTTTCCACTTGCATATCACAGAGTATTATTGCCTTCTCAGAAACTGGGTTATAAGGAATTTCTGCATCGAAATGAAATGCCATCGTTAATAAAAAAATTTTTTTTTAAAGTACAGTAAGCATTGTTGTGTTTAATAACACTGACATTCTCAATGGTGATGTTTCATATTCTGACTTGTGGATCTTTCACAATATGTGCTCACTCTTAACAAAAGCCTTTTCCAATGTGGAGTTAATTTGTCTTCCTCTTAATGAATCAGGGACCTTTAAAGTTTTAATATGGAATAAAACAACTGTGGATAACATGTAAAAATAGGGTTCTTTACTTTATTTACCTCAACATTTTACAGGCTTCTTCCCTATATGACTCACAAGCTATAATGTTAATGTCTCTGTCTTTCTCTCTTTGTTACATTTCACTTTTTATTTTCTTGGCATGAGATGATACTCTCCCATATGTTTATGTGGAATTACCAGTTTTAAGCTTCTTTATTATTCGGCTGTTGAGTTGGTATTTATGACAAGCATTGGACTGGAAAACTCTAAGCGAAAGACAAAAAGTCGCCCCAAGAAATTTTGACCTCGGCTGTTTTTACACCGCAATGAAGAAATTTAGTTCTTGGTGTTTGTTTTATTGGTAGAAACAGAGAACTGTTTGCCCTTCTCATGACTAGATTTTGCGGTATGTTTTTAAGGCTATGCCTCAGTGGCAAATTGCACATCAAGGCAACAAAACCTCCGGTCTGTGCTAATCCAACTGGCAATCCTAAACCCAGCTGTAAATAGAGCCCACTTTAACGAGGCCCCATCCACAAGCCATGGGAACAACTCAGCTATTTCAACACACACATATTTCCAAAAGGAACTGATTTCAAATAGACACTATTTTAGGATGAACAGCACTTCCTATTGTGTTTGGCTAGATGAAGAAAGTGTACTTTTGTCCAATATACAATGTTTAGTTATTTCTAAATTTGTACCATTTTGCACTATTCAGGGTGTACGACAAGGTATAAATGTAAATTAGGATCTTTTTCAAATATATCTATGAAGTGAATTCAGCCATTCAGTCAAATTGTACTTTGCTTTCCTAACTTTCCTCTTATAGCAGCAACTAAGTCATTAGACAGGCAAAGATCATAAAATTAATAAAAAAAAACATTGGAAGTGTATTTTACATTGGAGAGTATATCAGGTACAGTCTATTGTAGAACTGATTTCTTACACCATTTCCACTCTGCATGGCCCATTTCATCAGTCACATTTCCCTGTGACCTCTGTAAGCGCTCAGAGTGGCCTGTAATTTTAGCGGGCCTTCCCTGGCTGCTGGGCGTCTGGCTGCGTTTGGCTCTGATTGAGGACTGGAGAAAGCCAGTTACTGTGGGCTAAACACAGCCATTGTGGAAGAAGAAAGACTAACATGTGAAGTTGTTTGCGAACAGTGCCACAACTTAAAGCAACTTTTCCCCAGCTTTACGATGGATGGCTACACCGCAGCAATTAGGCCTGCGCCTTAACTTTCATCTAACTTCAAAAACACAAGCAAAAAAAAAAAAAAAAAAGAGCATTGTTTTTGCTCCGACAGTCTGCGCGTCTGTGGATGATTTTTGAAGTTTTCTGCAATACATTAGTTAGAAACTATTTATCATTTTTGTCATTAATTACATCACATACTGTCATTATTACTGAGCCTGATTTCAGATACAAGACAGTAACTGAAAAAATGTGTTAAATGATAATTTGTTTCGGTTTTGCATATGGTTTTAGTCGCCCAGTGTTGAATTCCGTTTTGAATAAGTAAAGATTTATTAACGAAAATCTGACACCGTAGTGCGCATCCAGATGTCCCAATGTGGAAATAGTTTATCTGGCCTAATAATATGCTGACATTGAGTACAAACTCACTTGTACAAGCCTTAAATCTTTTTATTTATTTATTTATTCCCTAGCCATAGCGGATTATAATTACTTTTCAACATGTAGAAAACTATACACATTATATCCAAGTCACGTTATAGTTACTCCTGTTTATTCTTTCTCTCATTCTCTTATTTATCGAGTGGCGTGATGAGAATAAATAAACGTCCGTGACGCCAAGCAAGAAAAGTTTGATTTCTTTATAAATCTACTGTATAATAATATATAATAATTTGCTATATGTGTGGGTGTGTGTGCGTTTGAGAGAGAGAGAGAGAGAGAGAGAGAGAGAGAGGTTAAGGCTCAGATACTGAGTGGAAGCGACAAGCCAACTATTACAGTTTTACAAGAAAAATATTAGATTTTGCGATTGTTGTCTTTGGATTTCCTTAATAATTAACTCCCATAGAAAAGTTAATACTCGGTCACAAATTATTAATTCAATATCTGAAATTACAATATTTATGTCATTAGGATTTTTAAAAATGTAATTCCGTAGGTCAATTTATAACATTGTAGCACCAATAACAATACTTCAGCAACTTCTAGGAACTGAAAGTAAAACTCCCTAACATGATAAATTGGATGTGATCTTAATTAGGCTGCTGTCACATGTTTGAGTTGAACAGTACGTACAGTATTAGAAATGCAGTTCTGTTCATGAGCTGCATTCAGTTCCCTGAAGTCCTATCAGAACTAGCAGAAAATCACAGTTGATAATGTGAGCACTTATTTGTCAGATATAATTCTGCTGCACTACATGCTGAACTACAGGAGAGCAAAGACGGTGATTCCGGAGAGGAAATTTCAATCAGTGCTCAAGCAGTGTCCTTCCAGCTACAGCCATTTTATATACAGTGTAACTAATTAAACTGACAGAGGTCCAAAAGAGTGCTTGTTCCATAAATGCAGAAGAGTTGGGCACTATATATATAAATCTACAGGAAATGATTAGGATTTAGATATGCAGAGAAGCATGTACAGTATATTGTGTATCAATACTCAGTTGATAGAGAAAAAAATATATCTGCATTGGTCAAATTAATATTTTTGGCAAATTATGGAAATATATATATATATATATATATATATATAGATATTGTCAATTAAAAAGAAAATATACTGTATGTTTAATCTTTACAGTAATATTTTTACAGAATCAATATATTTATTTTATATTATATATTATAATTGACATTAAGTATAAAGTAGTTGTTGATGCATTTTTATGTCCCATCTTATACACATACTGTGGATTATATATTATTAATGTTTATTAACACTATATATAAAGATTTCAGCCTAGAGTAAACAGGAATCACAATTTACAGTTTCTAAAAACACCTGCTGTTACAATTCATCCAATGCAGCTTGTGAGGAGAGAAAAAAAAAGAATAGAAGTCCTAACTTTCTGTTAATAAAATTGTAAATTAACTTCTCAGTGCAAAATTGGGAATGAAATAAAAACCAGGCAAACAAACAAATGCAATTTTAGTTAAATATGTCATTTTAGAATAGTAATATATAAAATTTGAGACATACGAAAACTTGAAACATTGCAGCATTGGATCCTAATGAACTTTTAATTCAGATAGTTTCTCTATGCACCTTAAATATATATTTTTTTAAATGTGAAAAACAAATACAAAAAAATAATACAAAAAACTGTACTTCTTCTATATTGTCTACTTCTCCCATTTTGATATAACAAAAATAAAATAAATGGTTTAATTTATAATAGATAATGCTTTGCCAACTCTGAGTCTCCTCTCTCTCATCTCTCTTTAGGTCCTGCTGTTTTCTCCTTTACAGTCCTTCTAATGATTATTTTATTTTTACAGTATGCCTAATTTTCTGCTCTCTAAAACATGCAAGACGAAGCAGATGGTGTGTAAAGTGGAACATACGAACAGTTTAATGCCCACACAGAGTTATAGTCTGGCCTTTGCTCCTGGCTCTAGTCAGAATAATTGCTTCTGTGCGTGTCAGCCAACACCTACAAAAGTCTCACTCGCAAAAATACGGCACCACATTTCCGAGCAGTGGGAGACTAATTTTCCAAAAACGCTACTACAAAACCCAGTCTGGATAATCCCACAAACCAGTACAATGTGTTAATAGCCACTGAGTCATGAAGGGAAAGGTAATGAAGGAAAAGTCTACTGATCTTATTTAGTTTCTTTTTATGATAAAAATTTTAGTAATTGTGTGAAAAGTTGTTATATATTATATATTATATTATACTATATTATCAAAGTTCCCAAGAAGAATCTTTCACAATTTTTGTTTTACATATAATAAAAACCAGTGTTGAGCATTTACAGTACTTAAAAAGAATATCTGAATACACATTACTCTAAGTTTTACAGTCTAATTTCTCTTACCTGAACTATCACTCCTTCTTTTTCCAGTCCTCTTCTCTGCCTCTGCTGGGGACAGTGTTTGACGCCCAAAGTCCCCACCAGGCAGACAGGACACCCCTGAGGGCATAGTTCCACCAAGACTGGGTGTACTGGCACAGAGACTCGGACCACCAGGTGCCATATCTGAGGAGCCCGAGTCCGTCCCCGTCATTCCCAGGCCTAAGCGCACATTGTTGTTTGACACACTGGACATTTGGGGTATGTGCCAGCTGCCTTGCTGTGGTTGGGGTGTAACAGGGTGATGTTGCTGAGTAATCGGGGGTCCACGCTGGTGCCCGTGCCCTCCGAAGAGTCCATCCTCTCCTGGATAACAGCTGACCACGCAAGAGGGAGAGGAGGACGAGGAAGAGGATGAGAGGTCAGGGTAGGCAGAAAGGTGCTCGGAGCGGCTGTGCAGGGCGAAGGCCGGGTGCAGGGCCTGAGGAGGAGCGTGCGGGCCACGCAGGCAGCCGAACAGGGTGTGATCCATCGCAAGCAATAAATGAACCTTTCACTAAGTTTATCTCCGCAAACAAATGTCAAAAATTATTGAACCAATTCCCACTCCGTCATTAAAGACGTCCTGGAAAAAAAATCAAGACATATATGCGCGTGTGTGCATGTGTGTGTGTGCATCTAAGCACGCCCATGTGTGTGTGTGTGTGTTTGTGTGTGTGTGTGTGTGTGTGATAATCCAGAGCGTGCGGCGAGCGCGAGCTGCCAGGCGGCGTTGGGTAAACAGCAGCAGCAGCTGAGCCGAGCAGGAGCAGGAGCTCAGATGACGGCCTGGAGGAGAGTGCAGAGGAGATGGGAGTGGTAGGAGCTTCCTGCCATTGCTCAGAGTTGGGGCTATGGGCTTTGGGCTATGGGCTGGGGCTTCCAGATGCATGCTGGGCGGGGAGCCCATGCAAGAAAGGGGGTGTTATAAATAGAGCTGTAATGTGAGAGGGAGGCTGGGTCAGAGAACCCACGCTGCCACTACTGACCACATCCACATGACAGACCCAGTATAATATACAGCAGGATAAATGTACGGCCACAGCTCAGGAAGCTCATCTCTAAGCTTGTGATTTTGACCTATAGTGCCCTCTCTTTGTCCTTGTTTTCTTTAACGTAGAAGCCAGAAGGAAAGCACTCAGTTTGGCAAATATTCCAGTCCCTCTTTCCATACTGTAGACATGATTTACACAGTAGGGGGTTATTACTAAAGCCCTGACTGTAAATAATCATCATAAAGAGACAGTTATTCAAGCAATCTACATCTCCAGTAATAACCGTGCATAAAAGTGGTTTCAAAAATAATTCCAATTGAAAAAACAAACTGGATTTTAACCAGTCTTTTTTTATATGCTCTGTTTTATTGTTGTACAATTTGTCTATATTTTTCAATTTTCTCCATATTGTACAGTCTATACAGTAAACATTTACTCAAATATCGTTCTTGAATCTTCAATTTTAAACAACTTTAAATCAGTGATCTTAAAATGTTTCCCCTTGTGTGATTGACCATGCACTATACAACACTGATTAAAATTTCAGTACTAAGCTAGCGGGTTATTTAAATAATAATAGTAATAATAATTAAAATTAAGACTTTTTGTCTGTAGAACTTATTCTTTAGACATATAATAAAAGAGCCTTAACAGTTAAGACATTCTGTGGGTGTGCAAAAGTTCTGAGCCAGCTGCAAAAACATATTTTAAGGCTGACTATTGTTATGTCAATTCAAGCACCTTTAACCTCACTCACTCATACACTTTAAGCAAGCG
Source organism: Leiocassis micropogon (assembly GCA_028565275.1). NCBI lineage: Eukaryota > Metazoa > Chordata > Actinopteri > Siluriformes > Bagridae > Leiocassis > Leiocassis micropogon. The sequence goes on along the minus strand of JAOVVA010000052.1, from coordinate 20,714,060 downwards.
CTTTATCCTGGTCTGGATCACAGCAGATCCGGAGTCTATCCCATAAAACACTGAGCACGAGGCGGGAATACACACTGGATGGGACGGCAGGCCGTCACAGTACGCTACACACATTCACACCTACTGTAAGTGCAATCTAAAAGGAAATTGACAGACAGTAACCCAAGCTCAGGATCGAATAAGGGAACCCTGGGTTTATAAGACGGAAATATTACACAGTCTGATATTCAGTCTTGTTTCTCAACCTTAATGTACATAAAAGTCACATAGAAATACACGCATTTTATGCTTGTTTTCATACACTTCAGAAGTTATTTTTTTAGACTTTTGACATGTGATTCATTCGCTGAATTATGGATTTGATCAAATTAAATAAAGATTTTTTTTATTTCTACATACCATTGTTTAATGTTTTATGCAGTTCTATTTTCTCTACTAATACACTATTAATGACATAAGGTCTCTTATTCACTCGAGTTCACAAATAAAGTAAAGGCACCTTGATAAAACAGGTGAACCCATAGGCACATACAGTACTTTGACAGCAATTTCTCTTTCAGATGAGTCACCTGTTGTTTTACATGTGTAGTGTGTTTCTTTTAGTTTAACTCGATGGATTTTCTTGACATGATTTATCATTTTTTACATTCTGCATGTGTTTGTATTTTCCGTGTGATGGTCTCATATGATTTGTGTATTCGTACATTTTCATTATTCATTTTTATGGGATGTTTATTTATTTTTTTCATTTTTTCCACAAGTGATTTTCTTTTAACGATTCGTCCATTTTTAACGATTCATCAAGCTTGTGCTTTTATTTTTCAGGTACTCGAAGATTATTACAATGTGTTCAGCTGTATTTGTGTGCTCTCTAATTGTTTTTTAATGCGCTCACATATTATTCATGTAATCGCATGTGCAAAATATGTTTATGTGATGTAAGGGTAAAGCCTTTGAACCAGAAATTTGAATGTAATACACTCTTAATGTAAATGTTCTTTTTTTTTTCTTTGAATTATTGATAAATTTTACCCTCATAAACCCAGTGTTCTAATTTAACCATATGAATATATCTGTTTTGATAGCGCACAGTGTTGACCGTATTCCCTCTCGACAGCAACACCCACGCGTGGGCCACTACAGCACAGAGACTGAGCGTGTTGCCTATTCGTGAGAACGAGGAAATAAAACGCTGTATTTGGGGAAATGGCTTTAGCAGACGTTAAGGAGAGAGACACAATCCCAGGCTTCTGGGAGGGAGAAAAGAAAAAGAACAGAAGATCATCATTCAGTTTGCACCATCTCTACGATGTGCCACGAAAACAAAGCTGAGGTGAGTACACACACAATTCTGCTTTCATCCTCGATTAAATATTGTGATTAGCCGGAATGGGGGACACTTGGTAGAGACACGGTTTGGTTTAATATGTGCAATTGCTCCCTCATGGTGTGGCATATGTGTTAAATGACTACAGACTGTGGGCCTGTTCCTATTCAGCACACAGCCTTCGAATTCCCAGCATGCAACGGGATGTGTGACCTGGAGTTTAGGGCACAAAAGGGTACAAAGGGATAAAAATTAAAGACTGACATAAATTAGTTACAAAAAGTCATATCCAAAAAAAAAAAAAAGAAAGAAAGAAAGAAACAGTATGAAGATTTATGGAAATTAGCACACTGATATCCAACAATCCTTATCTCTAGTCTGATTTTATTTACAGCCTGCTACTGTTGAAGAATAACACGGGAAATATGAGCTAAATCGTCAAGATATCTAGCAAAACTAGAGTTCCAAAATGTGTCCTGTTATAAAACTTTAACATTTTCTGTAGTTTTTAAATTTATACTCTGGCAACGATGTTTGCTGATCTATAAGACTGAGCAGTTAAAAGCAGGAATATAAAATAGGCTTAACAGGATAAAAGGACTGGGAAGAGGTTTTGCCACATTATAGAAAAAGAAAAAAAAATTGATAAAAATAAATCAAAATGTTCCTACGATGCTTAGAACAGTCTTTCTTTTTTTTGCAAATTGCTAAAATCTGGCAAAATAATTAAAATATGTAGACTGCAGTCAAAACATCACACTGTTAACTATTTGTAAGTTTATTACATAAAATAGTAAAAGTAACCTGACTTATTATATGAAATTAATTTCAATACATTTTTGTATTTAAGGACATCTATGCATATACACAGACAAGCAAGACGGAACTAAACAACGAATTCTATTTAATGTCTCCTGGCTGCATGTCCATATTAATCAACCTGATTAAGATCATTTACGGCTGTTCTTAGGCAAATCGGGAACCTTTCGGCCGCTTCTGAAGCTTCTGAAGAAAGTAGGTCTCAATAGATACTGTATTTAAAGACATCCTTCAGAAGGCCCAGATCGACCAGGTCAAGACTCCCAGGTTGATGTTTTAACCTGTTCTTTAAAATGGAACTTTCTGTTAATGGTATGAACCGCTTTTCATTACAAAACTCTCAGGTATTTGTCTCTGCGACAGTCCTCCCTCAGGACTAACAATCCGGTCACTTCATCAGAAGTAAAATCAGAAATTTCTTAGGTATTTTTTATTTCGAGTCATGTTTAAGGATGGGTCAATTCCAGTCTGGAAAAATAGAAGTCATAATAATAGCAGCAAATTTTGGTGTAAAAATTTTATTATAAAACTATGGGTGTTTGTTTATGTCTTGCATGTCTGTATACAGTGTAGTGTTTGTTTGTTTATTTATTAAGTAAATAGAAAATTTTTACTGTATGCTCTATCATTATTTAAAGTGACCTTGTTTTATTTATTTTTTTTACATAGACTTTAACTATTTCTTTTATTAGTATTAGTAATATGAACTATTAACTATTATTTAGTACTGACATGGCATATATGAGGCATATACAGTATGATATATTTCCATATTTATTTGGCTCTTGGTTAAATCTGAATGTGTTACAGATGTGGGATTTTGTAATAGGACAGCCATTCGTAAAGTACAATGTTCATCCATCTTAGACTTGCTGTGTAAGTCTGACTTTCTAATAAGAAGCTGTGATCTTTGAAATTACCAAAAAAAAGAACTTTCATGAAGTTCTTTAAAATCTTAACCTATTTCCTCCTGAGTTCCTATAAAATCACTATTAGAGATGATATATTTGTATATATATACTTAACTTCATTCTTTACTAATTCTTAGAAACATAAACTTCTGTCTAAAATTATATCAGGAAAAAGTTTCTAGTTACCTAATTGTTGCTGATAATTGCAAACTTTTTAAGGGTTTGTGCATGGCCGTTTGTAATTTCTGCCTAAAAATTCACTGCAACATTAATTCTTTAAAACAAAAAGTTGTACCAGGAATTGAATAAAGAAACAGAAATTATATAAAATATTTTTTTTTCCATTTCTGTGTTAGTCTGTGGACATAAAGTAATAAATTAAGAATATGTAAATTAAAAATAATTATTTTATTTCGACCAGTAAAATAGAAAGTTTGTAAAATAGATGTTTTCCCATTTTGGAAATACATTCTGTGGATGCTTTTAAAAAGGGAGTGAAGACCCATCTTTTTAAACCTGCTATTAATAGATTTTAATATTTATTGTATTATTGTTATTTTTAAGTGTGCTTCTGATTACTTTTACTATTTTATTATATGATTATTTTCTTTTATTATATTTATTATTTAGTTTTCGAAAAGTGCTTTGTGGCACTAACAGTAAAGGATACACAACAACAGCAATAATAATAATAATAATAATAATAATAATAATTATCCAGTGTAAATGAATAATATTTTTATTTAAATTGCTTATGAGTAGAAAGTATTTCATGTATTTCATCAGTATTTCATGATTAATGCCTTAATACTGTAAGTTAACCTGTAATGATCATGAAATTGGGGAAATATTTTCTCTACACATCACACACCAGGCAGACCAGAGTCATCATCAATACCACTTAAATGCTCCATTATAAAACCCAACACTACCAGGCTCAGGTTCAGGTTCTTGCCCACGCTAGCATTAAGCAGCTTTGTAGTCTAGTCTTTATGCTGTCTGTCAAACAATACAGCTAACTTCAGTGCCCACAAGCAGCCATTACTCATGATACAGCAATAGGTAATTGCATCACCAGAGCCACCATACTGCTTTAATAAGACCAATCAATTTGAAAAGTAGAGTCAACTTTTTTATGATTTAATGGCTTCCTCCTCTCTTTTGGTGCCTATAGTCCCTTAGTGTAAGTCCCGAGATGTCAAGCAAGGGACATTCCTTCCAATGCAGACTAATGGATTCTCAATGTGGAGGCAGGACGTCATCAAAAAAAATACAATCTCACGACATCTCTCTTTTCGTAGGCACCCTTTTAAAACTACACTATGCTCCATTCATACTGTATGTTTGCCAGTTTTTTAAGGAAAAAAAGAAACAAATCTGATGAGATATGACATGATTCTGCATTAAAAAAAAACATTTATATTTTAAACAATCTGGAAGTTGTTAATTTTTCAGAAATTATTGGCATGTTCACCCTGTGAACACATGAAAGTATTCTTTATAATGCTAAAGGACTCAGCTCACATGCCTTTATTATAAGCATGCGCTATGCATGAACTAATACTGGTGTGTAGACATTTAAAAGAAACTGTAACTTGAAATAGCAAATAAATTGCATAGCTCGTTTAAAAAGAAATAATAATAATAATAATAATAATAATAATAATAATAATAATAATAATAATCTGCTGCACAATATGAGAAAAGGAAAAGCTAGGTTTTTAGCAAAGGCACAGGAGGGTGGTTTACAGGATTAAACAAAATAATTAAAATATTGCAGTACAGTAATATATCAGATCAGATGTTATTTGAACATTGCCAGTGTCTCAGCTGTTCAGACATTTAAAGGAAGTTTGTTCCACCACCTAGGTGCGAGAAAATAAAAGATTCCTGATGCATGCCTTCCGTCTACCGTGAGACATGGTGGGACCAGTCAAGCAGTACTGAAGGATTGTAGGGAGCATGGTGCAGTACAATGTGTGATACGTGCTTGGAGGTTGGGTGCTGGCCTCTTTTTGGCTTTGTAGGCAAGCATCAGTGTATTGAATCTGATCCGGGCAGCTACAGGAAGCCAGTGGAGGGAGCAGGGTAATGGGGTGGTGTGGGAAATTTTAGGAAGATTGAAAACAAGTCATGCAGCTGCAGTCTGGGTGAGATGGAGAAGTTGAATCCTGCACAGAGAGGGAGTTGTAGAAGTTGGGGGGGAGATCCACACAGCAGAAGTATGAAAACCCATGTGAGTATATGACATCAACAATAAATAGGTAGAGGGTAGACAAAGAACAGAAGGCAACCAAGTACTGTGCCTTGTGGAATACCAGTGGAAAGTCTACATGGAGCAGGTTCCCTCCAAGTCACCTCATATAACACCATCCCTCGTATATTTACAAATTTAATTTATTGTAGTAAAATAGACTTAATATTAATATGTAAAGGCTACACTAGACCAAAATCTTTATTTTTGTGTATAAAATATTAAAGCATCACAGTTGAATGTCTAATGAATTCCTGTCTAAAAATATGACACTTTGAAGACAATAAAGGCAATAGTTAATAGGTTTAATAGTAGATACAAAATGCATGTAATGCACAGTATAAAGAAAAACAAAGTGCTAGAAAATAATTGTATAACTGCTAAATAGTTTTGGTAATGCATATGTTAGTGACACAACTCCACTTTCTATATCTATAACCAGATATAAACCTGAAGTGGGTGTGGCTTAAACCAGGTTTATGTTTTTAATTTTCATTTACTTATTTTTATTTGATTTGCTTATAATACTTAATTATATAAATGATTTGATGTTGCTCAGTGCACAGTGCATTGTAGATACATTAACTTCTTGCCTGTGAGAAAATGAAATCTCCTGAGCATGTGACTTTTTTGTTGCATATCTCAGAGGATTGCAGTCCCAATGCACTCAACCAGATCCCATTTAAACCTTTCTGGCAAGTCTTCTAAAAAAAAATAATAAATAGTACTGAAATAGTAGTGAAAATAGAATAGTGTGCTTTTTATTTTCTTGTATTTTCTTAGAACACATTTGCTAATTTGGTTGCATACCTAGAATGTAGAAATTTAGTAATCAGCTACTATAGTATTCAGCTAGTATTATTTACGTTTTGCTTGCATGCTGAGTAAATTACAGAGTGATTATCAGTGCTGCGGTAATGGTCAGTTTGGTTAAGTTTGGAAGAGACCAGCTTGGAATATTCCACTTCATGTTAAATGTCAGTGACATACACATTACCTCTATTCTAAGATCATGAATGCACCATCGTTAAGGGAAAAAAATACTCAATTGTATAAAGTTGCAATTAAATTAGTTCCAGTCACTTGTACTCTAGCATTAACTGTAAGATGCATGATATCGTGTCTAAATCTGTTTTACAAAGGTAACATTTGAAGGATTGGATCTATGAGATGTAAAATGCATGTCAACAGATTGTAGCGCAATACAGTAGCACAACATATACATCTGGCATTTGAAATAAAAATAAGCTCCATCGAATGTAGTAGCTTGTGACGAATGAGCCAAGTTAAAATGGTTAGTTTCGCCCTGTGTGCTGTCAGTCAAATTTAGATGCAACCCAACAGAACTCAGTGACCCCTGCATTTTTCACTGGCTGGGGTCACGCACACAGTCACACACGCACATTGCTCAAGGGAGCCTTTTACACCGGCCTTTCCCTCTCTTACAGTGGGAGCATTTCCCTACGCAGCTTCACAACAATCCCAACAGCTCCTAATCAGGTCTGGACCAGTAAAACAGCTCCATCCTCAGCCCACCTCCAGCCACATGCTCAGGCTATGACGCAGCTGGAACAATGGAAGGATATCAAAATGCGTTGGTGTCTCCATAAGGTCCCCAAAATCATCTAACAGCTTTGGTCATGACTTGAATAGAGATTGCTAGAAGGGTTAAAACTGTGTTGACTTCAGTTTCTCATACAATGCCTTGCATTTGTTACTACATGGAACGGAAAAAGATTTTTTTACGTTCATTTTAATATGAAATCTATTTTATAAGAGTTATATGTCATGAATCTACATAAAACTTATTGTGTATTTAAAGGGAAATCATATTTTTTTCCTTTTTTTAATAAACCTGTTGCATAGGCATTATCATCCTACTGGTGTGAAACATCTTATTAATTAGTTGTGATCTGAAGTCACATGATTAGAGGAAACTACCTGAGATGACCCGTGTGCTAATAAAGTGTCACATGAGCTGCATATACTGTAAATAGACTTTTTACTGGAGGGCCTCTGAGTTAGCTGAACTCCCATCGCCATGACAAAACCAAGGAAACATAAAAACAAATCTAGTTTTAACTAAGTCTAGATTTGAAGCATTTTAAGTAGATTTTAATTCTGGGTTTATTTGAAAAAATAATAAGTAAAAAAAAATATCTAATTTTTAATATACTGTATAATAAAAATATTTCCAAACTTTGGACAATCCCATGTGGCATCCATGAATTATTATTTAAAAAATAATATGTTTTTATGGGCCAGTTTGTGTAGATTTATGCCCATTTTGAAAATCTGAAGATTTATTTGTCTGTTTTCATGTAAAACTAAAAATAAACAGTAATGTTTTCTCATTCTCCTTTGCACAACATGAACTTGATTTTCCTTGAGTTTTAACCCTGTGAATGAAGCTTACTTTATATATTCAACATGGGTCATCAGGTTTTACATGCATTCGTAGGAACTAAAGAACATGCATAAAAATACTAAACAATTATGAAACCTATGTAAATTTAAATCATTCAGGTTTTTGATGATAATATAATTTATAATTAAAACTTTTATATTTAGTTTAAACGATACACAGTAACAGTTTGAATGCCTATGTAAGCCACTGTACATTACAGCCAGTGTGTGTGTGTGTGTGTGTGTGTGTGTGGGTGTGTGTGTGTGCATGTGTATAGAGACAAAGTATTCAAATTCAAATCATTCCATTGTAAAAAATTACATACCAGATTTTCATCTTGATTTCCCAAAAGAATCCGAGCACAGCAGTTATCTGTGATGATGCAATGAAAAACATACTGTACATTCACAGGCTAATTGCAGAGATAATGTTAACACTATTCTGTACAGACCCTGACCGGTTCAATTGGTGAAAACAAATCACCTTCAATTCCCTTCTGTGCCACTTTTAGATTATTTCCAGACCCGAGTATAATGCCTATAATTGAGACTAATTGAATCTATTTAACTTTGCTTTTACAATCAAACAGTATCTAACCTGATAGAAACCAGGCTTGTTTAAGACCCTGTAATTATTAGCCTGTTATTACAGTCTGAAACAGACTCCTCTGCTAAATAGCTACTCCTTATAGACTTCTCTAAATGTCTTGATTCATGTAGGTTATAACAATATGCTTGCTTTTTTAATCCAAAATCCAAACCTTTCCTTCAAGATACAGAATGTGGAATATAGAGTAAAGTAAGTGCATTTGCTTTTGCATAATTTTAGCATGAAAAGAGAAAAATATAGCCAGTTAAAAATTTAAATGCAATCATATGGCACAAAAACTATATTATACATTAAAGATGTACATGGACTTATGGTTAACAAATGACATTCTAGAAATTCTAAATGGTTTTCTGACAGAAAATCTCAAACTTTTTTTTTTCCAGAAACAGGACAAAAGGACACGGCTTGGGCTTAGATAATGCTGACAAAAAAAAAAAAAACAGCATGGGATAAAAGACGCTTCAAATGGCTTCTAAACTAACATTCTTCACTGCATTTCCTATCATTGTCCCATATTAGATGAATTACATGTGAATAATTCCATGATTTTCTATTTATGTTGGTGTTGTTAGTCTTATGGCCAGATCCCGCCAAGGTGTGGCAATAGTGCATCATCCGATTCGCACACAACTTGGCACAGGCTTTACGCCAGATGCCCTTCCTGATGAAACCCTCCCATTTTTATTTAGGACCGGCACCACATCCAGTGGCTATGAATTAAACCCAGGCCTTCCACAAGGCAAGCGAAAAGCCTACCACTGAGCCGCCAACCCAGTGACCAATATTATTTATGTAATTGTTACAAATAAAATCTGGATGAATCCTGCAACAAGACAACAATCCAAAATATAATGAAAAATAATTTTTTAAATGTTATTAAATATAAAATGGGGTTTGGAAGACGATGCAAAATTACTCGCACACTCATTCTCTATACCGCTTATCCTGTACAGGTCATGGGACTCTTGAAGCCTATACCAGGGTACTTGGGTCACTAGGTAACATACATCCTGAATAGGGTGCCATTCCATCACACAAGCGCACACACTCACTACAGACTAAGGACAATTTGGAAATGCCTGCTTGTTGCCAAATGCCAAATCCTCTTGTTTTGGACTGTGGGAGGAAACTAGAGTACCGGATGGAAACCCACCGAGTACAAGGAGAACATGCAAAGCCCTGGAGGTGTCTACCCCACAGTGCCCCTGCATGATGCAAAAGTATTGTTTGGGTTTTCCAAATTCTTAACGATTACATTGGTGAAGCTGAATAAAATCTTGGTTTCCCTGAAGTGGAATGTAATGTAATTTGCAAACGTCACTAAACATTTTAGATCATTTATATGAATAATTTGTCTTGCTCAACACCTACTGTTATGGTACCGTTATGGTAGCTGTCTAACTAGCATTTAAGCTACAGTAGCTAATACAGCCCTTAAATAGTTATTTCCTAATTAGAAAGTGGTTAATGAATGTTATTGTGAAGTAATAATAATCAGTATGGGAAGTATTTAAGGTGAATCATTTTCCCAGCTGCACCACTACCCTGGGTTTTAGGGTTCCACCACCTGCTAAATTCCACTTTAACCCCCGCCAAAACTCCACTCCAGACAGTAGAGTGGTTAAGGTAGAGTTAGCAATAGCGATGGATATTATGATTTTCTAGAGATTCTGTTTATTGTTGTTTTTCTACTGGATGCCTTTTTTTCTTCTGTTTTTCTTGAATCAATTATTTGAGAGGTAAAGATTTAGCATTAGCATTGTAAGCAAACACAAGGGGCCAAACTGTTATAACACCATAAACACATGACCTTTGGCTCATACAGGTGAGAGAGTACCAGTGCTCTCCTGTTTTACTTTTTGATAATAATATTTCTATGATATACAAATACGTCTATGATATGTTTCTCTATCACAGGTATAGAAATATACTCTAATCAGCCATAACATTATGACTATCCACCTAATATTAAGTAGGTCCCCCATTTTATTTTCCTCAAAGTGAGCTACAGCAGCTCTTCTATTAAATCAGACTACCGGCTCCTCATGTGCATCAGTGAGCCTTTCACCGGTTTATCTTCCTTGGATCATTTTTGGTATGTCCTGCCTGCTGCAGCCTGGGAACATCCCACAAAAGCTGCAGTTCTGGAGTTTCTCTGACCCATTTGTCTAGCCATTACAATCTTGTTACAATGGTGGCTGGAAGTGTGTGGGATATTTTAGGGAGTAAGTAAACCTTTTTATACCAAAAGTGATCTAAGGAAGGAAAACTAGGGAACTGGTAACAGGGTCATGGGTGACCAAGGCTTACTGATGAACATGGGGAGTAAAGACTGGCCCGTGTAGTCCAATCCAAGAGAAGCACTAGTGTAGACCAAATTGATGATGCAAATGCTGGTTAATGCTGGTTCAAATAGTAAGGTGTCAGAACACATAGTGCATCACCGTTTTTTTTTGTTTTTTTGGCAAAATGTACCCAATATTAGGCAGGTGGTCATAATGATATGGCTGATTGGTGTACATACAATATAATATCTGCTTGATCAGTTACATAAGGTAAATATATAATAGGATTTACATATCTGTCCAGTGTCCAGCTTCATCCTGTTCACAAATTTTAAATTACTCCATCGTAGGGAAAAGTGCCGCTAGTGTTTACGGCTTTACTGTGTTCCTTTGCCATTAAGGTTTACGTACAAGTTGGACTTTTGCTAACAAGAGAATTATTTAAATAGGTTTTATTTGGTTTAGTCTTGAGCCACCCCTAATTTCCTTATATTTTGCTTCCAAAGAGACAAACTTTCATGTAGGTTTAATGTTGTCTGAAGAATAGTTCTCCAGGCTTTGGCTTCATTTTCTGTCCTGTCCCTGTCAAGTTTAAGAGAAATGTTTTGTTTGTTTGTTAAGCTACACAATGACTTGGGAATCATTCAAGCATAAAAAACATCTAACTTGAGCCATGAACCAGTGAGAAACAGTTGATTAGTATACTGGTGATGCTGAATGCTGAGTGGTTGGAACAGACGAGAGGGGAAATGAGGTTACTGCTGAGGTTACATAAACCACATCTTTAGGCACTTTGCAGCACAGTAAAACATTTGTTAAATTTAATCTATATCATTTAATTTAATATGAAGAAATGAGTGGTGCCTCAAGATTTTTGCACAGTACTATATGCATAATAATGAAATAAAATGATGTCTACTGCAGCTTTAAGTATGTAATGTGGCTCCTTAATGATTCTAATTCACTCCTTCGCAATTGAAAACAGAGATGAAAAAAATAAAAAATTGTGGTTGTCATTACTACTAAGAGCATTCAAAACCTGTTCGGGGGATAGACAAGAGGTAATCAGCTGTAAAGGCAAATGGTGAGCATACAAATTAATCACATTCAGAAAGAAATGTAATCATTTAAATATACCCCAATTCATCATTTGACCATTTTCGCAACTTGTGAACATCTGTGAAACACACTAGGTCGTCAGTGCATTTTCTTCTTTTTCCCGTGCCAAGATTATGCAAACTTTTGCACTCAATTGTATACAAAAAGATGCAGAATCACTTGACAGGTTTTTCATGTGGAATTTTATGTTCCGGGTTCAAGGTGTTCAGACTGTCACACGTTTCCAGGCGTGAATTCATTTACGCAAATTCCTTCGTACTCCCACAATCATGACACTGAAGAAAGAAAAATGATGTCAGGTCTGTTACTGTGTAATCAGTACATTGCTACATTTCCTTCCGTGATAAATAAACACTTAAAAAAAAAGTGAGAAAGCGGAATGTCGAGCGTGTGTTTGACTACGTGTGTATGCGTGTGTGTTTAAGGTCTGCCAGCACATGAAAGCCTGGAAAACTCCCGATGCCACACTTGTGGTGAGTCGTATAAATAACATTGATCAAACAGTCTTGATGTGTTAGTTTCCTGCTAAATGGGCTGTATCCTGCCCATCCACCATGTTTACCTAAAGACTGATGGACCTTCTCTCTGATTACTACAGCTGAAAAGAGCTCAACGTCCAAATGCAGCATTAATATTCCAACAGCTCAGCATCATTCTGATGCACAATTTCTGGACTGCAAAGCCTTACTGTGAGGAAAGAAAAGCAGCCAGACCCTTTAATGAAGAATGATGGCAAGTAGGCACCGTTTCAATGAGCTTTCCTTTACTTTTACTGTAGTTCTGATAAAGCTCTGCAGAGCTCCCCGAATCTGTAATTACTCACTCTGTACCATACTCGAGTTTAAGGCAAAACAATGCCCTCCTCGCTATCATAAAAGCCCTTGTGACAAAAGCCAAAATGATTGACTTTGACATCATGGAGAGGGATTGCAGTCATTTGAGGTTGAGCGAGAGAAAATGCCTGAGTGTGTACTTTGTTTTATGGCCTGTGCTTTCCTCTCCAAGGGGCCTGCATTTATTTTTGTGTCTCAATCACAGGGCATAAATCACGCCTGTCTCTTGCTGTTTTGCCCTTGGCCTTTCTCTTTCTCAGTCTGTCGTTTTTGCTCCATCTCACACTATTATCAGTACTCCCTCTCTCTTTTTTCTTTCGCTCTCTGTGCATTATCACACGATTTGAAGAGGCCATCCTCTCCAGCCAACAAGGGTCCTGTTTTCTGTCCTGCGGAAGAATTATCCCCTCAGACGTTACCACATCCCAGGCTGCGGTGCATATTTTCAAAGCCTATGTTTCCCCACTTCACCCGGGCCTCAGGCCTCGCGGCCTTCCATTCTCAGCCTCTAATTAGATTACCCAGATTCTCCGTTTCGCGTCGGGCTCCGCTCTGGGCAAGCCCGACCTTCTCAGAACTGTAATATGGAGCCTTAAAAAGAGGAAATGACCTAAATGGCGGTCAGATAGGAGGCTGTTACACCCAATGGTGTGCTGACACAACCACTTCTACAATGTTGCCAATCCTCACCAGGATTTATGGAGCACGGTGGTTGGTAACAGTACAGTAAGGCGGAACCTTTATGGCCAGGTCAAGGCCAGAGCTGCCAGCTTGGTTGCCAACAGTGGGTGAGGAAGATACAGCAGAATGTACTGCTTCTCCAAATGTACTGCTTCATTAATGCAGTCTAAGGAACAGCACTAGTTTATGAACCACAGGAAAATTCTCCAGTTATTGGAAAAAAAAAAACTGTTGTGTCAGGCAACAGGATCATTCTCAGATACATAAACTTTTCCAGATCCTGTGAGCCTGTGCCCATTGCCGTAAGATTCCTGTTCTTGATTGACAGGAGGAGAACCTGATGGAGTCTTCTGCTGATGTAGCCCATGAGTCTGTACAGAGTGGGTATTTGTGTTACTGTAGCCTTCATGTCAGCTGGAACCAGCCTGGTCATTCTCTATAGAACAGGGTTTCCGTCACTCACTGGGTGTTTTAAAAAAAGAAAGAAAATAATAATAATAATAATAATAATAATAATAATAATAATAATAATAATTGTTATTATTATTACCACTATTATTACTATTACCTAAAGTTCTTGACCTGCATGTTTTTTAATACATTGTACTGCTTTATTTGATTGGCTAATTGCCAATAAAACTGTCCAAATAATTTGAGGTAAAAATTGCTGTTTAGTACGTATTTGAGCATTTTCTACAAAATTTCACAAAAACTGATCATTACATAGAAATGAAAATGTTTGTCCACTTGTAAGACAAGACAAATCGTTATGTAAGAATTCAAGGAACTTAATTTGTAGTAGGCATTAAATGAAACTATATTATGTTCAGTTTATTTATATTAGTTCATAAATACAGAGGATTGTATTTATGTTTAAGTAGATGTTTGTGAACTAATCCAATTATCTAATTAACTGGTTTAGGAGGTACTGTGTAACTGATATTAGACATATAATGGTTTTCTAATGAGATTCAAATGTGTAAAAATGTTTTGATTTAGGGAGAGAAGAAACAGCCACATGTTGCTTACAATGGTAGTGCTGAAGGAAAAGGAAAAAGGAAATGAGATACAAGATGCTTTACACAACTGCATGCAAATGCGTAACTCTTGTGTTTTTATGATTATGACATTATAACCAAGTTTAAAACCCCTCTAAATGTTTATTAAGATGCTGTAAACTTTATTTTTGCTATTAACTGCATAATCTAAATTTATGTAATATTAATGAATTACAGGTAAATCATTCCATGAATCATTTATTAGATAAATGTGTTCACTCTAGGTATGAGGTCTCTAGATTATAAATTCTTAAATATCATTGATCAGAAAGTGTTAACCCCCCCCCCCCCCCACACACACACACACACCCAATATTATGAACTCTCTCATAGTTCAGGCTTCCAGACACATCCCAGGATTATATCAATCTGGATTTTTTTTTTGTCACAAGTTATCATTAGTCCAGTAATTCACAGAGGCATCTAGGGTGGATGCTGTAAATTGTCATGTAGTGGAGACAGGTGGATGTATGTGTAAGCATACTTTTATTCAAATCCAAGTTGTTGGGCCATATCGATTTCAAACACACAGCAAACAGAGAAGACAAAAACAGATCGGAGAAAAAAAACAAAGAAAGAGTCAAAAACTGTGAAATAAACACGATACAAACACGGAACCAAAACCACGCAATAAACACACGATTGAGAGAAGTGTAAATAGACAGAAACAAACTAGAAGCAGGTGTGTTAATGTTCAGGTGAGTGCGAGAGTTTTATTGTTTGGACTGGACCTCAATCACTCCCAAGGCGGAATAAAATGTGGCACACATTATATAAGACTAATAAAAAAAGAGAGCAAAAACAGTATGTTATTTAACAAAATAAAAGGGTACAATATGAGAAAGCTATACAAAATTCTTTTATGGAAAGAGGTCTTCAGACTCCATGTTTTGTAAAGGTCAGTCTTTTTTTTAACACAGGATGGAGGAGTTTGTGCTTTGTGGTTTCTCAGTAACATTTATTTGTCCCAATTACTTCAAAAAGAGAAGAGTGACTTTACAGCAGCTATGAAGTGCAAACAGGATCTAATTTGTCTTGTTGATATTCTACGACATTTAATATAACTAAAAAAATGAATTAAAAAAATATGATGTATTTCACAGAAAAGTGTAATGAGTGGAAATTTCTTGTAAGATAAAAGGAATAAAACACTTCAGCATGTACAGTAATAGAAAAATATTCCACAAAATAAAGAGTTAAAAATATACATTTTAATTATTTAAGCCTATCTTTTTTTTTTGGTTTGTTTCTCATGAAAAATACATATTACATACCACAACTCAATCAAGCACATTGCTATCTGTTCATGAGCTGAAGACAAACAGTGAGCCAAAAAACAGCCAGTAATCGATTGCTCATGGACACCCTGAAGTGAAGCAATGTACATGGAAAGGAGCCATAATTCCTGCATGGTTCGCTTAATATAGATGTACATACCCTGAAATTAAAGTTGACAATCTGCACTTTAACCTAGTCATTTTCGAATCCGCTTTGCTGAAATACCAGCCAAAGCAACAAAAGAGTGCATTTTTGTGCGTGTATGCATGGGTGTGCACGTGTGTGTAGAGAGAATACGGCTTACTGTGAATGATGTCTCTGCAGATTCTGCTAGGAGGAAGTGGTGAGTGTGAGTGATTCTCAGTCATAAATCATTCCAGCAGGATAGTGGGAAGCTGCCAGGCACAAAGAAATGGTCATGTTCTGCACAGAAACTATCTCTCATGCACACGGCCTCTCGTTCCACACATTTTTATATTTCAGACAAAGAGAGGGCCACAAAACACACATTTAGGAAAGTGAAGAGTGGATTCACTCTACTATTTTATACTATATGATATGTAACTGTTATTTAATACGTATGTAGGTGATTTTGACGAATAATTTCTTGTCCATGCTTTAGATATTAGATTTTAAAGGACAAGATTCACCAAAGGAATCATTACTTTACCTCTACCAATATTAATAGGTAAAAATGTAGCACTTCAAAATAACAGTTGCAAATTAATGGTAAGCATAGGTATACAGTAAATGCTACGGAAAACACTATTCATAAATAAGTACATGAGAAGACGTGCAGATAGAGGTAGCACGTGTCTAATAATGCCTGTAACATTATGTCATTACTTACCACTCAATACTTGATGGGTCACATACGCATTCACACCTTGGGTAATTTAACATAGCAAATCCACTTAGGCATGTTTTTGGAGAGGCAGAAAGAAACCACAGAACCTGGAGGAAACTCACACAAAACATGAAGAACATATGAAACTCCTCACAGACACAGTAACCTGAGCACAGGATAGAATCCAGGACCCTGGAGCTGTGAGGCCTGATCTAAAAGGTAGGCCTTAATGATAATATCATCTGTTTATATGGCTCTTGCTATCAAATACAGTTCAATACTTTACCTTTTTTTTTTGTAGGAAGTCTTGAGAAACACAAATGAATTTAAACAGCTGAAGGTAAAGCACGCCAGTCCACAGGGAGTAAAAACCTCAGCTGAACTTCATCTGTAACACAGCATGCATTTTACATGGCACAGCTCTAACGTCAGAAAATGACCGAAGTGCCTCTCATGAATAAATATCACGAGCAGTTCAGCGCCTGCTTCAGAGCTGTTCTCAATTAGCAGCTATCAGGCTGAATTTCACGAAGAAGAAAAAAAAAAAAACCCACACAGCTGGGGAATGTGAGAATAGTGGAATCAGAGTGTCTAGCAAGATTTTTATATTCATTTGCTTTTAGATGGTTTCAACAGCTGAGTTCGATATATTTACTGTACCTATTGAGTAAAAACTATAAAATTTTCAATCAAATTTTATTCCTCAGGCACACAGCGTTGTCTAAAACAAAACTGTTTTTCCTCTGAAAATCACTATACACCAATCAGCCACAACACTACTACTACACCACCACCACCACCACAAGGTGAACTAAATAACGTCAATTATCAATTATATAACAGTAAACTGGTGACATGATCATGGTGCCCAAGGCTCACATGCCTGTGTACCAAAGGCCAGCCCATCTGATCTAATGCTACAGAAAACCTATTGTATCAAAAATAGAAAGAATCAAAGCTGGCTACAATAGAAAGGTATGAGAACCCCCAATGCATCACAGACTCAACCCAGATTTCAACTCAACTAAATGCGCCAGACAAAAAAGTGTTATACACGGAGGCTCCACCCAGTGGATACACCCTTGGCCGCTAATATCCCGGTGCCAGACACCACAGCATGTCCTGCAGATGTCTTGTGGGATGAGAGGAACCTACACAATTGTAGCCATTATTATTTTTAATTTTATTTATTTTAATTTCACGGCAGTGTACAAGCTTTCATTTAGAAGTACAGAACTTCTATTCTTTTGGTTAAACAAAACGATGAATGATTACATTAATGCATGAACATACAAAAAAAAAATCATAGGTCAGTTTTCTGTCACATGATCAGTGAAGTGAAATGACCGGATGGGAAAAATAACAACTTTTGTGAATGAACTAAATGCATTTGATCGACAGTGGAGAAAGTGGAATCCAAAAGAAACATGCTTACAGTCACTTACTGGCACTGCAGTTTCCACAACACTCAGCGATTTCTATGATAAGGCATTGTCAACAGCCAAAGTGGTACCAAAGTGAAATTTAAACTGGCAGAACAGGAGGCTGATTGCATACTGAAGCATTTCTCATGGTCTTCAACAATCTTTTGTTATTAAAAAAAGATCTTTGACTCACAATAAAACACAATCAAAGCAAGAGTTTGCTAGGCATATTTTTATTCAAACACAACCAATACATTATTACATTTGAAGGCTGATTTAACAATTCTACAAAATATAGATACTGTAGCTTGCGTTTTGAAAAAAATCGTTATTTCCCCCTCAAAACTGCAGAATCGATTTCTCTAGTTTTGCATTTTATATTGCCTTCATTAATGCAATCTATCCGTTCTACACTTGCAATCCATTGTTTAAATGTTGGCAGAGTCAATAAGCTATTAGTAACACAAAGCCTTGGTGTTAGAAAGGAAATGTTTTATTATAATTTAAGTTTTGATTTGGATACTGGCAGAAACAATGAACCTTCAGCAGCTCATGAAGCTGAGCTTCTTAGAACTGGTTAATCAATCTCAATCGAGAGCTGTGGCTTCACACCGAGACTCATTCTCTTCTTTCACCGAGTCCTGCTGATTCCCAGGACCACAGCAAGAAAAACCGCACTTCACACATGTGTCACAAGGAAATGTGGAACGAATTAAACCAGTGCAAACAGAACAACTGACCAATCTGACATCTGAGTCAGTAACGGAGCACAAGCTGACCAAGAACATAAAAAAAGCTTTGGCATTAACACTGAGCAAAGAAGATTCTGTTTTCCCCAAGCTAACGCTAGCTAGGGCCTTTGATATAAAACAGAAGGCATTTAAGTGACTTCTGAGACCACGTTCTAGCCATTAAAGTGCTCTCAGTACACCAAAGGACAGATGGTCTGGGTCCTAAAGCCTGTCTACCTTTGGTTCCTTTCTGTTCTCACAGCCTCTTCCCCTGGGTAGCCTAAAGGATAAGGGTGTATTGCGGATAAGAGGTGGGGAAGGATAAGAGCTTCTGGCCTCATGCCATCCATAATTACCTCACACTCTGGCTCAGCCAACGGGAAACCCAAAGCCTTAATCAATTAGCAATCAGCGGTTGGCTCAAGAGTGAGAGTCCCTGCATGGCCCCAATGTGCAGACACAAGTATCGGGGATACTCCAGAACCCTGCTGTCTTCAGAACAGTGTAAAGTAAAAAATAAATGAATAAATAAAAAAATAAATAAATAGATGAAATACAAAAAACATCCAACTGTATAAATTCTCACAGACTTATGTGACACAATACAACTTCTGACACTAATATTTTAATTGGACATAAAAGCAAAGCAGTTATATGTAACATAACATAAAAAAAGTCTTAGACAGCCTGAGGTTTTAATACAATCTTTGTTATAGACTTTTATTATTATTTTTTTTTTTATTATTATTTTAACCCATTTTTTTCATTTTATTATTGAGTCAGTACAAAAACATTTCACATTTTCAAACATTAGTATTCCACCACAAAATTTAAGGCTACTGAAACATTTTGTATGAGAGAAAAAAATAGCATATTATAGAAGTGTCCACTTTTTTTTGACAATAAATAAATAAATAAATAAATGGAAGCTGCTGGGTTTTGCATGCAAAAAAAGAAGAAGGTGCAACACTCCTTAAAAGAATTGTTGTTGGTTCTGCAGGATGCTCAGCAAAACTTAGCTAATAAATAGCTAATATACAGTACTTATAAAACTGCACACATTGTACCAGAGACTAAAGGGTTCTCAAAGTGTCGTCACACCAAATACTGACTTATTATTTATTTATTTAATTACTCTTTACTGGCTTTAAGACTTTAAGAACAGCGGGGCCAGAAGACTTTGGGCACAAGGTGGGGTACACCCTGGACAGGCTGCCAATACACACACACACACACACACACACACACACACACACACACACACACACACACAGCATTCAGCGTTCACACTTCAGAATTTCAGGAAAAGAAAAATAGTATATTATATTAATATAATATTTATAATATTATTAAAATATTATAGTTTATATGAATATATAGCTTACAAGAATACATTTAGTGGAAAATATTTATACAAGTTTTTCTTTTCCTGTAGTGTGTATACATTTTTTCCTGAATCCTGACTCTCTCTCTATGTGTGAACATTTGACACAGTATATATTTGTATGCTTGTATTAAAAAGACTACTGTATGTTTAGTGTTTAAGCAGCAACTCGTAGCACTCAGTGTTTAATGACCAACTCATACGACTACTGTTTATTAATCTTCTTCTAGAGGGTTAAACAATTGTGTGATATATTGGGGTATGTGAATATAGCTAACAGGTTTTCTATTTGTAGCTGTCATTTTTATCGCTCTTTTAATTAGGACTGGTGGATGACATTCTACTGATTTCTTAACAGAAACTGTTTAAATTAAAATTAAAGTTTTAAAACACGAATAACATGTATCAGTCATCAAAACAATTTTTTCAATGCATGATGCAACAAGTCTGCAAAATCACAGGTGTCTATAATTGTCTCCAGAGGGAGAAAAAGCACGATGGTCAAACTGAATAGAAAAAACACCAGCGTTACTCCCACAGAAGTGCACTTGTAATAGTGTTAAAGTTAATAGTGTTACTGTTTTGTTTTTTATGATTGAGTGTGAGCAAAGTGAAGGCCATTGCATTATGTTAAAAAGTTGACTTTATGAGCTTGCTGTAAAGGAATGACCATACTGCTCCTAGTGGTGATGTAAAAAAATGTAATGTAAAAAAAAAAAAAAAGAACAACTCATTCTGTTCCACAAGAGGTCAGCATTGCATTACTTTCTTTTTGTTCTGCAGCCCTGCATACACATAACTGCTTTGGAACTTAAGAGACACTTATGGTATAATTCCTGACATGTTTTTATGAATACAGTTGTGTGTGTTTCATTCCATTAGTGAATGATTAATAGAAGGGTATGTTTGTCTTCTACATGAGAGACCTAGCTGAATTTTTCTATGTTATTTAGGTGTAGAATTCTATATTATGCTTATGGCAGGTCTTGCTCAACCTTTTATGCAGAAATTTAGGCGACTTCTTATCAGCTCACTTAGGCCCTTCAGACGTTTAGTAACACGGTCCATTTATTCTTATCCTGTAGGTTTATTAGCAATACTTTTCACTTGTACTTAAATGCTTAAAAACACAGTTCTCTATAGTTAAATCCCAAAATGCGCCCTTTTTGTTATACCACTATCTAAAAAAGGTTACACTTCAGGGTGTTTTTAAGGAATACTAAAAGGCCCTACTGAGGAAAATATATAAAGTCTCTGTGTAGATCTTTAGAACACAGAAAAAAATATACTTACCATAGGGTTAACAATCCAAAGAACCCTTTATATTTTGAATAGCATATTTACTGTATTGTGACTCTCGTATGTTAGAAGGGAGGTTTCAGATAGTACAGGTTTCAGATAGTAGTAAGCATTTAGTTAAATAAAATGGCAAAACATTTAAGCCGCCATGAAATTAAACACATTAACATTAAACCTAGGTTTTAAGTTCCCCTTGTGGCTCTGGTCCCTTAGTGTGTAGCTCCACATGGCCTCTGGTGGTGTGCTGTGGTGTCTGGCACCAGGACATTGGCAGGAGACACTTCGGTGCTGCGGTTTGCTGGACGGGGCCTTCATGGATCGGACTCGTTTTTCTAGCACATCCCACGGGTGCTCGGTCGGATTGGGATCTGTGAAGTTTGTCGGCTGGGAGGGCAGTCTTAAGCTCTTTTCCTGCTGGGCCCCGTGTGCAGTGGGCTATGGTGCACTGGGTGTTCTGGTGCCTTTCTATCATGGTCAGCAGTGACTTTTTGTTTTGGGTTGCATTTGTGTGGGTTCATTGACATTAAAACGTATTTGAAAAGTATAAAACTATTTATAACCAACTAAGGATTTTGTCTTTTTGTTTTAATATCCATCTATCCATTATCAATACTGCTTATCCTGTACAGAATCAGGGGACCTGGGACCTATCCTAGGGAACTCAGAGCACAAAGTGGGGTACCTAACAACTCCCTCGCGCGCACTCCCTCGCGCGCACTCCGTCGCGCGCACTCCGTCGCGCGCACTCCGTCGCGCGCACCCCCTCGCGCGCACCCCCTCGCGCGCACCCCCTCGCGCGCACCCCCTCGCGCGCACACTAAGACCAGAGTACCAGGAGAAAACCCACCAAGCACATGCAGACCAGAGGAGAGATTTAAACTCAAACCTCTGGAGGCACAAGGCAACAATGCTAAATAAAATGAATACATTTTTTTTTTCAGCTTGTATATCAATCTAAATGTGTGAAGTAAAAGACCAGACCTGTGATAAATGGCAGTTTAAACATACAGAATTTTTTTATTATTAAACACCTTCCACATCAGGGTTTTATATGTCATGTCTTGGATTTTGTTGCATGACTGTGGTGGTGGTGGTGTGTAGGCTTTTTTTTTTTTTTATCCTTTTATGGGGACCAAATGTATAATGTATATGTGACAGGTTTGCCCTAGGACATTTGGCTGCTCCCCATAAGGATTTTCTTTTTTTTACAGAAATGTCAGCTTTTATTAAAAGAAATGCCAAGAGTTCCTTTGGGTTTCTGAGGTTAAGGTTTTGTGTATAGATGTAGGCGGAGCATTCTCTCATTGTTTAGCTACAAGAACACACATGCCACTAATATGTATGTGTGTGTGTGTGTGTGTGTGTGTGTGTGTGTCCAACCCTGGTGTCTCAGGCTCGCAGCATCTGTCCAGTAAGAACCGGGTTTCTGTCTCTGATAAGAGATTCTGTGATCTCTGATAGTCTTAAAACAGACCTCTCCCAGAGCTCAGGGACCTGAAGAAACAAAGACACACACACACACACACACACATACACACACACAACAATTACCAAAGGTTACCCAGGTGTCATAACTAACAGCCGTTCAGCAAAGGACAAATGGGGTGTAAACAGACAGCACAAATCATTTTTGTAGTTCCATTAAAAACAAGAAAGTCATGGATATAAAAGACACAAAAACCTCCAGCAACAAAACACAAAAAAGTGTTCACAGATAACTAATAGAGTCTTACACAAAGCCTGAACAAGTCACTGGACCCACCCCATCACTGTGAGAAAGCAGTTAAAATGATGCCAAATGTTCTTTATTACATAATCCGTGCAGGTTCATTACTGTAACACACATGTTTAATATTTAGCTTAACCAGCGCCTTAATCTAAAAGATGCCCGGTGTGATAGCTCCTCAGAATTCTTAACAATTTACAGGCCATGATATTAGGCAGCAGAGAAGAAACCCCACTTCAAAGACACCGAAAAAGCTTTTATTCTTTAAGTCAGTCAAGCTTTTAAAAATGCTTCTCTTCCTCTTATGGTCTCTTGGTGTTTGTGTTAGTCTTTTGTCTTAGTCTTATTTCATGTGGCAAATGTGTTTTTAATGCATGCTCCTTTCCCCTTTTCGTGTGCTGCACCAGCTGTTAATTGGCATGCATCAAATAACGTCGATCCCACTCCTAATTTGTCACCTGAATTGCTTTAGTGTGTGGAAATAAAACAAAAAAAAAACTAAAACGCAGAAATCTAATGGAAATTCCATTTGGATACGATATTGGATTTTCCACATAATATACTTTCTCTATTCGGTTATACTCAAAGGGGAAAGCGTCCTTTCAAGTCGCTTTCACTCAGGAATAAACTATATCACCCTGCCGTAGTTTATTTTTAATGAATTCCAATTGCATGACGTCTCGTATGTCTCATGCTGGAAATCCCACTCCTGACACTAATGCCTTGATTTCAAAAGAACGCCGAAGCATCGATTCCAAAGAGCGCCTAGTAATTCTAATGTTTAAATGTAACAAAAAGCTACGTTTCTGACACGATTTACACATTTACAAATAAGTGTGCCAATACAAATAAGTATTTGCCTATCCGAAGATAAGGCAGATAAATATAATAACTAACCCACTGGACAAGTGAAGGCTCTAATGATAGTCACCAGCACAGACTTTCACCCATGCTGGTGACCAACAGTCATTGTAATGAATAATTGTTACAACACCTGGGACACGGCGATACGTATAGTGAAACGCCCCAGTGCTGTTGGGGCGCCTTATGGGATGCCTCTTGTCCGATAAGATTACTCAGTCAGAACTAACTGTTGTATAATTTACCATGTCAAATGATCAAATACACCCATCAGCCCTGACATTTACACTGATTATCTATCATATGCCAGCAAACTGGTGACTGGACCGTGGGCACCCAAAGGTTATTATAGTACCAGTATATTTTTATATTTGTTATTTTCCTACATTCTAGAACAAAACCAGAGATTTCGGAACTGTGAAGTAACACATATGGCAATAGTTAATTAAGTATCATCAACAACAACAGTCAGTTGTTGACACAAAGATCAGCAGTTCTCTGAAACACTATTGTCAAGTGCATTTGCGAAACCCTTTAAGCACTATGGTGAAACTGGCTCTCATGAAGACCATCACAGGAAAACAAGACCAAAACTTACCTCTGCTGCATAGGAGAAGGTCATTTAGAGTTACCATCCTCAGAAATCACCAATTAGTAGAACCTCAGATTAGAACGATTATGGGGGCTTTACAGAGCACACGCAGCAGACACGTCTCAATATCAATTGTTCACAGTAGATTATTGCATATTGTGGATGCCTTCACAATAAAGATTCAGGAAAGTCCATAAAATTAGAAGGTGTCTCCAAACTTTTGACTGGTACCGTATGCCAGCGGAGAGCAAACGCTAGCCTGTCCGCAACCAAATAATGTAGCACAAATTGGGGATTAATGTCAATACTGAATATGATAGAAAGATATAAGAAGACCTAGTGCACAACTTAGGAGGCAAAAAGTTCAAGGTTGTTGATCCAGCCTCCAAATTCCTCAGATTGCGATCCGATCAAGCATCCATGGAATGTGCGGGACGAACAAGTCCGATCCATGGAGGCCACACCTTACGACTTGCTAATATCCTGGTGCCAGACACCACAGAATACCATCAGACGTGTTCTGGTGTCATGCCTTAAGCAGTCAGAGGTGTTTTGGTGGCACAAGGGGAACCTATGCAATATTAAGGTTTTAATGTTATGGCTGATTGATGGATATCACTGAATGGTTCAATCATTTAATTGAACGTTAAACTCTTTTTGGCAGACAGTGCAGTCTGTGTGAAATTCTCCTTTGGACCAGTGCTAACAGACACTCCATGTAGCCCATGCATAAATTAGTGACTGTTAGTTATACTCGCTGTGTAAATAGGACGAAAAATTAACACACTGCACAACAGGCTTTAAATGCATCATTTTAATTCCTACAAGCTACATGTCATGCAGGAATAACTCTAACGTCTAGTGTCTTTGAAATTTTTGTTTGTATTATTGCAAATGTCATAGGTCATCCCTGCAGTTTATTCCGAGTAGTAAAACTAATTTGGGCGGCATGGTGGCTTAGTGGTTTGTACCGTCGCCTGCACTTCCAGGGTCCGGGTTCAATTCCCGCCTTGGGGAATTGAATTGCAGATTAGGATAATCGGCATTCCCAAATTGCCCACAGTATGTGAATGACGTGTGTGCCCTGCGATGGATTGGCACCAGTATGTACCCAAAGTATCCCGGGATAGCCCGCCCACAACTCTATACTGCTTTATCCTGTATACAGACGATGAGTGAGTGAGTGAAAACTAATAGGGTGTGAGTAGTGCAGCAGGCGCTTTTATTTTCAAAAAGTATATAAAAAGTAAATAAGTATATGTGGACTACTAGCCTACTTGCCTGTCGGCATATACGAACAAAAAAAAGACAACCCAGATATTCCCCAATAATCTCCTTGTCCTGGTCTGGGCTGCTGATTTGTCCTCCCTGATAGATAGAAGCCACACTGATTAACTAACAGACCAAGACTGATTGATTAAACAACAGAAAACCTGTAGCCACACCATGCATTTGTGAATAACACAGCACACCATGTCATAGGTCTACCACCCAAACACTGTGGTTCTGAAGTTGTGCAGTCATTCAGATAATCACCTAAAGTAACAGGATTTGATGCATTGTCTATAAAAACCAACAATGGGAACTAAATGAGTAGCAAATGCACCTACAGCAGTTTCTTTCCATGACATAAAAACCAATGCCTCATGACACAGACTTTCCACAAGAGAATCTGTTTGTGTGCTTGCATATAATTCACTACTCACTTATATATTCAAGCATTGCATCTCCTAAGCACATGAAAGTATGAGCTGAAACCATAAATCTAATCCCAGCATTTCTCATGCAATGCAACACTGTTTAAATTTTACTTTTGGCACCAATGGTAAAAACGTCCAAAAAAAAGTTTTGCTATTTTCCTGTGTAACAGTCACTATATTTTTACTTGATTATTTCTTTTTAAAAGCACTGGCTAAGAAGCCACCACATCTGTGTGCAGTCAACAGAAAAACCCAATACATTTTAAGCCATCTTACCTCAAAACTCTTTACACAGCCTCTATATCTGACTGCTAGAACAGTTCATATTTTACTCAAGATATTACCATACGTTAAATATTTATGGAGAAATATCTGGTTCACAGACCTTTTAATGCAGCATTGCAGATTTCTGTCATCTCTGAATAGGGCAATATGTTCTACACACCCACAACTGTTTTTAAGTCCTGTATATATAATGATGCAAAAATAACCACAGTTAAACACAAGATCGTTCACATGGTTGGCCATGTTATTGCGTTGAATCAACATTGGCAAAATGAAAAAATAAATAATAATAATAATAATAATAATAATAATAATAA
>JAOVVA010000052.1:20675344-20687213 GCA_028565275.1 Leiocassis micropogon | reverse complement strand
CATGTTATTGCGTTGAATCAACATTGGCAAAATGAAAAAATAAATAATAATAATAATAATAATAATAATAATAATAAAAATACAAATAAAAACAAGTCATGGATGCCAGCAAAAGATCACCAAGGAGGATCAAAGATACAACGCTTGCATAAGATCCTATATTGAACAGTTTCCACTGAGGAATATTGATGGTGGAATATGAATCATATATCATGAGAAAAGGTCAGAGTAAGTAAGAATTTCCTGGTTTGGATTCAAAGTTGCCTTTCTGAATGACTTTACCTTATTGCTTTATTTTCCCAGTGAATTTGTTAGGGATAAGTTCAATGGTAGGGCCAAGACAATTTATTAATTACACGAATATAAAAAAAAAAGCAATGTGTGACCTTCAAAATGCAACGTTCCTTTAACAGTATTACTGTAACACTGCTCTGAACTAACCGGGCGATCACAGTTGAGTAAAATAGTAAAATATAAAACTGCTATTGAGAAGTGTTTCTGTCCTGCCAATATTTTATGTTTATCTCTTGCCAAGCCAAAGGTGTACTTTTCACAATGATCAAATGATCTCATGTCCGTTTGTGGTAAATAACAGAAATGGGATTTCTACACTGGTTCTCTCATAAAGCCTTACTACATTTTAAAAGAAAACTTGAACCCCACAGGAGTCACAGAAATGTGCTTGTGGTGAAAAACACTCCAATCTGAAATGACCCAGCATTGAGAATTCACTGCTCCATAAATCAGTCAGAGTTGGAAAAGAAGTGATGTGTGAAGCATCCAATACTCTCACGCTTCACTACGTTTCCACTGTGAGCTGACGGCAGTCCAGGGGGAAGCGGCAGAAACCCGGCTAACAAGCTCAATTCTGTCTATTGTTATGGCTCGCGCTTAAGGAAAAAGAGGGAACACAATACGCGCAATCTTAATTCCTTTTAAAGTCTTCATCTAGCAGATGTAATAACTTGTCACATGTAATGGGAGAACTTTCCACTGATGCCTGGTGTCTTTTCCAGCTTTTTTTTTTTTTTTTTTATAAAATGGATAAAACATTCACTGGTGCTCAATGCAGATCCAAGCTGGGGCACATGTCCTCTCATAGCGCAGGTTGATTCAGCTGGGAGTTCAGGCTCATAACTTTAATAAGTGAACACTACACAGTCCTGCATGACTCGAGATCAAAGCTGAATAACGTTTAATATCAACATATTCGTTAAGCTTGAAGGTACACTCGTCAATTTTTATCGCTCTTAAACTTGGCTGGTTAAAATGGTAAAATCTCATTGTTGAAACAACGTGATCAAAGCAAACGCACTGAACACTTGAGAAAAAAATCAAACCGTATTTGAGAAATGGTGGTGTTGTGGTCTTGCTTGGCACATTACAGATACTACTCACATTTTTTTACTACTGGTGGAATAAAATGAAAATGCTTGGGAGCTGCTTTACCAAGATGTGGAAACCTGCTGTTAGTGAAGATGAGAAAATTGATAAAAATAGATTCTAAGAGACAGGGATTTGTTATAATAAACAGGCATCTCCATGTGCGATGTTTTTTTTTTGTCCTCTACTACAGGCATTGTTGAGAGATTGAAGGTGCAACCAATGAACATACCTTGCCCTTAGGAGAAAGTGACAGAAATATCTGTTTTTGTTTCAGACATCATAGTTTTGGAGTTCATACTGTAAAGTTACAGGGGTAGATGTGACTCAGTTGGAGATGGTGAGGCACTTGAAAAGGTTGGAACTGTTTGGTTAACATACCTATTCAGTGTTGCATGGAGATCCTTGGACTGGAAAAAAAAAAAACAGCATGGTGGTAAAATGTGGACCAGAGGGTTTGTTTCAATTATGGGAAATCAAACTTTTACAGGCGAGTTGCACAACTTTGTGAGGGGGCAGGGGAATATTGTAATATGTATACGAAACTATGGTTCTCTTTCACCTGAAAAAAGTGGAAGGTTCCCGTAAGGTGAAGTCGGCCCAGGCATAGGAGTTTAAGTAGCTTGTTTTTTTTCCTTTTTTTGTACAAGAAATTGTCATGGAATAACTAACTGTGTTAGAGTTGCTGTACCACTCTGTGGTGGTAAAGGACAAGCTCAGTTTGCAGTCAAAGCTCTTTGTTTGCCAGTCAATCTAAATCCCTATCCCTACAGTACCTAGTATAGTATGAACTATAAGTAGCGCCCAAAAAAACAGGTTTAAAATACAGGTGAAAGAATAGAGTTTCCACTTATTGGCTTCAGAGTGCTTTCCAACCCACGGGCTTTAGTCTGTTTAAATCAAACAGTTATCTTTCACTCTTGGTGCAGTTCGTTTCTTCTGGTCTGGACACGGTAATTGCATGTTAGTGCCGACCAAAACAACTGCAGCGGGATACCCCAAAAGAGGTGGTCACGATCTGAATCATCTGGTAAACACTGGTGTAGTCCTCCTGAGAGAAAGCAAACCAAAACAGGACTCTGATGGATATTTGGAAATATCTATCTGTGTCACAGTTTGGTACGATTGATGCACGCCACCTTGGTACGCTTTTGGCGACTCCAGTACGTCATCATGCTCTTTTCCAGCTGTAGATGCCTTTCATTTTTAAACTGTACGATTTGCCTAAAGCGGTAAATGCTAGCGATGTAATAACCGATCACCAGGGCGGCGAACAACCCGTGTAGATTAGCCTCCATCATGAAAGTAGTCCACAACACAGGATCTTCTTTCTGTATTTACTTTTTTGTTCCCATGGCAGACAAATCTGATCAATAAGGAGAGGATGTTCTCACGTGGTTTGAAGTAACGCATTTTGATACAACTGGATTTTTTTTCTGTGTGAAAAGAAACCGAACCAAGGAGAAAATGCTACTTTACAAGGTTACAAACTCATCAAGTAATTGGATCAGAGCAAATGAACTAAGGTGTGAAAGCACTCCAAAACACCTGTAGACCCAGAACCCACTGAGGAGATCTACTAGTTGGCTTAGTAATGTTTGAGGATCCTTCATGAAAAGCAGGAATCTGGAGCTTGGGATAAAGAAATTTAGACTGAAGTTCTCTGGCTGTTGGCACCACGTCAAGAAAAAAAATGAACAAATGAATAAACTACAAGTGAATGTTACATTTATATATTTGATGCATATACAATCTTAGTTGGCTTTATACTATGAGAAGGTCAGGCAGTGCATCGATTTCAGATTTGTCTTTTGTTTAGTGGACTGCATGCAGCTAATTTTTTCCCAATGTTAATCTTTTAAAATGCAAAACATCTGAGTTAAATGTGAAAAAAAGTGATTTCTGATATATTGCCTTCAAGCTCGGTTGAAAAATCACACTGGCATTGTTTCAATCAATAACCAAAACACAGTGGCGCACATTAGACTGGGTTTTGTTTGAGAAAGGAAAATTTGCTGAAGAAAAACGGATGGCCTTTATGCCAGCCAGACCACACAGTGAGAAGCCATTGCCTAACTGTCCTTGGAAATTCCAGAGCCGCAATCAACCTTTCCATCAGCAGCAAGCGACCCACCGCTGCCTCGCACCAGCGCACGCTTTGAAGATGGAGCCTCAGCAATTAGGAACTTAACACTGACAATTTGCACCACTCCCCGGCCAGATTCATCACCCCTGCCACTTCTTAAACCTCCTAACACCACCTTTCGCAACACCGTGGGAAAATTTTAAAGAAAAATAATAGCAAGTGCAGAGGCAAGTTATATGGATGAAAAAAAAAGAGGACAGTCCTTAATAAATTGAGTGCCCGCTCTCTCTCTGTTAAATCACTCATGAGTGGATTACAAGTGTGTTTGGGTGATGTTTCCGAGCTACCACAAGAGGGCACCACCTCTAAAGAAGCATGAGACGCAAATTGTGTATTATATATGTAGTTTATCACTACATCCTTGTTGAAATATTTTTTTATAGTTTTTTTAGGATGTTTTGGAAATAATCAAGAATTGTTGAGAATGACCCAGATGATGATTCATGATTTCCAGACTAATGTCTTGAGAAATCCAACATTACCAAAACAAAATCTGAACTTCTCAGGAGTCAGACAAATGTCAGTGAACAACAACACGAGCAAACCAGAACTCATGAATATTGTCTGCCAGTTTAAGTTCAAACATAGAGGGCAACAGTTGGATGTTGTTATATTTCATAAAGAATAAAGTTACAAATGCTTGTGATTGAGATCAAGCAACACATAGTACAGTACAAACGATGCAACTAGCATTAAGAAACGCAAATTAAGCTGTAGAGATGATCACAATCGTGCAAATGTGATCATTTAAAAGAGTCAGAAGTAAAGAACTGAAGAGATGCATTCTAGACGAACCGTCTGAAAAATAAACTTTGCAAAACATTACCATACCGCTTCGTATTTCTAAGCTATGTCATGAGAACGAAAGCCTGACACAATGGACTTAAAAGCAGTCCTGTCTATTCCTCAGCAGTATTGCATTTCTTGCTCTGACAGTGCATTTCTTTTAGCGTATTATGATAGCTTTGGGGAGAGACCGACCCCCCTTTCCATCTCTAGCCTCCATTCAGTGGACAGTAGCTGCAGGGGAAGACCATCACAGAAATCTCCAGCTCATATACCATCAGCTCTAGAGATCTGATACGGGCCTAAATCCCAGTGTCGTCCTCGGTGAAGTGTCCTCTCATGTGAAGACGGCTGTTTTCATTATGGATGAGCTCAAACCGGGCGGCAGCAAGGTCACGCAGGGTTGGAACTCGTATTTGATGCGCCGGTGAATAGAAAATGACAACGAATCTTAAATCAAGTTGTTTTGTCAAACGTCGTTTTGATTGATACCAGCCGCCAGGGACTCGCTATATTTTTGTCAGAAAACTGAAACTAGAGCCTTTTTACTATGGAACAAAAAAAAAAGCAGTGTTGTCATAGTGGTTTTGATTAATTTAACTTCATAAATTATCACTAAGTTTTATACACCGCCTTCCAAGTTCAAGAATCTAGCCTTGGGTCACTGCTTAGGGAACAGAAAGATTAAATAACTTGTCTCACTCTGCACTTTATTCACTTCAATTTGCACATATTTAATTTCCCCCAGCGAAACCTTTTTTTTTTTTCTTTTCCACCCTATGGAGAAGAAAATGTGTGAGCCAACGCCAAATATCTTATGAGGACCCTGTCATGGCTAATCCCACTCACCTCATACAGAGGGATCCTGTTTTGTTTGACTGCACATTTCTCCTTTTGAGTGCTTCTCCTGAATCTCGCCAGCATTTCTATTCAAGCGCTGCACCGCACAATGTTGATTTAAGAGTAGCTGAGATAAACTAAGGTACAAGAAAAAAAAAAAAAAAAAGGCGATAAAGCAAGTTTCCGCTTTGAGTTTGAAAAGGACGAGGTTATCTATAGAGTTTTCCCCGTCTAACTAAACACGATTCCACAAAGCTCTGTATGTGCTGTCTGGGTCTATATCCTCTTCTTTCTTCCAAAGAGCACCTTAATCATAATCGGACACACACACACACACACACACACACACACACACAGCACCGGAGCAAAGAAAATACAGGAAGCTTTGGTTGCATTATGAGTGAATGCATTTCTATTTGAACAAGTGAGTGATTACTGTGTTTGTACGTGGCTTGGCGACAGACACACCTGCAAACAATAATGAATACAATGATCTCTTACATTCGCAGGTCTGAAGGAATGGAGGAAATATGTGTTATGACATCCCCAAGCCCACATAGAAACACAAAACTTCCGCAGCTCGGAATCTCAATGGACCGCTGGCTATAAATATCACATCAGGGGTCAACAGGGTCGCGTATATCGTTTCCGTAGGTGGCAAAACTTTTTCGAGACGTGCCGAAAGACCGTCTTGTACGGCGTTGCGTGTAGCGACAAAACAGGAGCACCCACACCTCAGAAAAGTATACAGTTCATGTTTTTACACAGATGTCAAAACAAACCTACAGTGCAGACTAAACAACCGCGCTTAACAGACAACCAGGGGTCAGAGTGTAGGAAAGAGGACGTCCGATGTGAATAACTCTCTGTAAAGTGTGAGAGTAGACATGAAGCACACGGCCAATATAATACCTAGGGCTAATTATGTTAAGAGCCTGTTGAGTAATGGGGCCACAAAAAATTCATGATGAATGAAATTATTATGAATTCAATTACTATATGAATTCAATTACTATATGAATTCAATTAAATATGAGCCATACATGTATGGAGTACATATAATAAAATACTGATTAAAACACAACAAGGCATGCTGTAATAGAAAAATAATCAACAGCGGGTTACTCTGCAAAGTGGAGTAACTGTACGTTCCCTGAAGTTGATTATTTTCCAATAACTGAAAGTGGTTTTGTTAATTAAAGAAAAGCCCATTATATTTTTTATTCATTTAAAGTTACATTTCATGTTGTGGAAAAAATACAATAGTTCCTGTTATCACTTCAGGTACCCCCACACCCCCACCACACACACACACACACACACACACACAAGATTCTCAGTCTTTCCTCTTTTTTAAAGTTAATGAGACGGACAAAAATGCTGCTTGTCATGCTGTTGATGTGTTGCTGGTCGAGCTTTACATCCGACTGCTGACACTGATGACTCCATCCAAAAAAATGCTAAATAAGCACCTTATTACCAATTAGACTGATTGTTATACTAGTCCCAATGCAAGCTGTGACTATAGACTATAGACCTACTTTCTGAGCTGTTGGAGAAAACTTAAATTATGCACAAGTTCACACACTCATCTTTACTTACTGTACATTTACATTTAGTCATTTGGCAGACACCCTTATCCAGAGCAACTTACTTTTTTTTATCATATTGTGCTTCTGAGTAGTTGAGGGTTAAGGGCCTTGCTCAAGGGCCCAACAGGGACAACTTGGTGGTCGTAGGATTTGAACCTGGGACCATCTGAACCATAGTCCAATGCCTTAACCACTGAGATACCACTGTACATATACTGATGTTCGTAAAAAGTTGCTTCATTAAAATGTTATTTAAATCAGAATTACGGTTAAAACAGAATATGCAAGCAGTTGAGGGTTAAGGGCATTGCACAAGAACCCAGTACTGGCAATTTACGACGTGTTGGGATCTTTTTTTTATTTTTTATGTTGTGCTGGGAGTTAAGACTTATCCTCTGAGCCACCACTGCCACCAAACTTCTGAAAGCAATTTAGCAGGCTTGACTGTCCTCTTCTCTAAACATTTTACCATCTGTTACTTTTGCTACCATTATACTACAATACATGTTAAATTAATTCATTTAACAGTGCCATTTAGTGTATATTTATGGTTCCAAATACAGTAAGTTTCCTTTTCATTAGTAATGATTAATTCACAGAGACATACAGTATACGGTAAGGATGAACAGATTCATAATAAACTGACTTTGATTCATTTATTGTTTACGTATTCTCGAATACTTGAATGGTACAAGGAGACGTCTCTGTAACATGGCCTGCTTTGTATGTGTGTGTATGTGTGTGTGAGGATGTGTATCTTATTAACTTTATTAGAGGGAGTGTGAACTAAGTGGCTGATGAAAGAACAACAGTTTACAACTGTTTTATATTAAGTGATAATAGGTGATTATGACTAACAATAAACTATAAATTTGGGGGAAAAATGTGTGCTTTTAAAGAAAAGTAAATAGACATTATGTAATCCTTAGGAAATCGATAATAACAAAAAGGATAATAAAGGATTTTTTTTTTGGAACTTAAAATACAGTCGACATTGGGGTGGTATCTCTGCTTCAACGGTAATGTCGAAATTGGATGAATTTAAGAAATCTCCCTGCTCTATACAGTCTGTCAGTTGTGTCTAAGTGTTGAGTGAAAGCAAAACCCTTTCCGAAGGTCCAAAAGCACGTCTCGCATTAAGATGCTGAAACTCTTAATTCGTTGCTGACCATGAAGTGGACACGCAAAGCATCAGTCTGGGTGGCCCCATAAATTTAAACCAAGTGTTCACAGAGCGTAGGCTTATGGACCGAACACATCTCAGTCAGCTCTTTTACCAATTTACTGTTTACGAACCAATTTGGTAGAACTGGTAAGGACCTGTCTTCCATAATAACATACTGTTTGTTTGTCAGGAGGTTGTCTCATGTTGAGTCTCAGCACAAGTATTCGTGAAAGTTGCATGATGAGCATCAGTGGCTTTTGTGTAATCCGTCAAATCAAGGCTGGGTAAACAGCAGCCCAGTGAGTAACATTTTTCCCTGCGGACTCAGATTTGCACATGCCAGTGCACATCTGGCGCTTTGCAGGCATGAAAAAGATCACGCGCGATATGCAGCACGAGTTGCCATGGATTTCTGTGACCTCCCGTGGCTTTTTTTCTTTTAACACTAGGTTAACACGTCAGGGAACGGGAAGCCGGTTCGGAGACTGTCAGCATGGATAGATCAGCCTCAAACAGGGGGAAAAAAAGGAGGTTCATCGAGCTTTTCCAACTGATGTAAAACAAATGTGCAACAAGTAGGCACGAATACAAATGTTGGAATATTTTAGGAAAAGAGGATAACCGTTGGGACATCAGGCAATGCTTTCTCTGAAAGCTGTAAACAAAATACCACAAATTAGCATGATGTATCATTTTGTTTGCTTTTAAACAAGATGTTCTTTATTCCTTTAGACAGTTTACTTAGTGCACCACAATTAGTTTGCTGGATTATTTTTTTTATGATGAAAACACGGATCCTTATTTACATTCAAAGCTTAGGGTCTGTAATCCCACACACTACCATTACTATTTATTTCAACAAAGTTACTAAATAACATCAGTCACCCATCGAATATATCACTTTATCCTGTATTCAGGGTCGTGGGGGGCCTGGAGCCTATCCCAGGAGGCTTAGGGCACGAGGCGGGGTACATCCTGGACAGGTGCCAATCCATCGCAGGGCACCACAAACATACACTACTAAAAAAATACGTATTTGATAATAATACTGAATACAAACATTGAAACTTTCAAAAAATATGGAACACAAAGTTTTTGAGTATTCAATGTTTGACAAAAAGTAAACTAAAGCTGAAGTGCATTCTCCCCTACTTGCAAGTCATTTTATAAAGAACCATGTTCGACAAAACCAATGTGAATTTATACATGCAAATATACTTATTTTCATCTTTATATACAACTGAGTGACACTTTAAAGGAAAAAAATACATAAAGTGCCTTAAATTGTGGGGCCGCGAGAAGCGACCAGAACGGATTCTGGAACTGAACTGGAGTGATGAACTTTCTAAACATCATTCCATCAGCTGGTGTTTTGATGATGTGGATGTTTAATTCTGTTGAGATCTGATGACTGCAAATGCTAAAGCATGTGATTTATTTTTATCCTCATCAAGCTGTTCTGTGTCAAACAGTTGCAATACCATTTAACAGCAGATCACACAAATCATATATCAGCGATATTGAAGGTCATATCAATGAGAAATCCAACACCAAAATAATGAAGATGACAAATACCAGACTCGAGGTTCCAGAATGCAATGCAGGACCTATGCGGACCTGCATGAGCCGAGTTACGGCAGCGACTGTGCTTGACTTCTTGAGAGCAGTAGAAAGGTATCTCTCTTTGAACAGGTATTCGAATGGAATTGTGGGTAATATAGGAAATGGTTAACAACATAAAAATATACCAACATGCCGATGAAAGATGTTTAAATATATATATACTTTATTATTTTTTATCCAAAATAAATCTTACATTCCTTAGAAAATGTTCATTATGATGCACTTTACAAAAATTAATCATTATATATGCAAATTATTTAGGGTATAGTAAATAAGTACTAGTAAAATATTTACTTACTTAGTAGTAAGTAAATATTTTAAAAAGAAGACCATTATATTTGGAGCTTAGAGCTTCTGTGTCATTTGTATGTGTTCCATGGGCAGTCATTATAGATGGTGTCCACACAGGATGTTTTAGAGATGTACATATGTATACAGTACATACAGTACACATGGTGTAAGCAAGGCCATTAGAATACACTGGCACACACAAAGTACTCCACATTCCTGAGAAAAGACCCCACTTTCACAACCACTCCAGTTTCACAACCTGCCATTTACTGGTGGATCAGAAACACTAAGAGAATGACTCTCTGGAGTCGTCGCCCCCGCCCCCCCTCCTCCCCCTCCTTATTCACTCTTTCTCCTTTTTAAGGAGTGGTGGTTAATCTGCTCTCAGGTTTAGGATTCCTCTGCTGTGCTCTTTGAGGAGAAGGAAGCAGAGGGAGAGTAAACACCAGGCCTCTCACTGAGGGGATTAGTGCGCCCATATATCATCGTGACATCCCTTTTCAGCGAGTGACGGGTCGCCAGGACCCTGAGCTATAAGGATCTGGTGACGTTTCCTGTCACCACTGGAATCATTGATCAGGTCGAAAATCATCAAACTCACCGATCAGGTGGTGTGAAGCCACAGCATTAGATGTGCTCTAGATGTGCATTTGATGCCAGTTCCTTTTCGCCTGGCCCTCGTGAAGAGCTGTGGCTTGTGGTTTGTAGATTTTATTTATTTTTAAGACGTTCACAGGGGGCACTATCATGGCATGGGTAAATGATTGAAGAGAAAGTCAAAAACATAATTCAGTTGAAGCTCTTGAGGGTTAATAGTCTCAGACAAAGAGCTTTAGCTCTATGAGAGTCCTACGATTTCTCACAACCTTCTAGCTCAGAACCTTAACAAAAAAACAACTAAGCCAAACACTACACACAAGTATGATTTTCTAACAATATGCAGGAATTGGCACTCAAGTTAGCTAGCAAGCTAATATATATAGGCAGGAATTAAACAGAAATTCAAGCACACTCTGTGTCAGGTGATCTACATAATTATTACAATATAACTTAGATTAATATTTATGCTTAATATACAATCAATTAATGGGAGAGTTTAAAGGTCACATATTATACTCTTTTGTAAATGTTTGCGTAAGATTAAAGTCTTTAAAATGTAAATTGGTAAAAAAATCCTAAAATTGATTTCTCTCAAATGTCCCTTTAAGAAAGTCCATCTTTCTAGCCAATCAGAATTCGGGGACCGGAAACGTTCAGGACATTATTAAGCATTTCCCAAACGTTTTTAAGCTTTTCCCATCTGCACTTCTGACAGACAAAATAAGGAGAGAAATATATGCAAGGGCTTAAAATTCACAATGACACCCTAAATATTGAGTCATATAAAAGTTAAAACACAACCAAGAGCTAAAGAAGGCTAGTTTGGCTACATTTACTTAAACCCCATAAAGCTTTATGCCATTATTTGTTCTGTTGTTGTAGAGTGACATTTTTTTCAGCACAAAATAGGCAATATGATGAAGTGAATTTTAGTTCATTTTAACCAACTTCCCCGAACACGACTGAGCAAAAAAAAAAAAAAAAAAAGGGAAAAAAATATCACACAAATACACACATTCACATGTTTCTATGGTTGTTTTTTCGGTTGTTTCTATAACCAAATAATAATAATAATAATATATGCTCATTTTGTGAGTTCTACATTTTTTCAACTTCATCCACATATTTTGGTAGTTGTAAAATTTACACTTTATGAAAGTGATGATAACTTTTGTTCTAGCTGATATTTCTGAAAATCCAAATACACACACCAGAAAGGCTTTTATGTAAGCACGTGTATATATATATATACACTACCGTTCAAAAGTTTGGGGTCACTTTCTAACTCCATGATGGTTCCTGTTTTTTATTTCTTTCTACATTGTAAAGGAATGCTGAAGGCGTCCAAAAAATGCATTAATCTCCCTTGAACAGTTAATGGTGAGATGTGTCTGCTACTTCTGCTCTGTAAAGACTTCATAACGCCTCTAATCTGAGGTGCTG
>JAOVVA010000052.1:20664600-20675244 GCA_028565275.1 Leiocassis micropogon | reverse complement strand
CCCAGTATTGTTGTAGAATGTAGAAAATAAATCACTAAACAAAAACAAAGAAATTTGCAAGTGACCCCAAACTTTTGCTTTTTAAACACTGGCCCAAAAATAAAAAGGTTGTCTATCTTCCGTTGTCTATCAGGATGTCTAAAAATGACCAAAAAGTGAATTTTGCATAATAGGGCCACATTAAAGAAAAAAAAAAGAACCAACTACATTTTCTTATTTCAACACTCAGAAGTGATTTAACACATTGGTAAGCTATTTGGCACAAATTACAAAATGTCAAGATGTCTTCCAATGTGCTTCTGGAAAGCTTTTTTAGCCCTTGCTCTAACCACGGCCTGTCATTTTCCTTTTTGAGAGGCCAGTTTAAGTTGAACGCTGAAGTTGGTTAACGCTTAAATGTGAAACATTTTAATCTATTTAAATCATCAATAAGATATTTAGCACTGAAGGAATACGGAACACACACAGAAAACTTGATAATGCAAGATTATTAAAGTATTGAATGATTTTGCTGTATACCAAATGTCACTGAGTCGAATTATTAAGCCAATAGAGAGTAGGTCTTGCTGCAGATACATGAATATGAATCTTGAATCTTTGCGAATCTTGCTGAGAATGCAATGTTGAAATGTTGTAAAAATATATTTATAAAAAAATGATTTCGTAATCATTATCAAATATGTGATGGAAAACAGCGAGGCATCTCATGGACTGGAGAGCTTCCTCTGTAAACATTTGGCTCGATGGAAAAAGCACTGTGGATTGTCTTTTAACAGTTCTCATGAAAGAGTATTTGACTGTTTTTCTGTCTGCTATGTTATATTCTCCATCCTTCTCATGATCACTTCAGAGCATAGTTTATAAGACGCAGACACCAGTTCGCAAATAAAATGGCACAAAAAAATACAAACAAAATAAAAAGGCACGAAACTATGATTGAGAAGCATCTGGGAAGAATCACGGTCATTATTATTGGGCCTACATGAAGGATTTACACCCTTACACTGTTGCATGCGATGAAGGGCTCGCAATGTGTTCCATCGTGCTGAGCGCACATCATCTCTGTCCACTCCCTTTTCCGACCTTCCTACAAAATAAGACTGCAGCTGGAATGAGGAAAACCGCGATAGCGCACATGAACTCGGGACTGAGGAATGCTCACAGGCGGAAGGACAGCGCAAGCCTCCCGATGAAAAATGCAGGGTGGAGCTGTTTTTAAATACGCTACACCTTGACGTCACACAGAGCGGGGGCACTGCCTTCCACAGGCGTACAGTACGTCCTGGCCAGCTCAGTCTTCGTCTAAAGACACCTAACTAATCATGAGCAGCTTCGACTACTCTCGAGGGCCTGGGTGATGTGATGTGGACTTTCCCATGCACAACAGCATGGTCACTTCATGTCCAAGAAACATTCCGGTTATATGATAACTCATGTTTTTGGATGGAACATAACACCAGAAAATGTGATTAAAAAAAAATAAATTAACTCTGACATGAAGCAGATATCGGGTTCCCATCCAAAAGCTGATTATTTTCAGGTCATTTTTAAAACACGTCTTAGTCCTCTTAAACAATGGCAACTTGGAAACGATTACAGGTTTTTTTTTTATTTATAAAAGCACAACAGCTTATGTTCCAAGGATTATCCACAAACTGTTAAAGCAGTTATGAGGAGTAGTTTCTTTTCCAGCTTCTCTTTTTCCTTTCTTTCTTCAAGTTACTAATTAAAAAATGCAGCTAGTCACATGTTTTGAGAAGCCATAAAGCACAAAGACTTTCCTGTGTTTTAATTACAAAGCTCTGA
Organism: Leiocassis micropogon; assembly: GCA_028565275.1. Classification (NCBI taxonomy): domain Eukaryota; kingdom Metazoa; phylum Chordata; class Actinopteri; order Siluriformes; family Bagridae; genus Leiocassis; species Leiocassis micropogon. Next base: position 20,673,438 of record JAOVVA010000052.1, on the reverse strand, counting down.
CACTGGAGACTCCTTCCAAAACAGAAAGATCTCACTTACTGACTCATCGTCTATAACACTTTATCCTGCATACAGGGTCGTGGGAAGCCTGGAACCTATTCCAGGAGAATAAGGGTATGATGCGGGGTACACCCTGGACAGGGTGCCAATCCATCACAGGGCACACACACACACACACATTCACAATTTGGGGAACGCAAATTAGGCTAATCTGCATGTCTGATTCCACTTCCTCCATGGGAGGTAACTGGAGTACACAAAGGAAACCCACACATGTGAACTCCATGCACATAGAGGCAGGAATCAAACCTGGACCCTGGAGGTGCAAGGCGACAGTGCTAACCACTAAGCCACCGTGCCGCCACACTAAGATCTCTTCACAGGAAAACTTCTTAACAATCATATCAACAATCATATCACACAAGTGCCTGTGTATATAGTTATTGCTATAGTTATTTTGTATAGAGTTATCGCCCTTGACCAAGGCACTTAACCCTATCTGCTCCAGGGGCTGTATCTTTGCAGATTAATGAGGATTATAATGTGAATTTGGCTTTTAACTGTCACTTGAACAGATTCAAGAACTTAACAGGACTGTTATACAAGTTCATATAAATAATAATTCCTGCTTCATGATTAAAATCTAAGTCTGCATCTCAGAGTGAATAATCCGAACATGTCTACTCTATATAAAAAGAGCTTCTCCTCCAGTGATTTTAATATGTAATTCATAAAATCCAGCCTACCTTGGAGTAAAAAACTTGCACACTGTAGAGTAAAACATTGCCCCGTTTGAACTTCGTAGAGAGATCCATGATGGCAGTCAGCTCGTCATTCTTTTGGCTACCCAATGCCTCATCCGATACGCATAAATGAACCTACAGACATACAGAAGAGAACTTTTTTAAAAAGGCAAGGTTACTATGCTACACGTACTCATTTTCCTACAATAACAAACATGAAAAAAACTGAGTTATTTAAACACACTCAGTATCTGGTGATTGAACGAGGCAGGATGACAAACAACCATGTGTTAATGAGAATTCCCACCAACAAAGAATACAAATAAGTGATTGCTGTGTCTGGACCATAATCCATCTTCCAGCAGAAGGCATTTCAGCATGTATAACAGTATCCTCCTCTTATTCAGAAAGCCGGGTGCTCGTGTAAACAGCAGAACCACTTCAAAGACTGCAATTAAAATGCTCAGTAAAGTTTCCACTGCACCCAATTGCGAACTCAAAGTATGCCGTTGACACGGGTTTTGGGATTCTGTGACTAAAACTTCTGCTGCATTTTCCATGAGCTCTACTCTTTGTTTGCTGTGTCTTTTAAAAATCTGGATGCTCTTCTTAAAATGTCAGATTTTATGAACGACTAGTGCTCATCTGTACTCAATCTTATGGGCAGTGACTAACAGAGGAACCCCAAATGACACCACAATCAAAAAATGGATGTTTACTGGAGGAAGATTTCACCACTACCATGAAACTGATTAAGCATTTTACATTCATGTCCTTTGGTTCTGCGAAGGAAACTGATGGTGATCAGGTCCTAACGACAATCGCTATACAATAACTTTGCAAACAATCCTGGACCACCACTGCGACTATTCAAATTCGAGTTGGTTCACAGATGAAGAATGATTTCAACTCCATTTGAATAAGAGAGAAATCGGATTGTACAAAGTCATAATACATGTATTGAGTCGGTGTATTGAGTAAGTCTGATATTTCCTCTGGTGTCAAAGGTCAAGTGGCCAGTCAGATTTCCAACAGTCAGATGACCCGCTGAAAAGCTGAAGTGATGACAAGCACGTGCCATGCCTGTGCAAACAAAAGGGTAATAAGAACACACACACACACACACACACACACACACACATGCACATGCACACTTGCATTCTCCAAGCCTTAGATCTGCTGGCATTGTGCCTCACGGTCACATTTAAGTGGTTGGTGTGTTTTCAAGACACGTTTAAGAGGCCGTTCACAAATCACAGCGGGGATTTAATTAACTTTCAATGAGATGGCATTTCCAAAGATTAAGACAGATTTGTTTTGAGGTAGACTTGCTGGAAAACTACCAGCCTCCAAACTGGCCAGGGTTTTTTTCCAGCTCCTTTTGCTGCCATCTGGCTACAAAGGTGACGAAAAACTTCTGTTTATGTACATTATGGATTAGCAGTCCTGCACAATTTCCAGCAAACAACGTGGAACATTATTTTAAGCTGTGAGAACTCACCTCATGCAAACTAGACGTCATTTAATATAACATCATACTTTTTGGACGTACAGTAGTTCTGCCCAGAATGCTCGGATGTAATATTCAGGATTCACAAAGCAACATATGTTAAAGCATTCATTCCGACAAACCATTGGTGCGTGTTAAGCAGTCACTGATGTGAACAGGTACTTACCCATACAATAACAACCGGATACAAAAGGGCATGCCTTGTCTCCTCGAAAACCTTCACAATCTCCTCGGTTTCAGATAAACTTGTACCACTGGTCTGCAGAAAAATGGACGTAATATACTGTATCAAGCCACATTATGATTCATAAACTTAACATCAGGATTAGTTTGTGTATATCTAATATTATAATGCGCATTTCTGCCGGCGATATTCCAGTACAGATATCTGGATGAAGTTCCTGGTCTTTAGCAGCAGCTCTTGATTCTCCTTTGGGCATGGGATAACATCCACTGCCTGCAAAACACAAAAGGATGAGCATTCAGTTACAATGATTGTAGATAAATAATTCCACACTTTCTTACTGGGAATTGTTATTAACCCAAACCTGGACGTCACACACACACACACAGACACACACACACAGACACACACACACAGACACACACTAAATTTAGAATACATTTCTTATATCAACAGAAACCCACAATGAGATAAAATAAATAACTCTAGGCTGTGATTGGTACAAACTCAACGCTGAGCGAAATGAATAAACCGTAGATATGAAATGGTTATTAGAAACACATGTGGGCACTTAAACCCCCTTGAAATATAACTAATTACAGTTTGGAGCAGAAAAGCATTTCAATCTGCCCTGTAGATCTCTGAGATTAAATGTGCTGACTTGATTTAAACCATGTTAGACATGAAATCCTCCTTAATTATGGATTGGTCACGGGCTGTTACACCGTAGCGCTTACACCACAAAAATGACAAGAATGTATGCACAGAAAGTCATTTCTCTTTACTAGATGATGCAAAATTGATAGCTGCGCAATTTACAGGATTGATCATATTTATAAAGACATATTTATAAGGATTGGGTACAGAGTGATGTGATCAGTTATATACATGATTAGATTTAATGTTAATATCTGTTCACTCTGATCAGGAAAAAAAAAGAAAGAAACTACAAATTGTTTAAAAGAATATACCACAGTTTGAAGACTTAATCTCTACCATCTATTACAGCCGAACCATATGACAGAAGACCGGTGTCGATTATTTTGACGTATTACACTGTATTTGGAAATAAAAACAAAATAAGACAAATTGACAGAGAAACTCACTTATAATAAAAGTCTAAAAGCAGTAGGTAACATTTAAATAATGTGACTACAAGGCAAAAAAAATGACACCTTAGAGAGTGAAATATACTTGTATCTAGCCAAACGATCTAAAATTTCTTAAAGCGAGTTTAAAAAAACCAAATATAATATCAATAAGCTTATTTCTGGTCAAATATTACTATAATTGCAATTAAAAAAAATCTTGATTTACTGACAGATAGTTTTGCATTAAAAAAAAAAAAGTTTATTAACAATTTAACTAAATTTAAGTTTAATAACTTTATATTTAGTTTGTTGTAATCTTTTTTTTTAAAGTGTAGATTTAACTATATTCAAGAGTTTTCTTATACTAAGATATCAGTTTTTACAGCTAATAAAGCTTATGTTTCAAGCAAGAACAACATTTAATGGAAAATAAACAGTTAAATAGCAAGAAGTGTTATTTATTAATAATAAAAAATATATACATTACTAATTATCAACATAAAATTGCAGTGATATGAGAGGAATTAAACACTTCTGGATATTATCTTTTTGGAAAATATTCAGCTTCATGGTGCTAAGAGTAACGGCACTTAACGGTTACTTAACGTAACAGAGCCACATCACAACCATTGATTATTCTCCTATAAAAGCCTGTCCTGTGACTGTGATTAATATTTTATTAATATTCCTTACCTTATGTGCTAAAATTACACTATATCCTGACCTCATCGCTTTTCTCACTCCCTTACTGCAAAACCTATATTGGCAAAGTTAAATAGACCACTTGGCCTTGGAGAACTGGATCATATCACGGATGTCCCGCACCAGAAAAGTATCACTGAATTAAAATCACAGATGGCTTTAAGAGAAATTCACTTCCTATTGCACCATTTCCTCCTTTCCTATCTGTCTGGAGGACCATCATATCAAGGATCCTGGGCCCACAGAAGACTTGAAACTCCAAACCACCACCCGAGGAGCGTCCCAGTTCTGCTGCCAAGCCGTTATTAGACTCCAAGACCTGTGCGGTGAGCAATATCATCAAAAGGAGCGATGTGCAGTTGGATCTAATGATTTAGAACTTGGAACTATTGCAAAAGAGGATCGCCTTTCACGCAACTTGAAGGTGCAGGGCCATGCTGATGATGCCCAGATATTTCCTTGCCGACATCTGCTTTTAAAGACAGATAGAGTTAAACACATCATAACGCAATCTTTGACTGAAACGTGAAACAGGATAATCGTTCACACTCGGGGGAAGTTGCTGTGAAAATAACCCGAGATTACTGGTTAATATTAGTTGTGTGGCAGCCTGGAAAGAAAAAAAAGTCCTTTCGGTGACATTTTCTACTGCACGGTATAGAGATTTGAAAACTTACAGGCGCACATCTTAATCAAAGCCACATGATTGCTTATGAATATGCACTGATCATTTAAAAGAAACTACTGTACATGCATTACGTTTGCATCTGATTTAATCATCTACTAAATATATATATATATTTTTTTTAATATTAAAGGTAAGGTGGCATCGTGGTTACAACTGTTGCCTCACTGTTGTTCTCTCTGGTTTCCTCCAGGTACCCCGGTTTCCTCTTATAGTCCAAAGACATGTATTGTAGGCTGATTATGATTTCCAATTTGCCCGTAGTATGCAATGTGGTGTGTGACTGTGTCGTGCAATAGGTTTTGTGCCCTGGGTTCACTGGGATAGGATCCCAGCTCCCCACGACTCTTTTATTAAACCACTTGCTTATCTACATAATGATCTTTGTTGAAAGCCTGGTCAAATTAATAACAGCATTTCTACATTGCTTTGGGGGGAATAAATTGATGCTTCTCTTAAAATACAATTCAGCCTCAGGACGTCATGTACTTTTTCATCATGTAAGCATGGTGATGGACAAAAACAACATGATTCAATTGCAATTTAATGGAACTCTATGGAAATACAATCACCTTGTTTGGCTAGTGAACAATATAAACTACCATGGTACATGAAGTTTTGGTTCAGTTTTAATTTCAGGTCATCTATTATGGACATATTTCGCAGGAAATGCAAGAAAACCACAGCTTGTCGTACAAAGCAGAGGACCTGAGATGGCTCCAGGAACAAAGCGCAACAAACAGGATTGAGGTTGATTGACTTTCACGAGTCAGTGTATCCATTTCGGCATGATGTCTGCAGGTGATGCAATTACAGCTTTGTGTACACCAGCGTGGATTAGCGGCAGGACTGTGGGAACATGACCGGCTTTCGGAGCGTGTGTTTTGGGTGTGTGTTTTGGGGAGGGGGATCCCATGCATTATACATTAGGCAAGGAACATCTGACACACCGAGGCCACCCAAGAAGACGCTACTTTTGCTGAGCAGAGAGAGATGAGGTCATTTAGACATTATGATCATAATCATTGTACCCTGACGTATTACAAAATCATTCTCATTACCATATGGTGGGATTCCAGGTTTTTCTGGAGCCTGCTGGAAAGCTCAACGGTTTCTGCCATGGCTCCCGAGATGACACATGCTGACAGCGAGAGAGTCTCTGGAAATGAGAAACGTCTCAAACGTTGAACTTAAATAATACAAAACAGAAGATTAAGACTTGATCTACCTGTTAAAAAAAATAAAAAAATTTTAAAAACAGCAAAATCCTACAGACATATGCCTGTTTCTAGATGATTAAAATGAACTATACCACCACTCATTTTAAAGACCATATTATTTCATTAAAATTTTTAAGTCATTTTCATCATTCTCCAAAAAATTAAACAACAGTATAAAGCATGTAATCAAGGATTGAGTAGAAAATAAACTTTTGGAGGGTCAAGTAATAAAATCCAGCAAGCATTCCCTGTGGTCGAAATACCTCCCACATATCAAAGGGTCAGAGTTTAGTCTGTAGATAATCAGACACAGGATTCAACCCGGGTTAAGCACAATGGACTTTTCGATTTTAACATAAATGTAATCGCATGCAAATTCCATCATAACATAAATTGTTTCACTCTAAAAAGATCAAATGCAGACGCAGATCCAGCATCGTAAAGGCTGACCTGAGAAAGCAGTTAACTGGGAGCTGAAAGTAAAGCTCTCTGGGGAAGGGGTCTTAAAGCATTTTTTGTTGTTTTTCCACTCTAAACCCATTTTGGCATTATGTTACAGGGCTGCCCTCCAAGCGCAGAGTAATGCCTGGGCAGAAGAGCCTGGGGGACCGGCTGACAGCATGGAAATTTCCCTTAAAGCATCGATCCAACACCATCACGTAAATATGCACACAAATCAAACTATCACTGAACAGTGATAAAAAACAGCACCTTCTAAACCCCGGGGTAGAACGTGCTGCTGACGATGTCCAGAGACACGCACGATCCTGGCTTACTAGGAAATAAACTACTGTAGTTTAAACATTTCTACTATGGACTGATTGTTGGAGCGATCAAACAATTGAAATAAATACCTTTGATAATTGACTCTGCTGCAGCCAAATCTCGTTTGTATGTCACCTGAAAAGAAGGGAAAAAAAATGTGCAAAATCAACTCAACATAAACTGGTTGAATTAATGTGTCATGCATTAAATTCCAGTAAAATAAAGGCCTCGGCTCTTACTTTCCACAGTGTCGGTGGTCCCTCAATAAGCTTGGCACTGGTGCCGCTGTACTGCAGGGCCAAATGCAGGCACTCGGTGCCAAAGTCAAAGTCAAACTCGCTGCACTGTGGAGGAGAGGAATCAGGACGTAAGGCAAAGCAACACCAGATCCATGTGTTTGTGTTTAGGAAATTGGGAAATTATTTACTTATTTATTACGGATGACCGAGAAAGAACCAGGACAGGAAGAAAAGGTAAACATGTATACCGATTATTCAAAACAAAACAGAAAACACGGAAGAATAAACTCCCCCTTTCGTCTTAAGACTAGAGTTACCACAAGCATGTAGCATGCTAGTTTCAAACTATTCTGTGTCAGTCACCAAGTTTGTTTTGCTGCCTCTTGACCACATCTAATGAGATTTTTATTGGAGTCAAATTACCCACAGCTTTGCTCTTTTGCTAAGGGGAACACTGGGACACCAGACGGACACCAGGTCCTCCAGTCATTTAACTCTTGGCCTATGGTGTGTAAGTATAACATACTGCGCGTACTGCGGGTTGGGTGTCTCTTTTGGCTCTACAATGACTCCATCATTCTCAAAGGATGTCACACTGTGAATACATCCTTCAAGCAGAAAGGACCACTGTAAGAGCTTTGACACATGGCCCTTGGCCACATTTTAAAAATCTGTCACTGACTCCCTTTTTTTATTTTAAAGACAAACTGCGGGTACCTTAAGTATCAGAAGTAAGAGAAAATGAAGTTAAAAACCAAGCCTGGACTACTTCATGTCACCCACAGGAAGATATATAACCTTTGGCTTTAGAAGCAAAGAGCTATACATTTACCACTGAAGGAGCTGAATGCAAAAAGGCCCAGGAGTGATATATCATATATCAGCATTATATCAGCCATGTACATACCTTTATAGGCTGACTATACCTCTTCACCATGTCAGGGATCTTGGGAGTTTTATTCTGATTTATAAAGCAATCTGACAATCAGTACTCATGAACTCTTATGTACTACATCATTGCTAAAGATGGTAATGAAAGTTGAATCCTTAGAGATTACAAATAGCTAAAATAACTCACAACCTACTCCCGTCCATATCCTCTACTCAATTTTAATGGGAAAATGTTAAATATGTTTAAAATTAGACTGTTTGTTTTTCAAAATCCCATGGGAAGTTAGCTGTATCCAAATTTCACAGCAGCTCCATAGCATCCCGCCCTAGACACAAACACTCAGATTTCTACCGGCTTGGCTAGATTGTCTGTATTCCAGCTAAAATCAATTCCTGTATGTGTCACATTTGATTTAAGTCACATTTGAGTTTAAAAATGATTGAGAAGCTTGCCCGTCCTGTGTTGTACTGCCAGTGACGTAACCAGACACTAATGTCAGTGGGATGAAGAACTACTTTTCCTACAATGCAAGTCTTATACTGGTTCATTTCTAAAAAAAAAAAAATTTACTGTATATTTTGTTTGTCTTTAGGCCGTATTTGTCTATATGTACGTATACATATACATATACATATACGTATACGTATACACATATACACGTATATATACACATATATATACACACACACACACACACACATACATGTGTATATATATATATATATACACACACACACAAACACACATACATGTGTATATATATATATATACACACACACACACACACACAAACACACATATCTATAT
>JAOVVA010000052.1:20644083-20664500 GCA_028565275.1 Leiocassis micropogon | reverse complement strand
GTAAAGCTGCTTTGCGACAATGACAATTGTTAAAAGCGCTATACAAATAAAATTGAATTGAATTGAATTGAATACCTGATACACCACCCACTTGAAATCACGAGCTGTGTCTTAAAATCACCTACTGCAAAGGTGCACTCCAATAAAGAATAATTCCCATTTACAAGATTTTTGCTTAGGATCGCAATGAATTCATAAATCATGATGAGCCATGGGGGGGGGTCATAATGCAATATAGTGGCTTACATTCCATGGTTTTACAAACTTTTTAACTTGCGTAAAAAAATTGTGGCGAACGACTCGGACTAGAAAAATCGTGAGAAGAACCGCTCAATTCTGTTTCCTGTGCATTGCACTGCATAGCGTCTATGAGAGTCACGTGACAAAAGAATGAACGATTCGGACCAAAAGATATTAGAGGTGAGCTGCTCATTTATTGTTTATCATAATATGTCCTTAGCTGCATTGTAATATTTTCATCACTGGAACTATAACCAAAATTTTTGTATGTAGACGTGTTGGCGGTCTGTATATTAAAAATATAACATTTTATTTTATTTATGATCAAAAGAACAAAATGAACTAAATTATTTTTTTTAAAAAGAATCGTTCATTTTGATAAACGAGATTCAAAGAACCGACCACTTATCTGTAGACCATCACATGGATCACACCATTACGTAACTATTTTTCAGCACTCAGGCTTCACTTAAAGTCTGCTTTTGCATGCCTTTAGGTAGAACCAGCATTTTTTTAACATATTATAATTTTGCCTTCAGTGCTTCGTAGCTATGCCGTAGCTGTTGACATAAGAGCATGTCGGAGCCACAGCAAGCTGCAAGTTTGAAACTGTAAGTACCCGTACCTAAAAATGATAAATGCACCAACAACAGTATTTTATTTTATACTGTCAAAGTTGCCAACTAAACTTAATCTCCAAGTCAAATACAACAGTGACATTCCCTTGCTCCAGGAAGACAATTGTAAAGTGTATAAGGGCAAATATGTGAGTGAATTATTCAACGAGCACTTTGAATGGCCTGTAAAACTACTGCCACTGAATCTCACAGAAAAATCTGCTGCGGAGATTATTTGGAACACTTGGAGTTCCACAGTGTACTATAAATTGTGCTCCCTGTACAAGGAATGTTGGTTAAGGGAACTTCCCTTGATAAAAACTGCCCCGTCAGAACACCCTGCAACGCCACCAATGCAGTTGGCCCTTGTCAAAGTAGCTACATTTTCAATATCTCGTTAGAATGGTGCCTGAAAGTGGGTGGGATATATATTAGTCACAAAGTGAACACTTTTTCTGAAGTCAATGGTTTGGAAGCAGAAAAAAAAATAGACAAGCATAAGGATTTTAGTGACTTTGACAAGGACCAAATTGTGATGACAGGACAACTGGGTCAGAACAGCTCCAAAACTGCTGCTCTTATGGGATGTTCCAGGTCTGCAGCAGGTTGTAGCAAAAGTGATCCAAGGAAGGAAAACAATGAACTGGAGAGAGGCTCATGGGTCTGATCCAAATGAAAAGGTTAATGCTGGTTGTGATGGAAAGGTGTCAGAACACATAGTGCATCAGTGTCATGGTGGCAAAAGGGACGACCTACTCAATATTTTTGGGGGGTAAACAAATATACAGTACTCAAACATGAATTCTCACCCGTTGATAGGCTTGATAGATGACATCATAGAGAAAGCCTTGGGGCATTTCACTGGCCCTGTACTTGGTCCGTTCCAGCGAGTGGTCCAGGAAGCCTTCACAGGTGGTGGCAATCACTGTGGACACCAACGGACGGATGGCTCCAGAAGCCTGTTGGAATAAAATTATGACTCCAACCTCAATTATTCATTACAGACATTTTTAAACGCAACTCGCTTTAAGTCTGGCTGGTCTCTAAAATAAATACTGCACTTTAACTACCATTATCTTTTCTTTTCCAGGTGATTCCTTTAGGAAGCAGCTTTTGAGGAAGAATTTACAAATTCACAATTGAAGGTTTAAGCCTAAGCACATAGGCTCCCTGTAAATAATGGCACTTGTAAGCCAACCAGGAAGCTCCTTATATCTTACTCCATTTTTAACTGATCACCGTGAGGAGTGGGTAAGTAGTACGCATTGTGTAAAGTAATTCTGTTAAAGCTGCTCAGGCTTTATAGATGAATCTGCACTCAATCTGACATTCCTTTATAATCAGGACTAATGGAGAGATAATGAAGGCCATCTGGAGACAGCCTAAGGATGAAGAAACAGACAACTAAAATGAGACAAGTGACAGCCATACCAGCACTTCATGCTATAAAGTACAAACTCAGATAGCGTTGTGACCTGCAGCAATTACTCTTCTTTCTGAGCTCCCTCTGCTTAGTTCTCACTTCATAAAGATGACACAATACCAGTGGGACTGCGGTTTGCTTCAGCGAGTGGGATGAAACATTAATCTCAATGTGTTCGTGTCGCTGATTTACTGTTTCGGATTTGAAATAAACCAGGGCACAAACACCAGCATACTTCTGGCATTTTTGCTACATTATGCTGTAAACAGGGTCCAGAATATGGCAAAAATACTGTATTGTGATACTTTCCATTTTGTACAGTTCACTTGAAGATGTCATTTGTAGTCCAGATTAGCATTCCTCACCGTTTCAGATACAAACATCTTTCTTTTACTTCCTATGTAGTGCCTGAATTATTAAACATCTAAAGCTGAAAAATGAAAAAGTTAGGAAGAATGTTTTCGACCCGATGTCCATCGAGCACATCTGTAATGCACTGTACCATGGATGATTATTCCGACATGCTCCTCTAGACCGAAAAAAGAACTTATAAAACCTGTGTACTGTATAACGGAAGCCTAAGGGCAGCTGTTGGAGCAGCCAATAAACTGTTATGTGAACATGTACAGGATGTTTTGATGTAGCTTTTGGTTAATGATATTTGTAAAATCAGCGCAACGTAAACATAGCTTCAGCCTGAAATCACAGCAGGGCAGCTCCAGTGATTAAAATTATGATAAAACCTTAAACCTAAAACCTAAGGACCTAAACACTGACTATAATGTTTGAATGTTAGTTCTAAATTTGTGTTATACAGTCATATCATTCCATACAAATGACGAGACACTACCAGGCAGGGACGGATGATACCACTGCGCAAGTCAAATCAAATCTGCTTTGTAACCGGTACAAATAAATAAAAAAAGCTGAGCAGTCTCATTTGACCTTAATGAAGAAAGTGAGAAAGATTGCATAGCTGTATTTCAGTAGAAACAGTCAATAAAGTAACATCTTTGTTTATCTATGTAAGTCATTCTATAATTCGGAATACATTTCAAAAACAAGTTTAGAAATTCCTTCAGTGCAACATATCTGCTGGCTGAAAAGAGTAAATATTTTTTTAAAAAATTCTTTCCTATTGATTATGTACACTCCTAGGTAACATAGGGACATGGGTTTCCTTTTTTTGACCCATCAGGGGAAGGACAAATATTTGAATTACAGTGGCCAGGTTCGGTTCCCACCTCTGTGTGCATGGAGTTTGCATGTTCTCCCTGTGCCTGGTGGGTTTCCTCCGGGTACTCAGGTTTCCTTCCACATTCCAAAGACATGCAGGTTAGGGTAATTGCCGTCCCCAAATTGCCTGTTGCGTGTGAATGAATGTGTGAGTGTCCTGCGATGAATTGGCACCCTGTTTAGGGTATACCTTGCCTTGTGCCCTCAGTTTCCTGGGATAGGCTCCACGCCCCTGCGACCATATATACAGGATTAACTGGTATAGGATTGATCTGTAAATCATTAACAGGGTCTGTGACGTAGCTGAGGGTCAATTAATATAACAAAGTTCAGTCAGTCATTGTCATTCATTCATTCAGCTTATCCGGTGCAGGGTCGCAGGGACTTTAAGCCCATCCATGGAGACTTTGGGCATTAAACAGGGTGCCAATTTATTACATGACACACACACACACACACACACACACACACACACACACACATACATACATACACACACTATGGGCAATACGGGAACACCAATCCGCCGAATCCTCATATCTTTGGACTGTGGGAGGAAACCGGATTACCTGGAGCAACCCATCAAGTACAAAAAAAAAGAATAATCCTGACTGAATAGTATTATGGCCCAACACCTTATGATTGTCTGTATTGTATGACATTAATTAAAAGCAATTAACAACTGCTCCCTAACCTTTTATTTTAAATTAGTTTAGAATCAACAGGCTTCCTGTTTTTAGGCACAGAAATAGAAAAAAGCGGAGGCGCAATGACTAAAGGGAGTGGAGGAATTCCCACATACACTACAGATGCAACAGATGGAGATCAGGGTTCAAAGTGCTAAAGTGTTCTTTAAAACAATCAAATTTGGTATTGCGGTTTGGCTTAAATTAAAAACACTCACGTCCTCATTCATGAAACGACCAGCGACTGTAGAAGCTGAGGCCGTACTAAATTAGCTTTTCCTTCTTTAATACCAGTCACAAAAGTTTGGACAGAACTTCTAATTCCATGGTCTTTCCTGTTTTTTATTTCTTTCCTTCTACATTGTAAAACAATGCTGAAGGCATCCAAAATACGTAATAATCTCTTCTGAACAGTTGATATTGAGATGTGTCTGCTACTTATGGTCAGTAAAGTCTTCATAGCAGCTCTAATGCGAGGTGATGTAAATTGGTGATTTCTGGGGCTGGTGACTCTAAATGAACTTCTCCTCTGCAGCAGAGGTAAGTTTTGGTCTTGCTTTCCTGGGATGATCTTCATGAGAGACAGTTTCATCATGGTCCTTGAGGATTTTTGCAAACAACTGACTGTTGTTGTTCCCTAATTACCCAATTCCATATATGTTAATACATAGTTTTCCAGTATTTTTCTAGATAAATCCAGTAGTGTTCTAGAATGTTAAAATGCAGACCACAGGCAGTAAGAATGGGCAGTCACGTCTCAGTCTCCCTCACTCTTAGCACTAGAGCCCCCCAGGGTTGTGTTCTGAGGCCCCTGCTGTGCTCATTGTGACTACGTGACCACTACCAACTCCACTATGATCATCAAGTTTGCTGACGACACTCTCGTGGTGGGTCTGATCTCTGACAACGATGAGACGCCCTACCTAGAGGAGATCAGGAAACATCACGACATGGTTCAGGAACAGCACCATGCAGGACGGACAAGCTCTACACAGGGTGGTGAGATCAGCCAAATGCACCATCCGCACCGAGCTCCCTGACCTGCACTCAATCTACAGCATGTGGTGCTGGACCAAGGCCAGGAAGATTGTGAAGGAACTCAGCCACCCCAACAATGGACTGTTTTCTCTGTTGCAGTCAGTAAAGCGCTTCCGCTCCCTGAAGGCCAACACAGAGAGACTGAGGAGGAGTTTCTTTCCGCAGGCGATATGGTCTCTCAACCAGAACACCACACCGGACTAAAACATACTTTTTGCACACTGCACTTTATGGACATTTGCTTACACCCAAGAGACATTTATGGACCATTTATGGACATTATACATTTGAACATTCATGCACATTTGCACTCACCCTGGTCATTTCTATTTCATTTCATTTTGCACACTTTTGCACATTGCACATTTATGGTCATTACATCTTCACATTCTATGTCAATTTCCACAACAGTTTCCATATTTATCGTATAAGCATTTCACGACTTATCATACTGTGTATGGCTGTATGTGACAAATAAAATTTAAATTTGAAATCCAAACTTGTGTCCATACTTTTGACTGGTACTGTACATTCAGTCTCTACTAAAAAACCTTTTACATCTTCTCACTCACAAAATTATATCATGTTGTTTTTGCAAGACAATGCTTTTTGGAGTGGTTATTTGAACTTGAACAAGTCTGCCAGTTCTGGTGATTACATTTACAATAAGTTTGCAGAATTACCACTGACTTATTTTTTTCACACCATTCTGTCTTACTTCTGGAATTTTTCTGCACAACAGTCTCTAAAAAAATCATACTCATACCAGCTCATACGGAACCAACACCCATAACACAGTCAATAAGATGGCTGATGTTTGACATAAACATTAACCCTGTAAACCTGTATCAGCCTGATCCTTCTGCATTGTTCTGATATCACATGATGGAATAAGGTTAACAATTTCATGTAGAATGTTCTTACCCCTTGCTGTTTGGCTGCCAGTGTGATTTTGAGCAGAAAGTCCTCCTCTACGAATGGACGCACAGCATCGTGGATGATGACCACCTTCGGCCTGGGAAGCACAGGACCTTCTGCACTCTCGCCAAATGCCTGAAGGCCACAGAAGATAGATCTATGTCTCGTGGTGCCGCCTTCAACCACTTTGACTTTTGTATGATGAAACTGCTGAATGATGTGCAGCATCACATCGTGGCTCTCTTTAGAAACTACAACAACAATGCTGTCGATCCACGAGATTCTGTGAGAAGAAAGGGAGAAAATCAGGTGCTTTTGTCCAGCGCTAAAGTGAAAAAGCGCTGATGATGAGGTTAGGCAATAAATCACGTGACATAACCATCAATAAGCCATTGGCTCAGTGGTAGGTTTCTTGCCTGCCTGGGTTCAATCAAGCCCGGATAAAACAGGAGGTTTGCGTCAGGAAAAGCATCCAGTGCAAAATCTGTGCCAAGTTGACCCCCAATGCATCTACAATTTGGGCTGAAAAGAAATAAAAATCTTTTTTTTCCTTTATTAGTCCAGAATACTACCACTCACTCACTCACTCACTAATCATCTATACCACTTTATCGCAGGAAGGCTGGAGCCTATTCCAGGAGACTTGGGGCACAAGGCGGGACACACACACACACACTCATTCACACACCACGGGCAATTTGGGAAAGCCAATTACCCTAATTTGCATGTCTTTGGACTGTGGGAGGAAACCGGAGTACCCTGAGGAAACCCATCAAGCACATGCAAACTCCATGAACACAGACCCCGAGGCGGGAATCAAACCCAGACCCTGGAGGTGCGAACCACTAAACCATAAAAAAAAAAGTGGCTTAAGACAAAATTGTGATGCATTCTTATGGATTTCAATTTACAGACTGTATGAACTACATAACCCACAATGCATTGCGCTTATATCGACTTCAACTAAAAACACACTAGAGCTTTATGTCATTTAAACATGACAAGAGATGCTGGCATTAGTAATCTCTCGTCTATCTGTATGAGTCACCGGTCTCTCTCTGTCTCTCCCTGTCACACACACCGGTGTTTACGGAGTCTGTATTGGAATAATAAATAGAGTTTAAATAATACTTTGCGGTGAAGATAATACCTTTCAAAAGTTTCGATGGTGAAGCTGATAAGGGGTCTGTTAAGGAAAGTGCAGAACTGTTTGGGGGTCGGCAGCCCGGTCCTCTCGCCGCAACCAGCCGCTGGCAGAACCACAGCCACCGGGAAATCCACAGCGCCGCGCCCCATCATTCCCTCCCGATAGTCGGATTCAGATTTCAGGAAAAGCCCCGGTTGTCCGGGCCGACGCTCTCCCCTGCTACTCCGCTAGCTAGCTAATACAGCATGCAAAGATGCACTCTAAAGCCCTAAATAACTCGAACGAGCAACATTAGAACTGACTCCCAAATAATCCAGGACTTCGTATAGTTATTCACTTCAGTGGGAATAAAATAATGGCTTCTGCAGCCTATGTAGTGCACTATGGCAGAAGTGGGAAGCCATTTGGGACTCAGCCTTTACTGAGCAGCCTGCGCTGCTTTAGCTTTAGCATCAGATTTGCATGGGATTTGCGCCTCAGGCAGTTCCTCGGCATGCAGTTTTAGTGGAATATTTCACTATAAAATATATAAAATGGTATTAAATATATAGTCGCTTAACAGGCAATTAAAGACTAATATACTTAATAGACTATTAAAGTCTCATTCATTCTCTATACTGCTTATCCTACAGAATAAGGAGACTTAGGGCACAAGGCAGGGAACACTCTGGACAGGGTACCAATCCATCACATGGCACACTCACACACACAAACAACGGGCAACTTGGGCACACCAACTAGCCTAATCTCTTAGTGGTTCGTACTGTCACCTTGCACCTCCAGGACCCGGGTTCGATTCCCCGCCTCGGGGTCTGTGTGCATGGAGTTTGTATGTTCTCCCCGTGCATGATGGGTTTCCTCCGGGTACTCCGGTTTCCTCCCACAGTCAAAAAACATGCAGATTAGGGTAATTGGCATTCCCAAATTGCCCGTAGTGTGTGAATGCGAATGTTAACCAGAGGTCCTACCATGGTCGGATAAATACAATAGTCACCATTGGCCTTCACAGTCCCTAGTTAGATGGATGGAATTAGCCTAATTTGCATGTCTTTGGACTGTGGGAGGGAAAAACACCTCAAGGGAGAACATGCAAACTCCACGCACACAGACCCGAGGCAGGATTGAAACCCTCGACTCTGTAGGGGCAACGCCAAAGTACTGTAACACCATGACAGCCTATTGAATTCCCCTGGATGTTAATTATAAAAGGGTGTGGCTACATTAATGGCACAGAAGGATATCTGTCACCATAGAGGTCTATTACTTCTGTTAAATCCCACAAGCATAATCTATATCCTTATAATTTTGAAGGTATTTGCTCATTTCATCAGGAATTAACAGTAATAGTAGTATTGGCAGTGAGCAATAATAAGCCCCACTTATTAACACCAATTGGCACTGTTGGGCCCTTTTTCCTTCTCTGTTCCAGGGGAGCTGACTCAAATTTTCTTAAAAATTTGATATACATTTTTTTTCTTGTGATGAAATGTATAGTGACAAAAAATAATAATCTTGATCTTATCATGTGAATAATGGTCAGAAGGTGAGTGTGTCCCATATTGGCCCCTTAAAACCTGGAGGTAAAAGAGGTTGTCTCAAAATAATATGTGAATTGCCATATCATGGTCACCATATGATTTGTATAAGACCTAGTTGAAGTATGTGGTAAAGTTGTAATTGTAAGTTATGCATAGTGACAAGAGTTAATGTACTGCAAAATGATTGTGTGGATGCTGCTTAGGACGTTAAAAGCAAAAGAGACAAAATAAACAGACAAAAATGAAGTGTATCCAAATTATGAATTATTATTTAATAAGTTTAGGCCAAAACAGTGAAATTGCAATCGTTTGAAATAGTGCAATATAATGCCTGCATAAAAATTATGACATGTATATAAAGGATTAGATGAACCACACAACGAGAGTGTCAGTACAAAATATATTACATCAATGTATACTTGCTAACAGTAACTAAATATCTTGCAGTTACACATGTAAATGCTTTGTATTTACACACATTAGACAAAAAGACTGTATTTACTTTATTTACACAGCTATATTGTTCTCAAACATGAGATATTCAGGGTCATCTGGCTTTCGAAGCATAGTACAGCCAGTGCTACGATTTCTCACAGAGAGACTGTCATGGTCAGGTGATATTTTCATTATATACTGAAATGCCAAAGTCTGGCATGAAGTCGTTATGGGTTGTATAGGAAGCATGAGCAGTGATTGTGTGGCGCATTGCTGGAGGCTGGGTTTGGTCAGAAGCCACTTCATCTGGAATGGAATTAATTTCCAATCCAACATTTTTTTTATACTTTTAATCAATGTCCACTGCTTCCAGAGCTTCAGATCTGCAGTCCTTCTTTCACTTATAGTCCATAGTCTTTTTTTTTTTTTCATTCAGAGCCCCAAGTCTCAGGACTCCGACTCATGCCAATTCCCATTCACTTTGCTATTCCGGTGCTTCCGCTTGCTTTTAGGCTTGTGGACCTGCTGACGTTGAGTGATGCTCTCAGACTTGTTTGCTGATTCGTTGTGCTGTTTCAGGTAACGTTTGCACTTGCAGCTGGTCACCACTGTGATCTTGTAGGTCCTGGTACTGCCATCCTGGCACTGCAGCTGAATGCGTTCAGTACGGGTCTTGTCGTTGACACAGCGCCAGTCCTGGCCACTCTGACGGTTCCTCTGCTTTCTGCCATATCCTCCTATCCAGTTCGGGAGTGCCTGGGCTGCGAGGCACTCTCCTGCACACACCAGCTCTTTAATAGGGTTGATGCTGGTGCACTGGCCGTCTGAGATGTACTTCGTGGAGCGCAGTTCTCTGCAGCCCATTGGACCTGGAGCTGGAATTCAAGAATGAGGAGCAGGTTTTAGATATTTTATGACAAATTATATCCATCATAAAACAATATTATGAAAATGTATAGATGAAACACACAATGAGAACAAGCTGTTCTGTTTATGAAAAAAAAAATGCGGTTTATTTACCACCGTACACTTGGAACACAATGATTAACCTGTGCTGAGATACTATTAACTATACAGGAAATCTATTATGGTATGTGCAGTGGATCTACTGTATGCATAGGAACAAAGTTGAATGCATTTATTGTACAATGACACTACATCACTGTCCCACCTACATGCCTTTCTATAGCGTACAAGGAAATGGTTTAACACAGAAGGATGTTGTCTAAAAGTCTAATCCATTGTTGGATCAGCGCCGCTGCTGATACTATGAACATTCCTCTACCCTTGGGCTACACCACCTGACGGTGCAACCCAAGCCAAGCTGCTTTCACCAAGCACACACACACCTCAGCAACAATGAGCCCCCTTCTCTATGACAGCCCATGATGAATGGAGAGTTGAGAGGCCTTTCTTTCTCCCCGCTTCAGGTAGCAGGGATTCAAGACGAGTACGGTGCTGACCGGAGACGTTATGAGCAACTGAGATGCAGCACCATTCACATAGCCTGACAGGATTCAGTCAGCAGGTATTGTGTTCTGAATTCTCTCATCTTTGCCAGTCAACATGTGTGCGCGCCAAAAGAGTGTGTCATCCGTATACACTTTTCAGAATCTCACTGAGATAGCCACTTTATGTCTGACAACATTGACAAATGTTAAAAGTGGTGCAAGAAACTGAATGTTGTGAGTGTAGTCTAATTGATAACAGCATGAGTTTTTTTTAGCCCATGAATAAGTTTTAGACCTATATTTTAGGCTGTTAGAAACTTCTTATCATACATATGATTAATGCCATAGAGAACATTGTTATTACAATTTAAGTTTTTACTTTAAATAAAAAGTCTTGCATATCCATAATTAGGCTATTTTCCTCTTTTCCTTTTTATTTAAATTCCTTTCCTCCATTTTTTTCTTAATCTAAATGCTCCCTGTATCCAAAGTCAACTTTCCTTATAAACTTAGACAGATTCATTTTATTACCATTATGTAACTGGTCAGACCTTAGATACACAAGCAAAGATGACAGATTATATTTATTTATTGGAGACTTCCCAACCCTGTGACACATTGTCAAAAAATGTGGATTGAAATCAATTTTAATATCATATAAACTCTTTTCAAATTGAAGTTGACACTGTTTATAGTCGTCTTGCACTGTTGCACCCATTCACCTCCAGTAACCCACAGGGTGTATAAACACTGTACATCCCTTTCTTTCTTCTCTACTAAGAAACATGTTCCTTAAACTCTAATGTTATCTGCCTTCTCATTTTTTCCTGTTTCTGATAATTAACACCTGATTAGTGTCTTTGAACAGAAAAAAATATTTGGCAAAAAATTAATGGTCCTTATGGCCTAATGGACCTCATAAAAAAAGAAAGAAATGTCCTCATATGAGGATTCTCACATAAAAGAGAATGGAATGTCCTCATATGAGGATTGTCCTTTAAAGACAATGAAATTGTCATCATATGAGGATTATAATGTAAAAAGAATGTCCTGGTATAAGGATTATCATGTAAAGATTATGCAATACTCCTCATATGATGATCCTCATAGGATTCTCATATAAAAGAGAATGAAATGTCCTCATATGAGGATTCTCAAATAAAAGAGAATGGAATGTCCTCATATGAGGATTCTCCTAGAAAAGAGAATGGAATGTCCTCATATGAGGATTGTCATTTAAAGACAATGCAATTGTCACCATATGATGATTATAATGTAAAAAAAACAATGTCTTGGTATAAGGATTATCATGTAAAGATTATGCAATACTCCTCATATGATGATCCTCATATAAAGAGCATGCAATGTCCTTATATGAGGATCCTCATAAAGAGTGTGGAATGGTCCTCATATAAGGGTCCTCATATAAAGAGAGTGCAATAGTTGGGTCTCATTAGGCTGTGGCACCAGTTCTTTAACTTTTTTTTTATTTCTGCAGTCAGGGACACATTTAACTGTAAATTCCACAGACACTTTCAGTATGGATCTGTGCCTTGAAAGAATGTATTATTATCATTAATATTGAAAATAAACTTTTGAAACCAGAGATCTTTCTATTCCTGATTTTTTTTCCTAACAGAAGACATTATGTTATATAGTCCATGCGTTATAATTTATTTATGTTATATATTCCATGCGTTATAATTTATTTATGTTATATATTCCAAGCGTTATAATTTCCACCACTGTACCCCACTGACCATGCCTTTGGGAACCCCCTGGTCCGAAACACTAAAGTGTGCGTCAAGAGCGCACTGATGGATGAGACGCGCGCGCACTCACCGGCTCGCTCCCGCGCCGCGCTCTCGGACCCTCTGCCTCCACTGCGCGCGCGGTTCAGCGCCGCTTCATCTGCGGGTGCTTCTCCGGGATCCTCCGCCGTGTGCGGGTACACAATCTCCGTCGCGTCGTTTTTCATAGCAGCGCTGTGTGTGGTCCTAATCAAAAAGCACAACACAAACAGGAGGTTGCGTGAGTCATCCTTGTGCACGCGCATGGCTGAGGCTGATGATGATGATGGTGATGAGGATGAGGCTGCAGTCTCGACTCGTTTCCCCGTCATGTCCCTGACTTTATATACGCCGCGGCTCAGGTGAATTAACGGCTCGACGTATTGCGCGCGCGGCCACGCCCACTCCGGATTCCGGCACTCCTCGATTAGAGGTGAATCCAGGCCACGCCCTAAAAACCGAAATACAGAGCGCGTCTAAACAAAACGCCACCATGGGATACCGTGTGCGGTTTTGGACGCGTCCTTAACATCTGGCGTGATGTGTCTCTGTGTGTGTGTGAGAGAGAGAGACTGGGTTATTTGACGTCATCGGTAAAAGCTAGGTCATGTTTGGGAGCAGAAAAATAGTGAAGTAAGATAAATTCACTGCTCATGAACACACTCCAGACATCCAGCATGTTTAGTTCGCTCTACAAATGGTATTATGGTAGACTACTGGGCATTGGTGGATCACTAGTAGGTTTGCCGCCATATGAAAAGCCTGGGTTTGATTTTTACCCAATACCCGAACCCCAGCCGCTGGATGTAGCGCCAGAACCAAGAAAAAAATTAAAAGTTCGTGTCAGGAAGGGCATCCGCTCCAGTGACAAGTTGTGTGCGGACCAGATGGTCCACTGCGGTGACTGCTTGACAGGAGCAGCCGAAAGTCCAACCACAACTCTTCTGAAGAACTAAACTTCTAAACCCCGGTGCACCCAAGACTCAAGCACCACAGTGTTTACAAGTTTAGATCTTCAATACAACTGTTGTTGGGCTTTCAGCTGCTCCTGTCAGGTGTAAACCCTGTGCCAAGTTGCGTCCGGACCCGATGGTCCGCTGTGGCGACCACTCGACGGGAGCAGCCGAAAGACCAACACTGAAAGACCAACTGTACTGAAGAATTAAACTACTAAACATCGGTGCTCATCTCTTGGGTGGCACCCTTAAGGGCATCTCTTTTGTATTTCAGCACGTAATTTTCTCCTGGAAAAGTGTGCAGTGCCTTGTAATTATCAGGATCCAGATGTGCAAAGCTGATAGAGACATATCCCAGAAGGCTTTTAGCTGTAAAGGCAACCAAAGGTGGATTTACCTACTGACGGAGGAAACAGATTCCTCATCCTGGCCCTGTACATTTAATGTTTTCCATCCTCTAACACACATTATAAAATTATCAGCAGAGTTGTTGTGGGTGTTTTCGGAAGCACTAAAATGCATAAAGTACATAATGGAAATATTTTTGCACATTTATTATATTAAAGATAAGTCCATTTCGGTGGCACGGTGGCTTATTGGTTAGCATTGTCACCATGTATTTCCAGGGTCTGAATTTGATACCTGCCTCAGGTCTATGTGGATGGATTTTTTATGTTCTTCCCTTGCTTGGTGGGTTTCCTCTGGGTGCACCGGTTTCCTCCCACAGTCCAAAGACAGTTCCAAATTGCCCGAAGTGTGTGAGTGTGTGTGTGCATGTGTGTGTGTGTGTGTGTGTGTGTGTGTGTGTGTGTGTGTGTGCCCTGAGATGGATTGGCACCCTGTCCAGGTTGTACCTGCCTCTACCAAAGCAGTAGAGACAATGAGAGAGAGTGATAAGTCCATTTTGATTCCAGGATGCTGCATTATGTGTATAGTGTGCAGAATTTCTTATGGGGGTGAATACTTATGTAAGGCATTATTAGAGAGGACTGAGTGTTAAAGGTTCATCACATTCAATTTTTGAGAGAAAGGTATAGAAGTAGTCCTAGTGACTACAGTACTAGGGTGTGTAAAACAGTAGATTGATCAAGTTTAGTAACCAAGTAACATAAATTTTATCCATTCTTTTCTTTATTGAAAAAAGTGGCAAACAGAAACAGAAACTGTTATTATTATCTTAATGCTTCCTTCCTTCCTTCATTCCTTCATTCCTTCATTCATTCATTAATTCATCAGTAAGTGCTTTATCTAGGTCAGGGTTCAGGTGGATCCGGAGTCCATCCGGGAACACTGGGCCTGAGGCAGGAATACATACCTGGCTAAGATGTCAGTACATCACCAGTCTATATTAATACTGTGACAGGTTTAAAAAAATAAGTTGGTGTGCAGGTAGAACACTATACGGGCGGATCTTTGCCAACTCCTTAAAATAGACTTAGAACAAATTGTACACCTTATTGAAACATACAGAAGCTCCCCTCAGCGTGAACTTTGCCTTTTCAAGTGAAAAAGAATGCAGTTGCTCACCACCCACTGCCGGTCTGACTTCCAGTGCAAAAGAACAAGCCTCCTGGCTAAATGCGATCTGAGAGCAAATATATCTACGTGGATTACTTTAAGAATGTCGGCTTACGGCACATCAGGAAGCACAATTAAGGGATTAAGAGAAATATGCACATTTTATAGTTCAGGAAAATTGTTAAAGCGTAGCACATATACTTTTATCCAAAGCAACTTACATGTGAATGAGCCCACAGTTACACAAGTGTTCCAAGACCAGTAGGGTTAATCAATTGATCAAGCAGGACAGCTTTATTACATAGTGTACTGGTGTAGAAATTCATTGTTTTATTCAAATCAAAAGCATTTCTGTTTTCATGACGTAGATTGAGTTTGCATGGAGGCAAATGCTACTACTGTAAGATTTAGACTAAGTGAAGTAGAAAAGGGAGTGCACTGTCTATTTGTGTTTAATCCACCTGTCTTAAGTAAAGTACTTATTTAGAGTCCCATTAGGATCTTAGAGCTTTTCAGTTATATAATGCTAAAATACAAAGGAACTCATTTTTTTCTGTATATAATTTGCATACTGGTGGCTTTTAATCTTCAACAACAGGAATGACGGGATTTAACTGTAATAAAACTACAAGTGATACTTAGAAGAGTGAAGAAGTATTCACTACCAAAATCTTTTGAACATCACTTCTATCATTTTTGGTTATAAAATCAATGAGCTCTTTTAAATTAGTGCATTACAAAAGTTAAAATAAATAATGCATTTATATTGAAAGCCTTCCAATTTAGAAATAGTCGTTAAATGTCACATATATATTACTGCACAGTGAAATTCTACCTTTGAATATGCCAGTGTAACTGGGGTCAGCCATGATACAGTGCCCCTGGAACAGACAGGGTTAAGGGCCTTGCTCAAGGACCCAACAGAGGCAACCTGGCTGAGCTGGGGCTCGAACTGCTGACCTTCCAATCACTAACTCAGAGCCTTAACACACTGAGCCACCACTGCAATGCAATGCAAATAATCTAGGTATTTGTTTAATATTTATACCATATTTAATAGTCATTATGTGCCATTTCGGGTCACATCATACAGTTCCAAGTAACCCCAGGTGTTCAAAAACGTTTGACTGGCCCCCCTGTCTGCAATGTCCACTGGCGACATATAGTATAAACTACATGAGAGCTTCTAATTTAGTTCCCTACTTATAACAGAGCGCAACACAGTCTCTTGTAATGCCATATTGGGATCCTTTTCCCCAAGTGACCGTAACGACTCAGTAGAAAAAACTTTTGCTGATTTTTAATAAGCATACAAATTGCTCCTTTTAACAAGACACTTCATGTGCAAGAAAAGGAATTTAAGACATATTCTTCAGGTCTAAGCAATATAAAAGTCACACAAGAAACTTTCCTGGAGCTGCTCAAAAGTGGCAAAATTTGCCCTGATAATGCATCTTAGGCAGGCCAGGGTCTCTCCAGGGTACAAAGCCCTTTTACTTAAAGAAAGAGAAAATAAGAAATTCTGGGCATTAGGAGCTAAAAACGGAAAGATATTTAAGATTAAGAGGTAAACGTACTTGAGACCAGATTGTCAATGAATGACTAACAGCTGGACTGGCAGAAACGTTCTGCAGGGTAAAAGGGACATGCAAGTAAAAAGAAACAGGCCTAATGGAAGCAGGATCAGTTTGGATGCTGCTTAGCTCACCCTGTGGGTTCCCCTGCACACACAGCATGACCAATCTAATAACCCTATAGTTTTAGCAGGCCCAATCTACATAAAAAAAATGGGGAAAAAAATCGACAAGCAGTGTGTGTTCAGTAAAAAAGTGGCTTCTTTGGCATTAAAGGAAATTCTCGTGAAGAACGCTCTGTGACTGCTTTGCATTTGTTTTGATTTTCCTGAAGGTCAAAATGAATAAAAAAAAAAAACCCAAAACACAATGTGTGAGGTCCAGCATGGATTTATTTCCTTGGAGAACATTTTACAGGGGGAACTTCTCACAAGAACATGCTAAACTCATTTGACAACGAGGATGCATCTGAGTCAAATTTAGCTGGATTTTTTTAAATGTATTTATTTATTTATTTTTGTATATGATGTACAATTCTTTGCATGTTTTTTTTTTTTTTAATAGTGATTTACTGTACAATTACTGTAACATTATAGGGTGTTAAAATTACATATTTGGTTAGGATAGAAAATAAACAATGAATTTATCCAGAAATTTTAGTCTTGAGGGTCAATATACAGTATATACTGTACATACATACAGTATATCAGTGTCTTTGTGAGAGTGGAGATGATCAACTACTACAAATACTACTGTATTTGAGGGAAATGTGCTCCCTCTTCTGGCAATAACACTTTTGTGTGAAGGTATCTGCAGTATTTTTCTGTAAACCGTTACTTGAATCTGTTATTCAGACAATTATACAGATTTGAAAAATGAAAGGAGATTTGACAAATTTAAAGAAAGCTTGCCCAGAAAGTTCACAGAACAATAATACCTGTGTGAACAGAGGTTATTAACTTTCATCTCGGTGCCAAAGAGTCAAAAACCTTGAACCTACATCTTTTATTCATTCATTATTAGTAACCGCCTGGACAGGATTATTGTGGTTTAAATTTGGTGGCTAGTTTTAGGACCAACAAAATTTATTTTAAGGAAATATCACAAGAATGATAACGGTGTAAGCAGGATTTAAAATAAAATAAAAAAACCTTCTGGGCACATCTATGTTTGAGGGTAATTATGGTGTGATGCAGCTGGGGTTGAGGTCTAGAATTTAAATAAAATGCAGTCAGTACTTTTTTCAGTATTTTCCAGTGTTTCCTGGTTGATGTAAACACCCTCCCTAAAGGCCACGCCCACTTTCAATTCAGTTTTATTTATGATAATTTATAACAATAGTTCGAAAATGGAGAAACAGAAATAGTTCAAAATGTGTAAGGACATATGTATGAATCAAAACGATCAGATTGTCCCTGATGAGCAAGTCCCTGATGGCAAAGGTGGCAAGGAAAAACTCCCTGAGATGGCAATAGGAAGAAACCTTGAGAGGAACCAGACTCAACAGGGAACCCATCCTCATTTGGGTGACATCAAATAGCAGGAATCTATTGATCTACTGTCATGCTGTGTGTTCGGAGGCTGGAGCTTCTATATAACAGGAAAAATGTTTAAGTTATTATGGAGCTCAGTTCGTTATAGGAGGCTTTGATACAAAACTGTTTGTAGGAATTTCAGTCCTGAATTATTGAGCGACTGCAGTCGCAAGTCACAGATGTCTGAATCAGCCGAGTCCAAGACCATCTTCACGGTCAAGTGGAACCGTTCCCAGTCACCGCGAGCTTCCCAAGCAGACCACACGGCCCTCCATGCCTCCATGCGACAAGATCTCCAACCAGAAGCGGGCCACCAGGATGAGTCAGACAGGTCCGGGGGGCAGAGGGGTCTGGATCACTGGCAACTCAGGAGCACCATGTGCAGCTTGACAGACAGAGACAGAGAGGGAGAGAGAAAACAGGCTTGAGTTTAAATTAAAAACAAATACAGATATGGATGTCTGGAGCCGCTTATACAGATTCAAATACTTATACAAATATTTGGAGCACTAAATACACATAAAGTTACAGATTACAGATACAGGAACCTATATTTGGAGCACGAAACAGATACAAATACAGATAATAGCATTGTTCTTATTAAGATCTCACTCTGGGTTTAATACTCTACATGCCCAGAATATATCTGCTCACAGGCTTAATAGTCAAAGTGCTCACTCTAAATTGTCTCATTGTGAACACACAGCTTAGTTACTAGGTACATGGTGTGTGTCTTGGCAACAGGTTGGCGGTGTGCGACATGGAGTCATACAACAAGGTAATTTATGATCGACTTTTAATAACCTATCTTTTTTAAATCAGTGTTCTTGATTTCATTTTCATATGACGTAACAGATTCATATCTTGCAGGAAATCAGTGACCCTGTGCACAAGTTAAAAAGTATCCATAATGAAGTCAGTGAACTTTACCTAGCAAAGAGGTAAACCTAAGTTCTAGTCGGATCTCAATGTCTTTGAAAACTTGGACAGTATATACTCTTAAACAACACTACATCTAGTATCCTGACAGCATAAAGATTTTACATAGGAATGATCTGTTCCCGAGATCATCATAGGTTAAACACTGAACATCAGTTCTATTATCTTAGCTTCAACTTTGTAATATTGTTTTCTTCCTCGTGCAGGCAACTCACAGATGTTCCAGATTTGTCCAGATTCACCCAACTGAGATACATCTGGCTTAATAATAACAGGGTGAGGTTCACAATATTCTTAATAACATCCATAATTCAGTTGAACTAATGGAATTAGATTCCATGCAACACATGTCATGGTTTGTGTATAATGATACTTTTCCTAGAGGCCTTTAAAAAAAATCGAATTTCTGTCCCCAGATAAGGGACATCCAAGGTCCTGTGTTTCATTGCTGTTTAGCAGAGCTGTACCTCCAGAACAATGAGATTTCCTCAATCACAGGTTCTTTTCAAGCACGACATTATACATTGAATGCACAGGGTTCCTGGTTTGATTCTGAGCTCAGTCATGTGTCTGCATAGGATTTTGGTTTTCCCATGTCTGCTTGGGTTTTCTTTAGGATTTTCAGTTTACATCTAGAATTGTTTCTACACTTTAATTGTCTTAGTGTCCAAGCATGCGGCTTGGTGTACAGTGCTGTAGCCAGCGTTCCCAAGGTAGATTCCAGATCCACCTCAACCAGGAAATAATGTTTAATGAAGATAAATAAATGTTTCTAATTGCATCATCATTTCACCCAGATTAAGGTTTTTTTTTTGTTTTTTTTAGCAATAAGTGAAATTATTCCATTAAAATCATGTTAGAACCTACTTTAAAATGTAAAAATTGTAGTCTATGTGCTGATTATGTAGCCTCTAGCCTGTCTCCAAAGTTTAAGGTCCATTATAGGATCAACAGCACTGACATGTTATAATATACGTATAAGGCAAATATATAAGACAAAATATATAAGGCAAAAAGTGTTACTCGTTTCCTTTTTTCTTTACTTTGTTCATGCCATTGCCTATTTTCCTAGTAGGTCTTACATTATTGCAGCTGATCTTTTCGTAGTCGTAGTCTTCTATTAGTCATTGCTCTGTTCATTTCCAATCACAGCACTGCTGACAACAAGATACAGGGGTTGGGCAATGAAACTAAAACACTGGCCAATTTAGTGTTGGAGGTTTTATAGCTAAATTTGACCAGCCTGGTGGCCGATCTTTATTAATTGCACGTTCCACCAGTAAGAGCAGAGTGTGAAGGTTAATTAGCAGAGTAATAGCACAGTTTTGCTTAAAATATTGCAATGCACACAACATTATGGGTGACATATCAGAGTT
>JAOVVA010000052.1:20588831-20631706 GCA_028565275.1 Leiocassis micropogon | reverse complement strand
AAACATACTGTATATCGGAAGGCAAAGTGAAGAATTTAAAATGAAGGAAAAATCTCTCAATGCCTGAGGCTTAAAGTCCAAAAGGTGCTCAATTAGAGCAAGAAGCTTCCACTAACAGAGACAAAGCAATCAATAAGATTTTAGGACCACAGCTGCTTTGGAAGCTGAGTGTCCTTGACATCTGATTTTGGCAGGTCACAGGTAGACAGTGCAACGTTATTGTTGTGATTATTCTACGAGGACAATACTGTACTGCACTCATGACTAGTTGAGTGTAATCAGTGCACTTACCTCATCCAGGCAATTGACTCTGACATCTTTTGAGCCGAGCAGTCTTGAGGCTTCCTGTACATTTCCTGCACATCACAGTTCATCAACATTACAACCTCCTTCAAAATAAAATTTTATTTGTCAAATACACAACCATACACAGTATGAAATGCTTACATAATTACCTGGGACCTAGAAAGAAAGATTTCACTACAATGAAATACAATGTACTAGAGAGTACAATTAAATTAAAAATATTGTGTTCTATAAGAATTGTAAAAAGTTAAGGCTGGAAATTTACAAAAGATAAAAGATATAAAAATAGGAGGGTATACATTTTTATAGAATTTACAGACTGTACAAAAAGAAATTGTAAACTACGAGGTATAAAAGAGTAAGAATACAGAAGTGTAAAAATGTTCTGTGAGTATGACAGCATACTTTCCTTGTCTGATTATATACTATTAAAAAAAAAAACTTTTTTTATATACTGCTTATCCCAGGACTGGGGGTGTGGAGCCTATCCCAAGAGACTTTAGGCAAGAGGTGGGGTACACCCTGGGCAGGGTGCCAATCCACAGCAGGGCACACACACATGCATAAACAAACACACAGTAGGGTCAATTTGGGAATGCCAATGAACCTTCTCTTAGTGGCTCAGTGGTACGTTTCTCTTCTGCATAAAATGGGAGGGTTGAGTCAGGAACGGTATCATGGCATAAACACCTGTGCCAAGGTGTGTGCAGATCTAATAATTAACCTACTTTGAATGTCTCTGGACTGTGGAAGGAAAATGGAATACCCGGAGGAAACCCAACAAGCATGGGAAGAACATATGAACTCTGAGTGAATCTAACCTTTGACCCTGGATGTGCATGGCCACAGTGATAAATATGTGCCACCGTCTCATTATATATTAACAGTTAATGGAAAATAGATTTTATAGGTGTATTATAATGCATTATATTCTGTAGATATAAGAAATGAATTTATACATGTACAGTACCAAGTCAAAAGTTTGGACACAAGTTTGGATTCATTTTTTTATGTTCCAGAACAGTACTGGATTTTAACACACATGGCATTGGGTAATTAATAACAACAACAGTCAGTTGTTATAATACATGACATGACGGTCAGTTGTTCTGGAATAGCTCTTGCAAGAACAGTATTGTCAAGTGCATTTGCAAACCCCACCATAATGAAACTGGCTCTCATAAAGACCATCTCAGGAAAGCAAGACCAAAACTTACCTTTGCTGCAGAGTTCATTCATAGTTACCAGCCTTAAAAATAACTAACAAACAGCACCTCAGATTAGAGTCATTATGAAGGCTTTACAGAGCATAAAGTAGCAAACACCTCTCTGTTCAAAAGAGATTACATATTTTTAACACATTCAGCATTGCTTTACAATGTAAAAAGAAATTAAAATGGGGAAAATTAGAAGGTGTTCAACCTTTTGACTGGTACTATATATATATATATATATATATATATATATATATATATATGTTTAAATGTATAATGTATAAGTTGTGACTGAAAAGTTATTATGAAGCCCAATCT
Organism: Leiocassis micropogon; assembly: GCA_028565275.1. Lineage (NCBI taxonomy): Eukaryota > Metazoa > Chordata > Actinopteri > Siluriformes > Bagridae > Leiocassis > Leiocassis micropogon. The sequence continues at coordinate 20,629,868 of JAOVVA010000052.1, read as the reverse complement.
CAGCTGACTGCGACCTAGCTGGGTTAGCTCTCTAGCTAACACTTAATGTCATTCTTGGTTATTTGTTTAAACTTTAGAAAATCATTTAAAAACAAAATATTTATTAGTTAACAAACAAGTTACAGCACGTCTTAACGCTTGTTGGTGTGAAACTGTCAAAAAAAAGCAACAACAACACAGCACCATATCATATCACGAATCTGATTAACAGCGTTGTTAGCATACGATGAATTAAATCTAAGTTAGCAGGCTAGCATGCTAACCGTTAACTAGCGGTTACCTGCAGCGATAACCACCAGCAGTTCCTTTTCGGCGTCGGTTAAATCACCTTTCTTTATAACTGACATAACGAAATTAAGCTAATTTGGACGTTTTAATTTTATAAAAATTTAAATAAGCAACTTAGCAATTGTTGTAAGGTTAACGGTCTGTAGTGAAGCGCAGACGCGGCGCGCGAGTCAGTCTATACCAAAGCTGTCAGGTGGGCTGTACCATGTGTACACTACAGAGGGGTGTGCTGTGAGACTTTCCGGTGTAAATTACTAATTGTGGCTTTTACTTGTGTTCAATTTCGCATCCAAGTATATTCAACGACTGTGTTTATTTCTAAGATATAAGTGGCTGTGTAATGAAAATGTAGTAAGTTATATTGTAAATTAGCTATGCAATGGAGGTCCTTTGTTGTAGTGGTTTGGACCACAGAAGTCTAGAAAATTCATTGCAAGATTTATCAGCAGAAAATAAATTTGTTAATTTAAATGTATATAATAAACATTAAAAATGCTTATCGAATTGTATATGTTGAGTAAAAAAAAAATCGATTCTTTATACACGTGGACACTAAATAAAAAAATGTCTATTTGTTTGTTTGGTTTACCATTTATTCATTTTTTTAATTAAAAGTAAAAACAAACCTTTAATTGCAAAAAACAAACAAACAAACAACAACAATAACAAAAAAAACCCACAAAGTAATTTTCCTGCCAAAGTAGTACAGTTATGGCTTTTCCTATTTGTGTAAATCTGTCAATCCTTGTAGAAATTATTTTATTATTCTCTATAATGCAGTATGGTTAACTAGTTATTAAGTTATTAATTAAATCCTGTCATTAATACTAAGATAGAAGAGTAACCCCAATATCTGCATGCATCTGTATCTTTTTTAATGTAGATTATTAATCATGTTGTTTCAACTAAAAATGATTGACAGAAAGCCCCGCCCTCTAGTGCTGCTTGGCCAATCAGCGGCGTCACCGGCGCAGGTGGCAGTTACGAAAGGGCAGTCCCTCACCTTAACTCTGCTTTCACTCTGTACGTGAAGGAACAACAGGAGCTCCTCACTTACAGCAGGAATAAACATTTAAAATGGCGTGTGGTGGATTTGTTTGCTCGAAATACACTCTCTGTGCACTGAACATTCTTTACATGGTAGGTATAAGATAAAAGTATGAAACAGCAGGCTTTGATGGAAGGATGTGGTGTTTGCTTATGGGGTGTGTTTCAGTAAGGTATTTCAGTGCCTCAGAATGGACTTTATACTTGTTTGTGATTGCTCTTTAGCCTTTCCATGTATTATAGTATTTTATTATTATTATTATTATGTATGCTAACCTATGTACTTATGACTATTAAATGTACAGTTGTAAAGATAAGATAAATAAGTTACAGCAGGTTAAATCTTTCCACTTATGCCATACAGGGAACTTTATTCTAATTAGTATGTTATTTTTAACCCTTATATTATTATTATTATTAGTAGTAGTATTTATTTTTTTTAAATCAAGTGCTCTAGTGCAGTGTTTTATGTGTTGCATATTGTGTGCCTTAGATTATCGTTTAGAACGTAAGAAACATTTGTATGTACATCCATTGTCCAATGTGTGCTTTGGTATGTAGAAATTTAATAAACCTTAACCTGACTAACAATAATAATAATGATAGAAACTTTATTGATCCAGAAGGAAATTCCCAAACTCGTAATTATTTATTGTAATAATAACAAAAATGATTCATAGACATGGATAGATATAATCATTCTATAATTCCAAAACTAATATTAATAATTTCCAAAGGAAACTATAAAGCTAACAATAATACTAATAATAATAAAAGTAGAAGTGACCGTATGTTCGTACTGTATCCCTATGCAGTTGGTGAGTTTGCTGTTAATATCAGGAGCAGCCTGGGGAAAATGGGTCGACATGGTCTCCAGCTTTCGTGTGGTCGCTGCCATCATCGCAGTGGGTGTCTTTCTTTTCTTCGTGGCAATGTTGGGTCTGTGTGGAGCCATGAAGCATCACCAAGTCCTCTTGTTTTTTGTATCCTTCAGATATGTTCATTAAAAAGGGTTTTCATCTTCTATTACACACCCTTATATAAACATGTTTTTTATTGAGTCTTTCACAATGTTAACGATAATTGTATCTGACTCTGTTCACTCAACACAATCCAGTTCATTTGTCTGGTTTTATACATGTGTACATCCTTAACTTTAGACAGTACATGTTCGTCCTTTTGATGGTGTTCATTGTGCAGTTCTCAGTGGCATGTGCAAGCCTGTCTATCAATAAGGACCAAGAGGTAAACAGATGGCTGCATTACATCTCCAAGTATAATGATATGTGTGGGTTGTTGTTTTTTGTTTTGACGTTTATGTTTAGTTTATGAGGTCTCTTCTCTTGCAGAAATTACTCCTGCAGATGGGATGGAATAAGAGTGAGGGGTTGAAGGTCGAGTTTGAGACATCACTGGACTGTTGCGATTTCTCTGAGGTCAACTACAACAGAACATGTCAAGCTGTAGGTGTAGCCTGGTTTCATTTATAGAGTCTGATTGAAGAAGCTGCTGCCAAACCTAATTAAGCTTGCTTATTGTTGAGGATACTTTCGCATACACGTAGGCTGTATCAAATGATTCTGGTAAGGAATTTAACAGGACAGGAAAATCAATGTGATTAGTGTGATGCGATGTAATGGAAAGTATCAGAGTTGATTATTTTCCAATAACAGAACATTTTTCACTCCTATACCGTAGGATTTTGCCAGTGTTCATTAACAAATTATACATGGAGCATTTTACCCATTTACAGTTATGATAAAAAGATGTGAAACAAATCAGCTCATTATCACTTGGGTTACAGCAGCTGTTTCCTCATTTGCTAATAACGAAGTTGGAATATATATTTGGGACTGTGAGAGTTAAAACCTCACCATATGAATGATCATACACATTTTTTGCAATTTGGTTGGAATGCACGCAATACAAGTGTAAGATGTTTCTATGTAAATAATAATGTATTAGACTGAACACATAAATATTAACCTTGCAGCTGGAAATACTGTCAGAACTGCTGTTATTTAAAATTAATTAACCTTCTAACCATTCGGAATTGAAAAATCAGCAGTTCTGTGGTATAACGACTTTTTCGTCCATTATGTGCTTTTTCTCATATTAATGTTTTACCCTTGCCTACAGCAATGTTTTGGCACTCAGACCTGCACTGCTTGTTCTGTAAAAATTCTGGAGTATGCCGATGATGTACTGCACTTTGTGGGAGGATTGAGTTTGTTCTTTAGTTTCACAGAGGTAAGCCATGACATTTCAAAGCATGGGTTTAAGTTTACATGCTTAATACTGAACAATGTTCATTTTAAGTTTTTTTTTTTGCCTTATTTATGAGGAATTATTTTATGCTTAATTTCTGACATGACAATTTTTATTATTTCAGATTCTGGGTGTTTGGCTAACCTACAGATATAGGAATCTGAAAGACCCTCGTTTAAATCCTCGTGCTTTCCTTTAAGAACGACTTTTTCATTTTATTCTAGTTCTAGTTAAGATGCTGCTCAGTATTTATAATCACAGATCAATATGCTATTTTACATGCTTGATTTATATGCTGATATTTATCATGAAGTGCTACGACAAAATCTTTTTTGTTCACTGTTTAGTATGATTAAACTGAATACTGTGCATTCTTTTAAATTAATTTACTTTTGTTTTAGCATTATACTTTTATTAGTGTTGGAAATGTAACTCTTATTTATATGAAAAATATTGTTTAATAGTCATAAGGAACAACAGTGAACATGGACTGCTTTTGGAAAAGACTCATGAGAAAGAAGAGATGTTAAACTGGACTGACTAGATAAACCAGTGAAACACACCAAACTAATAATAAAAGTATAATAAAGAGAGACTGTGAAGTCTAAAGCTCAACACCTTTTGTTTTTTATTTTTGCATTGTAACTAAAAACAAACAGAGAAACAAGTTTTTGTGCATTTTTTTTCTTTTGTTATAAAAAAGTGGAAGCTGCTCATTACCTTCCCATGTTCAAGCTTCCTCTGCTTTTACTCGGGCAAGTCAGCACACAGGTAATTGACCTCAGTCACACTATCAGAGGCCACGTGGTTGCACTCTGAACAGGACATGAGCAGGAACTGCTACGTCATTTATTTGGATACGGCTGAGCCACTGCACAGAAATCTTAACCAACCAGATAAACACAGATGATTACTGAATGTGCTCTCTGGTGATTTGTATGATGTAATGTTTATTGTCATCATGAAGGACATGAAGTTAAAATTTTTTATTTTTTTTTTATTTTAGTATCAAGTTTTTGTAGGTAGAACATCGTGGGGGTAAAAAACGTTCCAATTATGAGTTTTGATAAACATACTGTATGCTGTCCCCACTGCTGTTTAAAATATATGAGCTAATATACCTTGCCTGCCTGTGGTTTTAGATTGTGTACAATAGTCAGTTTTTGGGAGTCTTTCATGTTTATCTGTATAATTATACACAATTATTAGCCACTCTGACCACACTGGTTTAAACAGTAATTTAGTCTTCAATTTGTGTATATCTATCACTTCTGAATTACACTGATTGTAAACAGTGCCCCTTCCAACTAATGATTGCATTCTGGCCCTTCTGTTTTTGTATTGTTTTAGCTGATTACTATATCAGTAACTCCAAACATTTTTTTTTTTAAAAACCTCATTCAGTGTTTCAACAGCTTCAACCTGTTTATAGTAAACAGTGTAGTATAGTAGATAAAATAAAAAATGCTTTCGAAATAAACGTGGCCAAAAGTAAGTGGACACTTATCCATCATACCAGTATGAGGTTCTTTCCCTTTTACATTGTAATTAAAACTGCTTAAAATTAGGGAATAAAGATGAACCTGATGTTTTGTTGCAAAGCTGTTTAATATTTAGTCATTTTACATTCATAATGTCAAAATTCAATATTATAGATTTTTTTTCTTTCTTCTATGAATCACACAGCAGGCACACTGAAAAGTAAAGAAAGACGGGGGTGGGGGGGGTATTAAACGGCAATTATAGAGTTGACGTTTGATACCACTGATACTGACGTCATATCAATGAGAGCGAAAACAGTGATGTAAATCCTACTTCTGAATATAAAAGATATTTAACAGTTTTTCAGGTTAATTCGATTTTTGTTAAAGACGCAGTCATTTTATCAAACACTGAATGTTGACGACTTCTGCAGGAAAACCAAACATATAATAAAGACATGAATATAATAATACAATTATTATAGTCTTAAAATACTAGTTATTTTGGTATGTACATGTTACTTAAGTAAAGCATGTACTATGGATGGGACAGGTTTGAATCAGCCCTTTACAGAATACAGAGAACAGATAATGCACGATTAACTATTAAGCAAATAAAATGAAGAGTAGAAAATTAAATCAGAATCTCCTCCAGCCTGAATTTTAACTTTCTTATTAAGGACAATAAATATAATTTTTTTTAATTTAAAATGATTTTTTTTCTTCAAACTAAACTTGTAATTGTTAACTTTTAACCATGGATTTTAAATAGTTTTTAATCCCCATGCTTTTATAACCTTGTACTCAGCTCCAAGTTGACCGTTTACATGGACCTACCTGTGTACTAATATTAAACTTTTAATACTTAAACCAATTAAATATAGGTGCAATGTATGCTTAAATATCAGTAAAAGGTGTATTCAGTATTAATAAATTATACTTCTATAAACAGGCACTCATCATGATCTTGGCACAGAGAACAAAAGGACTTGTTCAGTTGACGTGTGGACCAAAGAAGTATTTTAATTAGCATTGGGTCATGACAGGATCTATGAAATGAAAGGCGTCATGGCTGGCGTATACAGGTTATAGCCTTGACATTATCTTTTTCTTTTCCAAGTTCCAGCTGTTCGTTCTTTTCATTAACAGGAGCAAAACGGTCATTGGCCAACAATCCATGGTGCAGACTTGTCTAATACTTTAATACTAGAGTTGTAAGTAATAAGACAGCATAAAACGTTCAGATAGTTTCAAAATTGTAGATCTTGTTTAAACTCAAATAATTAAAAAGAAACCAGAAAGAGCATATACATGCAGTTTAGGAAGGAGAGCCATGGAGCAGAAATATATGCTGATTATGAGTCGGGTGAGAAGACCATGTGTGTGTTGGGAAACCTTCTAGAGTTGAAATTGGGGTCGTCTTTCACTCGTTGTTTGATGTCTTTTGTCATCTAAGAATGTAAAGAATAAAAAATTAAACAGATGCGACCCTTTCAATAAAATCCTCAAAATATATTAGGCTGGGTAACACCATTTTTTATGTTCGTTCATTTTTTACTTTGATTTGAAGTTATACTGTATATCAGTATCGCCCAAGTGAATTAAAGATTTTTAATGTAAGTGGTAGTTGAAGTTCAGGAAGTGCAGTAGAAGCATAGCTTATGTTTTTAGATTTCTAAAGTAAATTTTGTGATTTTGTTTAAAAAAAACCCAAAAAAAACAGCTTCTGAATTTCTAAGCAGTAAATCTGAGTAATCTCATCAATACAGAGAAATGTTGAAGAAATTTACAGGAAAAGAACCTTAATGATTTTCTTGGGTAAACAAATGTGATCAGATCAATATAAAATATACAGGTAGTATAGTCCTACTATAAAGACACTTATCTATGTTGACTCATAATTATTATTAATTACTAGCTTTTATTATACCTGTTGTGCATATGCCTCTTGTAGTTCTGGTCTCTCAAGGTCTTCCTGTAAGGCACTGGGTGATGTGACAGGTGTGGCACCGACTGACCTCGCTGCTTGGCTTACTGCCTCAGAGAGTGTGAGTCTGGGACCATCGCTCTGTGCCGTCTGTTAAACACACAACGCTACTTTTAGGGAAAAGCTAAGAGTCTGTGTATATAATTACTTTTTTAAATCAATGACTTACTTTAAAAATATCAAAATTGATTTAGTTTGATGTGTGTGCACGCACATGTGTGCGCTTACGTGTAAAAAGGGGAGATGATCAGGACAGTTTTCTTAGCAAAACATCAGTTAGCTTTTCTCGCATGGTTATGAAATTAGAAAGGGGAAGAATTCACATGAAAAGTAAAAAAAAAAAAAAAAGGATGGAAAAAAAACCCACAAACAAACAAACTCCACACACACATTACCTTTCTGCGCTTTGCAGGCATCCCTTGCAGATATGCGTCAGATAAAGGTGGCTGAGCCTTCATCTTCCTCTGGTTGTTTATATCCTGTCTGATGATGGGCACCCACTCCTGCAACAGAATGAGGTGAAGCATCTGTTATGCTATTTACCATACAAACAGTATGGAGACTTTGCAGAATGAATAAAGAGCAGAATGGATGGCTTACAGGAGGTAAAGCAGCTGCCCAGGCCTCAGCTTCTTCTCCCGGCTCCTCTCCACCTGCTGCTTCCTCTGTCTCTCCGGCTAAACCTCCAACTGCCCCTTCTTCCTGAGAGCTTACCATGACCTCCTCTGCTGTGGTTGCTGGAGTGGGAGAGTGAGTGTCTTCCATCTAAGCATGTGACATAGGTTAAAGCTTAGATTTCAAATGAACAGAGACAACACATTGGTCATATTGTACAGTATTGTGCATAGATACATGTATAGTTATCCTTAAAGGCCAATCGTTTAATTATCTGTATAAATACACACACCTCCATAGGATGACTTTCTGTCTCATGTGCCTCTGCTTCACTCTGAAGTGAAATTTCAAAGATTACTCATTAACAAATTAAACACTGCTTAATGGTGCACATACAGTAGCTTGTTAATAAAGCGTCAGGATATCAGGACTGTATGCACTTCCAAGTACTGTACACATATTTCTGTGCATTGCCACTTGTAAGATACTCTCACCTGAGTGTGGACAACATAATGCATGATTTGCTCCTCTGTGACTGGGATGTGCTCCAGAATAACTTGCAGTCTCATAGTCATCATACTGGTCAACCAGTTCACCACACTGGGGTTCACCTCTGCTGACATGGTCCTCTGAGGAGGAATAAAGTGAAATACAATGGGAGGGTGTTTAGGGAGTATTCGGGTGTAAGAAAACAAGGAAAAATATATACATTTGTTTTAATTATATAAAAGAGTCATAGTTAAGAGTACTGACGATGCGATTGTTGATGACTCCAGTAAGGGCAGTCTGTTCTCCTCTCAGGCAAAACAGATTGAGGGCCAAACACTCGAATAGTGCACGATTACACAGCTGCAGCAAATGTGGTCCAAATGTGGGATCTAAAAAGAAGTTCAACATAACTAATTTATCAGAATACATACTATGGATTATGCATCACAGCAAAGAATCTACATTCTAATTTTTATGTATTCATGGTTCTGATTTGTAATAGTCTAGATAGATTAAGGCTAGATCTTTATTCCAACATTTCAATTCAATTCTATTTTATTTGTATAACGCAAAGCAGCTTTACAGACTCAAAAGAATTATTTAAGTTTCCTATTTTTTCTGTGTAGCTGGAGAGTCAAAAAATCTGCTATTCAATGCTTGATTCAAGGTGATATTTTCACATTCAAGCTTCTTCTTCTTCTTTTTTTAACATACATCTTTGGCTTTTGGGAGAATCATCTGTGATTTTCAATGTGGGTTGAAAACTGCGCAGATTTAACTTAGCCAGCCTTCTTTTTTTTTTTTTTTTTTTTTTATTAATTGGTTTAAGATTTAAATTTATGTATTAATACTCCATAAACTAACCATAAAAAATAAATTATTAAAAATTAAATAAAATACTGGACATACCTGTGCATTGCAGGATGTGTGTTGCAATTTCAGTAAGTTGCTGTCTTAGAAATGCTCGGTTTGTCTGAGTGATGTCCACCCCATCCCGTACTGTAACTGACGACTGAGAAATAAAGAGAAAGAAATAAGAAAAAAAAAAAAAAAAAAAAAAACAGTTAAAATATTTATATTCCATGTATATACAGTGATTTTCACAACTGGCTTGATTGACTTACAAAACTCTCTGTGATGTATTCATCTAGTTCCCCAATTAGATTTTCAGCAGCTGCCTATGGGTAATAAAAAAAAAGTATACTGTATATCCAGTATATAGTAAAGAAACATACTGGCAAAAATCATTGTGATATACTGCTAACTATTTAAGTACGACACAGTGTGACTTACTGCAATGTTGGCTTCAGTGGCCTCTCTACCCTGCAGGTAGTGTTCTGTGAAGAACTGGGCTAGCTGGGGCTGGATACGGCTTAATGGCTGAGACTGACCATGGAGCAGCAACACCATGTCTACCATGGAGAAGTTCTGGCACACAAGAGTCAACAGGTCGCCAAAGAAACCTACACACAGGCAGACAGTTTAGCTTAATGTAAAAGAAATACTCAAGCAACTTGGTTAAGTGTGAATGTAACACAAATTCACTGTAAGCATATTAAAAATCTATTCAGTTATGAATCACTTTTGCGTGGTGATTTATAAATCGTCACACTGACACCAAAATAAATTTTTTACTTTTATAATAGAGATGAACCAGTCGATCTAATCTACATCCGAAAGTTAAAAAAAACTCTGATCCTTACATAGCCAATTATAATATATTCAATTCAGTTTTATTTATACAGCGCTTTTAACAATGGTCATCGTTGCAAAGCAACTTTACAGAATAAAAAAAAAAAAAAAATGGAAATGAGAAAAATGTGAGGAACTATGTATAAATCAAAATGATCAAATGTATCTCAATCAAAGAATAACATCTGATGTTTAGAAAGCTTGTACTTCAATATTTCAGATGTCTCTTTATAGACATTATGCAAGAATAATGGTAAACACTTGGCAACGACACAAACAGATGCTTACATTAGGCACTTGTGAGAGGCATTGAGGCATTGTGAAATGCTGTTAACCGAGCAAACTCTCACCCATTGCATCTCCTGTGCTGGGGGTGAAAATGTTGCTGGTCTGAGACAGTCTCTGAATGAACTGAGCAATACTCTCGGTATTGTTCTGTTGGGCACCTAAAGAGCCCATCATACTGGACAGGACTCCCTGCACAATCCCTGTGAACAGCTCTGTGTTCAGGACGTCCTCAGCTGCGGTGCCTCCTGCAGGTGTTTGTGTTTCAGCCGTTGGAGGAGCAGGAGCAGGAGCAGGAGCAGGGCCTGAAGGGGGAGCTGTAGGGGGCTGGACATGGCTCTGCTGTGATGCCTGACAAAAAGGTGCACATAAATCGCATACATTTTAAGATACATTTCAATCAACAATTGGTCAATGATAACAGAACCATTTATAGCACTGGCTGGCAGTAGAAGCTGAACAGCTAGGTATCACAAAAGTTCGGACTGATGAGTGAGAGGACTGATGAATACACATTTGAAAATTTTATTTTTGTGTATTTTCGAGTAATTCGATTACAAAAAATGATCGAGGCAAAATCTTCTGCCTCGAAGCTTCTTTTAATTAATTTTCAAAGCTTGCGTTATGTTTTTGCACAATTATTTGTTTGGCTTGACACAGCGCGCTTCCGGATGCAAGCCCCCAGTAAACACCGACGAAGAAGTGCTTACGTCACCATTCTGTTGCGGGCTGCAAAATGGAAGGGAGCGATAAAATTATCAGCAAACCAAAGAACTTTTAGAACTCACTTTTAGTTCTGAAAGTTAAGTCGCACAACTTGGTGTTTTTGTATAATTATTTATTTTAATGTTTGCCTTAGTTTTTTTTGATAAAGTCATTTGAAATACCTTTTTTTTTTTTTGCATCTGAGAAAAGGCTTTAAATGCATTTAAAAGTGTAATGCACTTAATTCATCTCAGTCTACTTTAAGCTAGTCCTTGTATTGTGAATAATGACAATGTTTATTTTTGATAAAATGCTGTATGCATTTAAAAAATAAAAGTAGATTTTTCTAAAAAGAAAAGCAATTAATCTTTGTTTCTCTTATATATTTTACATTGCTGTTTAATTAAGCAAAAGTACATTTTATCCAATTACTCGATTAATCAAGAAAATTTTTGGTAGAATACACAATTACTAAAATACTCGATAGCTACAGCCCTAATTAGTTGATTCATACTTAGTAATGTATTAGTAGCAATAAATATTAACATAACTACTTGCTGACCTGTATGAAGTCAGTGACTCCCTGAAGGAAGGCAGGTATTCCTGGCATTGTCACAGTAACGGACGGATTTTCTCCTACAGCCTGTCCGGCAGCAGCCACACCTCCGAGGACAGAGCCTAGAAGCTGGTCCAAGTTGCCTATTAGAGGAGGACCCTGAGCAGGCCTGGGGGGTGGTCCAGCCTGGGGAGCAGAGTTTGCAGTGGTGCTTGTGGAGTGTGTGGGTCCTGGGGAGCTGGCGGTAGGCTCAGATGTGGGGCGAAAGGTTGAGGAGGATGATGATGATGATGTGGAATGAGATGAGGATGTGGATGAGGTTGAAGGGGAAGATGAGCTGGAAAATGTGAATGTGTGAGAGGAAGAGGAGGAGGAGGAAGAAGAGGTAGTGGCCTCATTGGCTGTAGAATAAAACCAACAAAAAAATTATGCATATTGCAAAAAAAAATTGTGTGCATTCAGTTTATTCTGAAAGCAAAAAACTGTACATGTTGTAAACATACTCATCTGGCCTGAAACCCCTGCCAAGAGCTGTCCCATCATCCCACTAATCATTTGATTAATAGCAGCTGGATTCATGGGTGTAGGCTGCAAGGATGAAATACATGTTCAAAGAAAAAAAAAAAGGGTATATGAACTATAAACATAAACCAGTAAAAATATCCTAGATTTTAGAGCCTCTTTTATGGTTGTTAATTGTTAACTGTTCTTAAATTACACTAAATGTTAAGGTGCTAACCTGGCCCGGATGCTGGCCCATCATAGGAGGAACAGCCGTTCTTAGGTTGATGGTGGTTCCTCTGGTGGTAAAGGAAGGATTCGCCATGCGGTGGGGAAAGGAAGGCAAGGTGAATACAAACCTAGCTTGATGAGGGTGAGGAGGAAAAGGTGGGGGTGTAGGACCTGTACTAGCTGGGATGGGTCCTGTGCCAGCAGGGGCAGGGCCTCTGGCTGCTGGGGTGGGACCACTGCTAGTAGGGGTGGGACCACTGCTAGAAGGGGTGGGACCACTGCTAGAAGGAGTGGGACCACTGCTAGAAGGAGTGGGACCACTGCTAGAAGGAGTGGGACCAGTACATGGAGGGACAGGACCTGTCCCAGGAGGGGTGGGACCAGCATTGGCAGGGGTTGTGCCTGTGCCTGGAGGAGTGGGACCTGTACCGGCCGGGGTGGGGCCCGTGGCAGGGCTTGGGATTTGTTGTCCATGTTGAGTAGCAGCAGCATTTGCCATAGCCATTGCTTGTTGAGTAACTTGATTTACAATGGCTTGCATGAACTCTGGAGGTAAACCAGGTATATGTATAGGAGCAGTGCCTGCTACAGAAATACAGACAAACATAATCATAAGTAAGACATGGAAACATCGTAAACATGTACTGTTTGCTTTCAAACCCTCAATCTGATTACTGGCTACTTCAAAACAAATGCAGCTGTGAGAAAAGTTCATTTCTTACTAGTCTGTCCTGTACCAGCAGCATTCTGCTGTCCAGTTACCTGGGCATTGCTTCCATTATCTGAAACACAATATAATGTGTATATTTTTAAGTTGAACCAGGGTACATGTTTGTATTGTAAATACATGTGGAAGCACTATACACAAACCTTCATACCCACTCACGCGAAAGACCCACCATCAATGTTAATCTGCATCATCACCATTGGCTCCATGGTTTGATGGCTTATGCGTATCACTCTGGGCCCTGGCTGTCCAGTCTGCGGATTGGCCATACCTGGCTGTGGGGTGGGCGTTTGTCCCTGCCCTTGTTGTTCTGATGGGTCAGCAGGTTGAGGGTGACTTTCAGCTGGTGGCCTGCCGTTAGCTGACATGGTCACTGTGGTCCCCAGGTTAACCTGTAATTGTGTACAAGCAAGCAATTACATTAATTAAAAACAACAAATTATGCTCAAACATCTAGAATGATGATTTATGCTTTATTTTTTTATTCTGGTTTCCTTAGTTATAAAAGGGAAATGTTCCCTTCATATCCACATAGACATCTTTCCACTTGTATCATACTAGTATAACGCTGCTAATCTGTCTGAACATATGGCATATTGCAAATAAAGTTCTGAAAGCTTACCAGTACTACATAGGGCTCAAAAATGAATACTGTATTCGTTTTTTCTTAATTTAAGTAATTTGATTCTGTCAGTGGTGATTATAATCCTGGAAAGACCTGGCCTCTTGTTTATAAATTATATCCAAACGCTTACCTGTACAGGCATGTGATGCGCTCCACCTGGTGGCAGAACAGAGGAAGTGTAGTAAGACATGGGCCGAATCACATGCAGGTGACGAGGAGGTGCACTCGACAGATTACATCGCAGATCCCCAAGAGCAACCAGGGCATTTCCTAAGAGCCGAAAAGCTTCTCCCACAAGGTTTAGGACTTGCTGGTCCTCCTCTCTCTCCTGTGTCTACATAGGAACAAGTGATAATACTGTGTATCTATGGAAAAAAACTGGCATTGGTAAAGGGAATGATTTATATGGTGTGAACAAAGTCAATATAAAGTATTTATCTAATCATATAGACAAAATATAAAAAACGCCATATTTGACAAACCTAAAAGAGGTGCAGATTTAGAACAGACCAATAAAAACACATTTTAATTACAAACTGAATGGTCATGGCGGCCACATGCATACATTGTTGTTGTAATCAGCAGCGGTGGCTGCCTCCAGGATGGAGTGAGCTCTCTGGATGAACGGCTGGAGCCTTTCTTCTACTCTTCTCAGCTCTCCTAACATCTCAACCATTTCTGCAGGACTAGGGTGGCTAAGGAAAATACACAATTTAAGCAAAAATCAGTATGTTATTTTAGTCACCCTCACTGAAGCTAAAACCCAAAATTTGACAAGACACCGCTCTTAGTCGAGTCTTATCGCAAGAGAAGTTCCAGATCTGAATCACTAGCAGACAATTACTGTATCAACAGAACCAAATATTGTAATCTGAAGGAGAGATTAGCAAAATGAGATTTCGCTCATGATAGGGATGAATAATTTTTCAGCAAGTACTTAAGATTTTAAATACAACACTACAGTTGTGATGTCAATTAATTAGGAGGCCTAAAAAATATATAGTGATACATGATAGTATAAAATTATTATATTGTATTATAGACACAATTTTAAAGTTTATTAATCTGAAAGAGCCCTACAACAGCAGTGAAAGTTCATTTTCGCATTAGATTTTGGTCAAATGATGGAAGGAACTATGGGAGGGTGCTTATATAAGGAGTTCTTTGATATTATGCATAGAAAATTCTTTCTAAAAATTATTTGCAAAGAAAAGAAAAAAAAAAATTAAAATACATTCAGTACAAATTTACTTGCAACCAATAAACTATTAAGAACATTTACCAGAAATTTTATGACTATTTCTATAGCGCTATTTGTGCAGTAGACATTTTCCATTTTGCAGTGTTGATCAGTTCTCTCCTTACTTGGGTCCTGAAGGAGGATTAGGAGGACGAGGTTCATTGTCAGTCTGAGTAGAGGTAGAGGATGAGGGAGGTGAGCTGGAAGCAGGGGGGGATGTGTCCATGGGTTGGACAGGAGGAGATGGTGTAGAGGTGGAGGAAGAAGGAGGAGCTGCAGAATCTTGAGCTGACGAACTATCCATGGGCTGAGCCTATAAACACAGTAAGGCAGATATTCAGAGTGAATAATGAAGTCAGCTATTACACATTTTTGCAAACCTATGGGATTTGTTCAACAATATTAAATCAACAACTAGGCAATAACGCAAATCAGCGACGTGACATGATGTGACACATGTTTCAGTGATTCTCAGTACCTCCAGTCTCTCAATTAGGGCGATGGTGTCTCGCAACAGATTTTCAGCCAGGAGGAGCCGCAGCCTGGGCTCACTCTGCAGGGTCTGATCCATATCAACATGCACATTCACTGAGCCATTGTTCTAGCAGAGAAAGATACACACATCATTATGTGCAACACTTTGATCAGAGACTTGTTTATTTTAAATGACTAAATGACACTCATACCCCATTGCTGCTGCTCATTCGTGTATTCCCAACACCCTCCCCGAGGCCTGCCATTATCTGCTGGATAGACATCTGAGGAAAGACATACGCAAATCACATTAAAATTTCATCAGCATTATTAAACTTCAACCACGAACACATCTACAGGAACACGCTAATTTTTTTTCTCTCGGGTTATTCACAGATAGTCACGTTAGTGTGTATAACATCGTGTGTACTATAAACAAAGACATCTGACATCTTTTTGTTTGACTGATAAAGAATTTCAATGCCCATGCCTGAATTTGCTGGGGGTCCATGACATTCACTGGGAGATTAAGGGTACCAAGCATAACGTAGCTATTAGCATTGCGATCATGTGTGGCTCCATGAGGCATGGCCTGAGGAGTTGTGGTGCTTCCGGTCTGTGAGCTTCCTGAAGTCCCAGGTACTCCACCTGAGCCTGATCCTGCCTGAGTCGTCTGTGGTGGGGCTCGCTCCACCAGGTGAATGACTTTACCATTTACATCTGCAAACACAAGAACAGAAAGATAGACATTTTTAATATCAAACGCCATGATCAAAAGAACACAAAGATTTATACTGAGTAATCTGCTAGCTTCAGTGCATCCAACTAAAAATATATCTCAAGTACATCATTACTGATGCAGACCATCAAAAAGCTCAGTAATACAAATGCCTAATGTTAGAAAGAAAAGAATAAGTAGTTAGGCATGCTCTGGTTGCCAAGAAGAGTTTAAAGAAAGTTAAAAAAAAAAACCTTCCAGGAGTGTTTGACTGATGGTACTTAGTTACTTAGTTAGTAACCTAGTAACCCAGTGTAAGGATCTATCTAATAACGGAAACTTCAAAGCACTTTTGTAAGTCACTCTGAAAAAGAGCGTCTGCCAAATGCCTAAATGTAAATGTAAAAATGGAAATAAATACGATATGCGTCAAAATATACAATACTGAAACTGGCGCATCTCGGACGCGCATTTGCGTTTGTCGACAGGGCATAGCTCCAGAAACATGTGTTCCCAGTAGTGAAAAGAAAGGAATTTTGCGCATTTGTTGCTAGGAATGTCTCTAGATGGGGGAAAAAGTATTTCTAGTTGAGTATTATTTCTGCTTATACCAAAGTAGTCATAAATGGGGACGGGGTTTAAAAAAGGTGGTAGAACAATTCCTTCCCATACCCGTTTCATTCCCCCGATGCACCCCTGATGCCTACTTGTGGGAAATGTTCAACTGTGAACTGTGCCTGCATTACGTGAGCAAAGCGTCTTTTTTTGCACTGTCTACAGCGAGGCAGTGCACACACTTCAAACACTTACATTACGCATACAGTGGTAATTCAACACTCTAAGAGTGTGTATGTTAGTTTATTTTAGGAGAAATAAACTCACAGATGACAAGATAATATTGTTTGTCTTTTGATTTCAATACTGTATATTTTGGTGCATATTGTCCTTGGGCGGGCTTTTTTAAAATCTGTCTGGGAGAACAATGCCATCAGCAATTAATTAACTAGTAGCAGACAGGTCCCTCTTGCACTACCGCTCCTATACATGTTTATACTGCTACAGCAAGAGCTGTGTACCAAGATGTAGTAAATGAAGATGCCAGCTGTTGTAAAAAGAATACGAAACGCATACTGACGGCCACACGTGCTTTGCAGAGAAACACGGTTTTGCCCAGTAAACGGTCTCTTTTTTAAAAAGGACCCAGGAGGATTAACCCTTAAAACTCAAGTGGCACGGACTGTGCTGGCAAACACAGCATTGACAAATGGCCTATTAATTTTTTTTTTAAATGCTTATACGGAAGCCCTGCAGGTTTGTGTCGACAGAGGTGGCTTCAGACATCAAACTGGGCTTTCTGATATGTCATGTAGAACCAGTGTTAACGCTCCATGCAAATTTGACTGTTACTGGAATATGGGAATAACGGACCAAAAATGTAGAACTCACAAAATTATTATTATTATTCATTCTTCCCCAAACTGTTTCCATTGGAAGATAATGCGACATAGATAAGCATTCCATAAGATGTCCCTTTCATGGAACCTCAAGGTTCACACCTGTTACACCATTATAATGAACTTGTACACAAAGTGAGGTCCATAAGGGCTGAAGAGACAGACGTACCCACAGACACACTCACAACTCTAAAGAAAACCTTCACAGAGGAGGGAAGGCTATTATAACAGCAAGAAAGTGTTAAACACATCTGCACATGACCTGCCAGGAAGCAATGTACAAAAAAGGTGGGAAAAAAACCTATTAGTCAATATAGTCAAACAACGTTATAAAAGTACTGAATACAAAATTGTAAAGTGAGGAAATATATTTCAGAATACTGATACTTTAAACTGAGCCCTAGATGTCTGCCAAAATTGGTTTATTCTTACTGTCAACCTCTAGGACACCCCTTAAGGACAAACTGTGCAAAACAACCAGTCCTAAATATGCCTGGCAAAGCAACCTTCTGAATGCACTTACTGTATTCTGCCAGAGATTTCTCATCTTGAAGCACTCGTCCCTGGTAGATCAGCCTCTGTTTGTCAATGGGTATACCCACTGAGGGAGATATATGCTCTTTAAACTCCTTCACTGTCATCTAGAGAGTAACAGGAAAACTCGTTTATTAAACAGTTAAAATCGTTAAGATATCTAGATTTGAAATTCTGATAAAGATAAAGTGTACAGAAAAAAAAGAATTAGCCTTGCCATTCTAAAACTTTACAAAGTGAATTAATGTTGAAATGGAAAAAAAAAGTAAACTCAGAATTTCATTACTCAGAAATTCATTCCATTAAAATACACGTCACCACTAAAGAACACGTGCCAATTATTTTATGTTTTCAAATCAAGTTAAAAAAAAACTGCTATCCAGTGCGAAACCTGGCATTTGGATTGGCCTCGTCAGTCATTTTATAGACACACACATATAACTCCACCTCACATTCTCATTACAAGGCAGTGCACATTTACATAATCTTATAACTTGCTGATACTAACTCTATTTCAGCCACTATTATTTATTATTAATTTATACATATTTTACACTAATTTCCCTTATTTTCTTCTGGTTATGTAAGGCTGTTTTGTAACAATTTTTTAACCATTGTTAAATGTGTTATATAAATAAAATTACATACAAAAAATTTATATTAGTTTTAGCTATAGAGCTTTGTATAAATGGGTGGAAATGACAGCAGGTTCAATGAGTTAAAAAAAAAAAATCTTATTAAACTCCAGCCATTTAAACATTAGAGACTTATTTTTCACAAACACCGTACCTATGGCACCTATAACAGTCAAATAAATTCCATGGAGCCCCTCGCTCTCCTAAAGATTTACTTTATATAAATTATTTAAATATGAACAAATAGATTTTGTATGTTCATGTGTTTGTATTAGATTTTGTATGTTTATTATAACCATAGCTACCCTATTACATTACTGATCCATCTGCTTGTGTTTAGAGTTGCTATGGTTTGAATGAAAAGGATTTTCATTTAAGGGAAGTCAGACAGGCTAATATGAATGTTGTTAGCCTTGGGCTGCACCCGTTGAGGGTTTGCCAAAGGAGACCATCCGAGCCGCACACCATTTGGAACAGGTTTTTATGCCGGATGCCCTTCCTTACGCAACTCACCCACGGCTGGGGTTTGGGCACTGGGTGGAAACTAAACCAAGGCCTTCCACATGGCAGGCGAGAAACCTACCACTGAGCCACCAATAAGATAAGACTAATATGACATCTAATGAGGCTTATATTAATAAGGCTAATATGTATGACATAAGGATATTAAATACAATACATTTTTAATACAAGTTTTGCATTTTGTTACATTAATTATATTTAAAATACAAACCATGCACCACAGCTGTGCTTCATGGACCCATGGAGAAAACAGTAGTTTATTATACAATCTACAGGGTGTCCTAAAACTCTCCATACACAGAAGACTGACGTTTTAGATTAAAGTTTTCCATGTTTTTTTTACACTTTGTGTGTATTACACATGTATAATAAAAAGCCATTAAAATATTTTTATTAATACAAAACGGTTGCAGTGGTGGATCAATGCGTTAAGGCGACGAGTTACTGAACAGAAGGTCAGGAGTTCGAGCCCGAGCTCCGCCAGGATGCCCCTGTGGGGACCTTGAGCAGGGCCTTTAACTTATTAGCATACTAGCAAAAACAGGGGTATGCAAAGAATAAAGAATTTTACTGTTTCATCTGGGTATTCTGGTTTCCTCACACATTTCAAAGACAGATTAGGCTAATTGGTGTTCCCAAATTGCCCGTAGTGTGTGAATACGTGTCTAAATGTTGACCGGAGTTCCTACTATGGGCATATAAATGGAAATAAATATAATGGTCGCCATTTGTCGCTAGTAGGACTACAGAGGTCCCTAGATGGTTGGATGGATGGATGGATGGATGGATGATTTAAAAGAATTTCACTGTGCAGTAACATATATGTGACGACCAAAAGCTGAACAGTTGTTTCTGTATTTACTGTCCATCCTTTAAGTTTTGTCTAATATTGCGTAGCTATATTACACCCATCTGTGATCAGACACAGGACATGCTTAAACCTATAGGACTTGACCTGAAATACTCAGATACATGAGTGTTAAAGAAAGTGGCAGTAAACTCACCTGTGGGCTCACAGTATAGCTTCTGCTCTGAGAGTCCAGAGTTTTCACAGTCACCTCTATCATGTTGTTTTCTTGTTCCTCCATGGCGCTGCCAGCAACAAGAACACGAAATTAATCCAATTATTAGTGAATTAAACAACACACAAAACACCTGCTGTACTGGAGTCAACTTTCTGAAGTGGGAACGAATTCAGCTTCAGGCTGCTGTGTAATGTGTCATGTCGTAACATTAGTCTCCTTTCCAGATGTTTCTTGAACTTTCCGTTCACTAACTCCACTCCTCAGCTGGTATTTAGCAAACATGCTAAAAGTTAACCATCATATCCAAGTGCACAGGCAAGCATAGTTAGCTAGCAAAAGCAACGAAAGCTATCCGTGCTTTTAAATAAGCTAAACTGTTAGGGTTTAACGTGCGGTTCCGACATCGTTTTAGAACTTAGGAATAAAAAAACCGTTTAACTTTCATTAAAATAAATAACAAGGAAATTCACTAGCTAGCCAAGTGTAAGGCTAACTTAGCTAACAAGGTCCTACCTACCTTAAAGTCTGTTATATCACTCTCTCAGCTCGTGATTGTTCCGTTAAATGCGTTTATCAATCTAGTCTAAACACTGCTGTATCTTCTTTTAAAACCTATTTGTTACCATGACAATATTACTAACGCTAGATTTCGGTTAGCTAGCACACACAGCGGTGCTCTTATTACGTTTGACACTCGAGCTCCGAAGCTTGTGTCGCGGCAGAAGGGGCGGTTCCTTTGCTTCGACGCGCGTGTCGGTTCACCCAGTGTCACGTGACCAATAAGAAACGAGGCCTCGCTTTTTTTTTTTTGCCGGAATCACGTGACTGAAGTAAAGCATGGAAAAGTAAAGGCTCGGCCACGTGGGTGTCTTACTGCTGTGAACTCTACCTTTACATTGAGCCTTTCACAATAAAAAAAAAATGCATGTAAGTTTTACTTTTAAAATGCTCGGAGAAGACAAATACACACAACACACGTTTGCTTTACATTAATGAGATCTTTATATCTTATAAATCCTAGGTGCTGTTATTGTGTATAGGTTGTGCTTTTTCTTTTTATTATATCTTTTTTCTTTCCCTTTTCAATTAATTTTAATTGTTGTGTTTTAATCATTTGATTTGTGCATTGAATCCATAATACTGACCACTGATATACTGTGTGTGTGTGTGTGTGTGTTTACATTTCCACATGCCACAACACAGGGCGACAAATACTCCCCACCCTGGAGATATATTCATCGTTTGTGTTAGGAGTTAGGGTGCTAGCTCAACACCTGATTGTCATTCACACACTAAAATGAAACCAATTTTATACCAATTAGCCTAACTCCCATATCTTTGGACCATGGGAGGAAACCCACAGGCACAGGGAGAATATGCAAAAAGTAATTACTTTTATTAGTTCCCGGGTACTGCAGACCAGGAACATCCCCCCAAGACCTGCAGTTCGGGAGTTGCTCTGGCCCAGTCCTCTAGCCATCACAATCTGGCCCCTTGTAAAGTCACTCAAATCCTTATGCTTGCCCATTTTTTTCAGCTACCAACACATCAACTTCAGGAAAAAAGTTCCACTTGTTGCAAAATATATATATTTTATTTTGTTCTCCACTTAATTTTCGAAGATTCAGAGAAAGTAGTTATGTTCACAAATATTTCCTTTGCACTAGTGGATTTTTACACTAGATACACAACTGACAAGTGTCAATTCTTGATACAGTAAAACTACATGTCCATATTAATTATAATGCTTGTGATATTTGGGTCTATTTGCTATACACAATTTTTCCAGTAGGTGTCAGTGAATCGAGCTCGTAAATAGAGCTTCATGAAATCAACCTTTCTGTGAAACCTTGCTGGGCAGCCTCAAACCCTAAATGGATTGCCATCATTAGCACATACAGTAGTAACCTGCATCGAAATTACTAAATGTAATTCACACCCACTTCCGGCTGTTATACAAGTACAAAATCAGATAAAAGAAGAAAAAAAAAGGTGTATCTACGATCCAGACAGAAATCCAGCTTCTTCTTTTTAGTTACCAGTTACTAGACAGTTATTTATTTTCCTGCATCCTTGTACATTTTTTTTGTAAATGTTTTTTAAATTTATTTATTTTTTATTAACGGCCACTTCAGAAGGGTTAAATTATTCCGTGCATGTTTATTTCAGATACTTCAGGAGATTGGGGCAGTTGAGAGCTTAAAGAGTATTGTCATGTCATGCCACCACATTTTCTTTGGCCAAAAGGGCCCTGAGGATGATGGGAGAAGATGTCCCAAGCCATATACTCTCTCCTGTTCCTAACTGGAAATCAGGGGAGGTACAAACATGTACCGCTACATCAGTGGGTCCCACTTCACCTTGCTATGCTTATGTAGGTATCTGATTAAGGGCCTTGACCAGTGGTAACCTGACGTTGCTGGGCTCGAATCCCCAACCCTTCGATCAGTGACCAGGAGCCTCAACCATCTGAGACACCACTGGCCCGCTTCCTAATTTTGTGTGTGTATAATGAAGAAATACGAGTCAAGTTAAAACATTTTAATGTCTGACTGTATGATTTGAGAAAGGATTCCAACACAAATATTGTACAAATATGGAACATACTGTAGGAAAGAAAGACTGCTACTGTAGATGCTGTTTTATTTACATATTTGCTTACATCAGAGTTTTAATGATTTTTTTTTTTTTTTTTAGAAACAGCTACATACAGAGGCCACCATGATACAAAAAAATGATATTTAAGAACATCAGTGTTAGTGACCGTATAAGATATTTCTAAGCATGGGAAATCCATGACGTAACTTGCCTTTTTTGCATTGATATGATAAAGTTAGATCTGAAATGTGTTAGAGACGCTTATGTACAGTAGTAAACACTTTTTACTGGCTGCACTTTGTGTTTGTACATCACCATATGACAAGACCAGCACCGTGTAGAACAGCTGTTAATTCAACAGAAGTGTGATTAGCACATTAAACAGACTGATAGTGCCAGTCCCTTGCATATTCATTTGTGGGTTTTTTTTTTGCCCTTACAGTGCTGTCGTGTTGAATGGTGATCAGTGGAAAAAGTGTCAAATAGCAACTATATGTTGTTCATTTAATCATTTTAAATTTCTTTTGTGAAGGTTTGTTATAGTAAGATAATATAGGATGTGTATAACAGAGCTGTACAAACGAATGCAATAAACTACACATACTTCCACTATAGTGCTTGTGTACATGGTTCATTTGAGTATAAATAAATCACCGTGCTTTACCATTTGTGCTTAAACATATTGTTTTTTATTCAATAATATAGTGTAATTAAATATAGTATTTGGCCAAACCTGCAATGACATTGTACTCAAATACATACTTCAATATGGAGTTGGTCCCCCTTTTGCAGCTACTGTATAATAGATTCCACTCTTCTTGGAAGGCCGTCCACAAGATTTTGGTATATTTCTGTTGAAATTTAGAGCATTTATGAGGTCAGGCACCGATGTTGGATGAGAAGGTCTGGCTCACAATCTCCGTTTCAGTTCATTCCAAAGGTGCTCAATGGGGTTGACGTGTGGGCCAGTCACGTTCTTCCACACCGAACTCATCCAACCATCTCTTTATAGTCCTTGCTTTGTGTAAGGAGGTAATGTCATGTTGGAATAGAAAGGGGCCTTCCCCAAAACTGTTGCCACAAAGTTGGAAGCATAGCATTGTCCAAGGTGTCTTGGTATGCTGAAGAATTAATTAATTTTATGCAAAATGAATGAATTAACTGGTTTGTTCAAATACTTTTGTCTATATAGTTTATAAATTCTTCACACAGCATTTATCCAAGTTGGCCAATCAGCAAATGTTACCTTTCTTTATAAATTGTAGATGCACCTCGTGTTTACTTCAAAAACGTGAACACAAATTTAAAGAAACAAATATAAAATGTGTTTCTAAGAAACTGTTTAAAATGCATTTTCAGACAAGGAGTGAGGTCACAGTCGTAACCTCTACACCACTGTGCCACCTCACATCTCCAGGGTTGAAGGTCCAAGTCCTACTTCGTGTCTTTGTCCGTGGAGTTTGCATGCTCTCCTCGTCCATGATGAGTTTCCTCCGCGTACTCCGGTGTAAAAGTAGTTTTTCTACCAAAGAAATAATTTAGTCTTTCTGTTTTAACACAAGTAAATTATTACTGCTATACTTCCTGTTGTGGTTAGTGTTTTGTAGTCTCTGTGTTGGAATTAAAGGGTGCATGTCCCTAAAGAAATTTTATATTAGTATTGTCAGGTAGCCCAGGTCTAAGTGTCACTGCCTTGGCAAAGTGCATCAATAAATGGAGGGTGGACCTTCTGAAGGAGCATTAAAGGATGGGGTGTGTATGTTTTGAAATATTATAAATTTTTCTCCAGTGTCACTGACTTGGTAGACAAGTAGACTGGTTGAAAACCTTCCCACTCAAAATATATAGATAATGGTAAGAAGGGCATAGAGAGTAAACACTACCTCTGTTTCTCAATATATGCCTGCTTTGTGTCTGAAACACTGACCTCCCAGGAACACCTTTAATTGCCCAAACATGTAGAAATGGCTTAGAGGAAGCGAAGTCAGGACTGTACAGGCGATGTGGCAATAACTTCTCTTCTGCAGCCTCTTCTGCAAATTAGTAACAAGATATCGCTTTTTTTTTTTTTCAAGAATCAGGTGTTCCACTCTCTGAATGTTCATGGGAATGATTGCAGTGGGCTACGAGCCACCTTGGCCGGGATCGTCATTCACGGATGTACGCCCTTCTTTAAAACGTTTGCACCATTTACATGTTTTACTGCCTCTAGAGTCTCATGACCGTACCGTGCTGGAGGTCTTCTGTAAATGTCAATCGGTTTTACACCTTCATTCACGAGAAATTTTCCCACTAATCCTGGTTTGACTCGAACGCCCCTCGTAGTTTGCTTGAGGCGGTGCCCAGATGCTTTCTAACATATGGCCTGTAACGTCTGATGTTCTTGGACCCAGCAAATCTGTGGTTGATCTACCTCCATTTTCGGCCATACAAAGCTCTTTAATTCAGCGTCATTTCACAGCAGCTCTGATGACGCTTCTCCACCTGGCCTGATAATGAATGTGACAGGATTAACCCGAAGCGGAATCTTTGGTTGTGGTGATCCCCCAACACTCGGTGATGTAATTGCACCTTGAAAATGTGCCAGTAATCCCAGGATTAGCATCATTAACATGCTTAGAGTGCAGTAAACCTCATTTCCATATCACACAGTGCTGTTTCATAAGTCACATTTCTGCTGGGCTGGTCAGAACTTAAAGCCATAAAAGGTTTTACTTTTGGCTAGGCAAAAATCATGAGGCATTATTATCATTATTATTATTATTATTATTATTATTATACATTTCAGATTTTTTATTAATTATTAATTTTGTATTAATTATACCTCAGCAATGGTTAATTTTTTATTTTTTGTATAACAGCAACATTTTCTGGTGCAACATTAAATGTAACTATAAATGAATAAAAATGCAGTGGTGTAAAAAACTTCAAGGCATGCTGTTTTTGGAAATTAAACAACGTTAAACAACGTTTGTAACAGCATATTCATTTGTATATTATTCCTTTTGAGTTTCATTTGCTCTGAAAGGAATGATAGATATGTATACAATTTGATCACATTTTTATAGAACCTTTATAGAGCATGCAGAATATATAACTGTGTGTGTTGGGGGGTCTTTGTGTGTGTGTTCTTGCTCTTTCTTAGTTAAGACACAGGGTTTGGAAGCTGATGAGGACTCTGTGGGACGCATGTGTGACTCAGTTGGAGCCGCAGGATATCCTGAGCAGTGTGTGTGACTGACTGAAGAGCGGCCCATCAGGAGCTAGGCAGCATAAGCCTTTCTCACTCTGTTCTGCCAGTTCTCCAGCCAGCAGGTGGACGGATAACAAGACTCTACAAGCCAGACGTGTTTTCCTCCCTGTATGCCTGCACGCTCGCTGCCGTGGGATTAGTTCTGTGCACTCGTGATAGAAAACGTTCTGCCGTGCCATACTGTACTTCTGTTCGAAAGATTTAATTAATCACATTTAACATGTTCCTTGTCATCACCAACAGTAGAGATGAGCACGTGTTTGCGCGCATGCATGACTCCAGTGTGTTCGCATACGTGTGAGAACTGCGGTTTGTATACTGTATGACGGTTTTCAATCAGCAAGGTCTTTCCGAACATCTTGTGGATTAGTGTTTTAATCCTGACGACATTTTGCCACTCATGCGAGGGGCTTCGCTGGTTGATTTCAACATGTATCATGGAACATAATTATTACATGAACATGATTCAAACGTTTAAATTATAGACTCGAAGGACAGGTATGTATCAGCATAGTAATTGGAGCTGTCAGAGTTTTTTCCCTCTTAAATATGGGAACCCAAGCAAATAATATGTTTAAACGTGGAAAAATCATTTGTGGAAAATATCGGTTACACTTTTTTTTAAATAACAAGTTTTATACTAGTTGATTTTCACAATCCTAATGCAGCCACATAAAAAACCCCACAAATAATAAATAGCCATAAGCAAACTAATAAATGCATACTAATAATTATGACCTCAGTGACATTTAAGACAGTGGTCTGTGCTTTATTTATTTATTTATTTATTTATTAGTTTGTTTGATTTTGCTCTTTATTATTAAATTTTTAGAATTTCATCCATAAATTCATCTATCCACCATCGTTGTATACTGCTTATCCTGTATAAGGTCATGGAGGGTCTGGAGCTCAGACACACACACTCACACACTATTGTGCAATCAGGGTCCCCTAATCAAATCCCAATTGTCCTTGGACTGTGGAGGAAATCTGACTACCGGAGGAAACTGGGACAACCTGCGAACTCCACACACAAGATTAAAACCCCTGACTCTGAAGATGTGAGGCAACAGTACTGACCATAAAGACACTGTGCTGCTACATCCCATTGGCCTAGTATCAATGTTTCAAAATGGTAAAAACTTCTATTTTATCAATATAATTTATAATGACTTTAAATAATCAATGTGCTGTCAATATGATTAAAAACAATCCCATCATCGCCTGCTTTCCAACTAAGCCAGACTCCTACAAGGCTCTACAGTCAGACTCTCATACTTGTAGGGAGTTTTACAGCATTAGTTTAGATTGCTGCACAAAATATGTTTAAAAACATTTTTTTTGATCAGTGATTATGGCACTCGTCACGCATCGTATTCCATGTAAACAATGCCAACACGCTGGTGGAGCATGTTACTACCTTGCCATCCCACATGATGGCAGTATGATGCAAGCAGAACTTCACCCAACGCCTCGTTCTTTGTTCTCTTGCCAATATAAGGGCTGTGCTGCTCTCCCTGTAATTTCTTAGAACGGAGAAGAAATGTATCCTCAGGTCAAAATAAATAGCCTTTCACAGTTAATTTAATTGACTTTTTTTTTGCACATTATCATGGTAATTTCGTCTCTGCCTATCACAAACAAAAACAACACGTGTTGCCAAGCAAACATGTGGAAGTCTGTTGAATCGCTCGAACTAACTTGTGGCTTATGTTATGGTTCGAAGAGTTTACAGAGTTAAATCACCATAGACGTGAATATATTAACTGGCAAGTCAAAAGTGTGTGTCAGGGCTGATGCTGACAATTTCGAAGTGCATCCATTACTTTTGACTTACCGGGTCCTGGAGTGGCGCGGTGTAAATTGGGGTCACTGGCAAGCTTTGTTTTGTATATTGCACAAGCTAGCTTAATCATCAACTCTTCTTGAATGTGCATCCACACACACCCACACACACAATCTCACAGAGGGGTGTCCAGGGGCAGCATGACGGCAGTGTGAGCCATGTCCCGGCTGGCCTGGGGCAGTTACCACACGCTGACGTGTTTAATTGTGTGCGTTCCCAGGCTGCCGTGACAAGTGTGTGTTCACACTGTGCCGGTAGAGAAGGGCAGCCGGGGCCAGTGCGCCCCACTACATCTCCTCACACAAACCGGGTGGCCAAAAAGATCCTGCTGGTCACCATGATAATAGCAGGCAGGCTGAGCGAGCTGCCTCGCTCACCTTGTGTGCAAGAAAAAAAAAAGTTTCTGAGAAACACAATTTATCAAATTTCACAATTACACCACAACTTGGGGGAAAAAAATGAAGTGACATGCCGGCACCGAATAGTTTCCATGAACGTCTTTACATGTTACTGTAAGGGTGCAGATCTTTAGCTGTGGGTTCACAAAAAATATGCTGACTCTTGTTTAGATTTGTTAGGAATCAGGTGAGAAATATAGACATATGAATGCTAGTTATGTAAGTGAATGATCTAGCAGGCGAAGGATT
The DNA here is from genome assembly GCA_028565275.1 of Leiocassis micropogon. Taxonomy (NCBI): domain Eukaryota; kingdom Metazoa; phylum Chordata; class Actinopteri; order Siluriformes; family Bagridae; genus Leiocassis; species Leiocassis micropogon. The sequence continues at coordinate 20,601,425 of JAOVVA010000052.1, read as the reverse complement.
TAAATGGTTGGGAATCTCAACAAATGCCTAGATGTGTTAGAAAAAAGACAAAAATCACACTGTAATTACAAGTACACTTAACATTGACCATAAAATAAACTTTCTTGGTAAATCAGTGGGAAACGTCAAGATTTTGTTTTCCGATGTAATGAATACCACAAGGATGGGTTGTTCACACAATACAACAATATATGTTCTAGATCTAAGATCATTCACATTCTATACTGCTTCACCATAGCAGGGGGCTGGAGCCCATCCCAGGAGACTTTTGGCATGGGGCGGGGTACACCCTGGAGAGGGTGCCAATCCATCGCACCTCACACACACATGCAATTTGGGAATGCCAACTAGCCTAATCTGCATGTCTTTGGACTGTGGGAGGAAAACCCACCAAGCACTGGGAGAACATGCACAAGAACTCCTCGCACCCAAGGTTGGAATAGAACCCTCGCCCCAGGGGTGCAAGACCACAGTGCCAATCACTACGCCACTGTGCCATCCACTTCATTATAAATGCTTCAAATATGATTCTTCAGTTTGTCTCTTTAGAAAGCCCTTAAAGGTTCTCATTAGGACCCTAAAAACAGGGGTTGACTCTTATCTGTCTTATATTGAATAATAGCCCTTCTATAAAGCTAGAATCTATTAATTTTAAGAACTCTTAATAAGTGCATTTTAATAAGACTGCATTACGTCCAGTATTTTCAGAGCATTAAAGGAATGTTGTAGGGAAACATTTGAATAACATCCTACCAAATGCATTAACAACAGCAGTGATTGTTAACAGCAATGATACTTAAAGAACCTTAATGCAATCATCAAAAAACATGGGATGCACCATTTCAAAGTGGAAGCCTGCAACAGGTCTTTATAGAAATGTTGAAACATTAGCCATCTGACAAACTCTGAATGAGCCTTTTAAGACTGTTATATCCCATATGTACAGAACATTGAGGAAACACTTGAGTCTAGCCTTGCATGCATTAACAATTAAAGCAACCATATAAAACTAATATTAAGACTGTAACAGTTAACAGGTAACAGTTCAAACGATTCTTTTTAAAAACCTGCTAAATGCATTCCCAGCATATACTGAGAATATATATAAAGTAGTTATATTTAAGGTTTCTTTGTAGAGTTGATGGTTTTTCATGATCTAACAGGTTTACCTGAAATGTAAATCTACTGTATAAGAGAAACATATACAGTAGTAGACAGTCCCTAATGTGTCTGTCGAGCCTTATAACAGAAAGTTTACCTTTTATAGAAAAATTTCCAAGTAGACCCTTTCAGCAATTTTCAAACAACCTTCCAAAGAAATCCTGACACTGTATTACATGCAGCACTTCATGCAGAACATCATGTTGGTCAAATTTCATCCTAGCCTTCTTAGATCCTGTCGGTACCCATTAATATGGTAAATGTTCAAATAGTTTTAGCTTGGATGTTTGTGTTTTGCTCAAGCCAGGTCATCCTGTGACCAGCTGCTGAAGTTGAAGACAATTTTGTGAAGTTATGAATCACTGCAGTCTGGAGTTCCATCCTGAGACCTTAAATTGTTTTATTTTTATATATTTCTCACCATTTTACCAAATAACTTATTTTTCCATTTGGTGTTCTTTAGACAAGAGACCACAGAGGCGCACTTCTGGAGCTGGTTTGATTAGTGTCTCTGTAATTGAGAGGTAAAGTTGTGCAGCGCACTACTCCCTCTCCTCTCTTCTCCTCCTCTGTTCTCGTCTGCTCCCTGCTCCCCTGTCTGGGATGGTAAATAAGGTTGGTGTGTGAGAATCTCATTACCAGGACACAAAGCGGCATTTCCTCTGAGGATTGAGGGAAGTGGAGGGTGTGTGTGTGTGTGTGTGTGTGTGTGTGTGTGTGTGTGTGTGTGTGTGTGTGTAAGCAGGCTCAATCACGGGCACATTGATGGGGAGGGAGAGCGAGGCAGCTGGGCTCCTGCTCAGGCCTTCAATTTCCTCCACAGTCCAGCCACTCGAGTGTGTAATTACTATGGGGTGTCGTGAAGGTGCGATTCCTTCTCCTGGTAACACTCACCCCCTTCTTAGCCGCACCACCCGCACCCACTTCAGCTCTCAGACACCCCCTCAACACCCCCACAACCCCGGTAAATACCCCCACCCCGGCCACACTCCAGGTGAGGGAATTACATCCCAAACTGCCTGGTGCTGAGACACAAGACGACAAATACAGTCCCTTCTGCCATGGTGGTGCCCCTCGGCATAATAGCCCTTCTCTCATGCTTTGCACTCTCTGTCTGTTTGCCGTGGTCATCCGTCCGTGATGAGATTAAAGAGACTGAACGGCACATAGTGAACTTCCTCCTATATTTGCGAAGTCTTATTTTATTAAGGAAGTATGTAAGGGATATATTTTATACGTATATAAGGAAGTATTCTAGAATCTTTTACATAAAGTGAGATAAAGTGTTTACTAGAACAAATAAACATATACAGTATATTGAACAAATAACCAGTGCAGCATTAACAGGGTTTGTGGTAAGATTGTACTATTTATTGTGTAATGTCTAAATAACTGCAATGTCTTTAGATGAGGTTATATACAAAGGTATACAGTATAAAGGTTCCTCTAACAGATTTCTATAAATCTTCTGTCAGAATGTCTATAAAGATTGTTGTGCACATAAGAGTAAACTAAAATGAACTATGGTTAGGAGATATACACGCCAGTGTTTACCAGACAATCATCTCAGTAACAGAGTAAAACTACAGTGAACTCTGAGTGACGTGAAGGATGTAAGTCCATAAATTCCAAAAAAAAAAAAAAAAGTCTGATTCATCTTTAAAAAGTTTAAGATAAGTGTATGAAGCTGTGATTCCAACTTTCTTCATTCTAGTAGGTGATCTTGATAAAATACAAGTGAAGTGCACAGATATATGCGCTATCTGTTCTTGCATGTCACTTTTCATGTTCTAAACACACAACCTAAAACAAGCCATATCTACACATGCAGGTCACTCTGTGTACCCCCCATTTTCCTTAATTAATTTTCAACAAAATTCTCGCCACTTGTATTCAGTAGCCCATTCATTTCCAGTACCCTATCCCATACTGATGTTGATAAAATGCAGGGATTTTTCTATTTTTGTGCAGAAGGCAGTTTCTTATTGCAGATCCCTCAGCACTGTTCTTTTTCTTTCCAGACTGTACCAAGTGCCAGTATGTTAGCAGTCATATTGTGTAGGGAGAGAAATTGAGAGAGAGAGAAAGAGAGAGAGAGAGAGAGAGAGAGAGAGAGAGGGAGGGAGAGAACAGAGAAGAGTGTTTGAGGCTCTTTGTGCATTGCGGTCGGCTCCGGCGCTTTGAAGCTGCTCGATGACCGCACACGGACCTCTCCCAGCGGGTGTCTGCATGCGACGTGCGCCTGTCATTTGTATACAGCTGTTTCTTTCATCTGTTCTTCTCCTCATCTTATCCACTCCACCTCTTCCCCCTTCTCTCTCTCTCTGTCTCTCTTCTTCACAGCTGTTTACCCATTGCTGGAGGTTGTGCTGATTATTGGCATGTAGAACAAACACACTTCCAGTCCATGCTCCTTGCACTGATCTTGCTGAGATGTTTAAGAGTATAGCTAGAGATGAGTATAGCTAGGGGGGATTTCTCACCATGTGCCCCGCCAACTTTGGCCCAGTGCTTACTGGAAAATAAGCTGCAGGTGCTCCATGCCTGGTGTTAATTGCTGCTAATTGGTGCAGGCGTGCACAGACTGTAAATAACAGTGCCATATTTTATTGTAGCAGGCTGAAATGTTGCAGTGCAGTGTGAAGTAGGGATTCTAAACACTGACTGTGTTTTTTTCATATCCTGTATCTCAAAGAAAAATGGTTCTGTCTGAACAAAGGTGCTTCAAACTGACACAATGGATTAAACATCTGTTCTTTCTATGTACCAATACTCATTGTCTATTTCATATCCCAAAATTGCGCTTTACACCTGAGCCTTCTAGTTGAACTCTTCAATACATATTAATTTAGTAATTTTATTGTGTCTTTTAATATCTGAATTAGACTGTACTAGCAGTGTAGCTTTATGAAGATATTTGTGTCTTCCTTTTTCCTTACCTGTCTATTTTGTATTTTTTCTCTCTATTATCTTATGTATTATTGACACACTAACCTGTCTGTTCCATTTATAAATATTGGTTATGATTATGATTTTACTTTCAGTACAAGCAGAGCTTCATGGGAGCCTGTGCTTGGAGATATACCAGCAACATTCTCCTGCTATACCTGTTTCTTGGTTTAGTAGTACAGTAGATCATATGACCACATAGTTCCATTGAACAGAAAAGGCCAATTCAACTAGGATCCAATCATCCCTTTTGTTGAAGAATGTATTGAGGCATAAAGTTATGAAAAAAAAAAACAGTTCCTTCTCAGCAGTAGCCATTAACAAGATGTAAAATTAGTGGAAATGGGATAAGAACTGTGTAACACATAATTAAACCATGGAAGGATAGTGATGAACCGTCAACTTCCTGGAAGAACTGTAGAATGGAGGTCACGTAAATGCTTGTGTTTTTGACAGTAGACATTAGAGCTATGTTTAAAAGTAAGAAAAAAGCAATTTCCGCATGAACAATGTGATAAGATTTCACAGGATTGGGACTAAACAGCTGTGTGGCCATAAGAAAACCACTTGTTAGTGAAACTAATCTAAAAAAAGGCTTCAGTTTGTTAGGCAGCATAAAGATTGGACTTTGGAGCAATGGAAAAAGTTAATATAGTCGAATGAGTCCAGAATTACCCAATTCAAGAGGTTTGAGTGTGTTGGGGTAAGAAGGGAAACGCATGAAGTGATGCACTCATTATGAATAAAGCCCACTGTATAAGTTTGTGGAGGCAGTGTTATGATATGAAGTTGCTTCAGTTGGTCAGGTCTAGGCTTACCAAAGTTATGTGGTAATAAACTGAAGCCAGGTTCAGGGGAAGCTCAGTAGTTAAGACATTGGACTATGCTTTGGAAAATCCCAGGTTCAAACCCCACGATCACCAAGTTGCTACTGTTGGGCCTTTGAGCAAGGCCTTTAACCCTCAACTGCTCAGATGTATAACAAGATAAAAAGAAAACAGTCGCCCAGTACAAGGGCGTCTGGCAAATGCCGCAAAGTAATATAATGTAAAAGACCTGGATGTACTGAATGGCAATGGAGTTAATATTTCCAATGAAATATTTGAGTGTACAGCTATATAGAGAACTTTATAGCATTTTTAAAACTGCCCTTATGTAATTTTATCTGCATTCTTTAATAAATTAAATTAATAAATTATATCTCTTTCTCTGTCTGCTCTTGCTAGTCCAGTAGTGAAATGTGAATAGTGGTGCCTTTGTGCTACAGATACAGTTTAAATGTAAAACAAAGGGTTTCGAATAATAAATACCTAGAAATTAAATAATCACGTAAAATCTCTAGTACAGTTTATTATAATTCAATATTGTATTATAATTGATGTAGCATATATATTGTTTAGCTTTTTGTGATTTCTTTGCTTGGACAGTACTTTGGACAGTACCACTTTTGATCCATTTGTCGGACAACCAGATTGAAAATAAGACATCATTTTTGGGGAGAAATGGATTCTTTGCCTTAAGTCTTCACATTACTTGGGTTTCACTTTTAAAAATGTGTTATTATGAATTTATTCGAAATAGATGAATTGCAGAGTGGTAATATAATCACATGTCATTGAAAAAGAATAGAAGGAGTCAGAAAGCTGTTCTGTAAATCAACGAATCCCAGTCCAACCTGTCATCTCGCACACAAAACTAAAATATTGGCAGATTCGAGATTATCTTGTTCCCGTTCTTCATCGTTAACAATTTACATTATGTTCCATCAAATGTTCATTTCCTCCCCAGTATATTCCCAATTGCACTGTTCAGTCTAATGAATCTATTCGAATGTGGTGTTCAAAAAAATCGACTGTACTGACTGTGTAAAATATGAGAAAGCTGACAATTCACAAGGGCTTTCCTAACAGTGATCGCACATTAGGATGGGAGTTTGGGAAGGGGTCACTACCGTGGATCTCCATCTCCTCTACTTCCACTCCCACACCTAGCATGGGTCACTGGCCTCTGTTATTTATGCTTTTTCACTTACTTTTTTCCCCCTCCTTCCCTCCCTCTCTCCCCTCCTCTCCACCTCTCGCTGTATTTACGCTGAACATTGAGATGTGAGTGTTTGTATTGTGTGTCCAGTGTTATTGTTCCCAGACTCTAAGCTGCCAGAGTATTGAAAGCCATGGGCCAATATGTGTGTGTGTGTGTGTGTGTGTGTGTGTATGTGTGTTGAGGTAAATCTGTTTGATTATAGCGTGTGTCAGCTGCTCCACGCTCTGTGACTAGATGTGACAAAGCTCTCTCATGCGAAGACCCTCTTCCCTCCCCTCGCTCCTGCCCTGTGGTTTAGCCCATTTTGACCAAGCCGATATTGCAGTGATTTTCGTCTGCATACACTCGGTTTTTGCCGACCCTGTTTGGCAGAGTGGTCATTAGGTTGACATGCAAAGTAACGTCCAGTTCCTCTGACAGGAGCAGGCCAAGCTAGCAATTATTTATGAAGTCAAAAGTATTAGGAATCATGCTTCTGTTTCAGTGCAGCTTGTCAGGATCCTGTAGCATCAGGCTGACAAAAAGCCAGAATACTGACCACCTTTTAGGTTAGCGGATGAACTGCAAATCTGTGGCTGCTGTCATAGGAAGCGACTTTTCGCCCGAGTTTGGAGCACCGTTATAACAGTGGACAGTTGGCAATTTCGACATAATCACCCGAGCATGTCAGAAGTGAATGAGAGCTGTAATCATGACTATACCTCGAGCAGGTGACCAAGACCCAACTGAAAAGGGTTTGCCATACACTTGCAAGAACTCTTTACTTATAATGGATACAACCCCATTATGTCCAAGAACATCGAGTTGCATATATAGCCTTGGATGTAATTTTTACAGTCCACCCATTTCCTTAGATGTAATGAACTTGAGATGTTGATAGAAGCAAATTTACACTGAAGGAAATGAAATATTTAACAATAGCAATTTTCCTCACTCAGATTTGCTAAATTGTCGGAGGGTGGAAATTGGTAGAGCAATTTGGTGTGAAGCAAAAGGTCTACCGAACTGTCCAATCAGACAAGCTGAAATTTAGTCTTAAGCTGCCCTCTTTTTCTCTGGAGTGGAGACAGAGGGGTATTGAAACGGCATCGAGAGGGTGAGAGTGGTACAGTCTGAAAATGGGCAGTTGAATGTCTTGGTGTCACGTGACCACTGCGGTCCACTCGATTATTATTATTTTTTGTCACGAAGACTTTATTACCATCTTGTTTCAGATATATCACAGAGTGGCCTGGAGTCTGTTGATAATGGTGATGATGGGTTAGGCTGACATTTATGAGGACATTTCTGTCTGATCACCATCGGGTCATTCAGAGGAAGCACGGCTACCCTAAGTTTATTTTAACAAGCGGCAAGTCATTCTTAGTTTGTCGCTCGTGGGCGTGTTGCCACCTGCTTCCAGCATTTTTTTTTGTTGAGAAATTGCAATATACAATATATATAGAGGCAGCACGGTGGTGTAGTGGTTAGCACTGTCACCTTGCACCTCCAGGGTCCGGGTTCGATTTCCAGCCAGGTTAGGTTCTTGTCTCTGTGTGCATGGAGTTTGCATGTTCTCCCTGTGCTTAGTGGGTTTCCTCCGGGTACTCCGGTTTCCTCCGACAGTTCAAAGACCTGCAGATTAGGCTAATTAGCGTTCCCAAATTGTCTATAGTGTATGTTTGTGTGTGCCCTCCGATAGATTGGCACTCTGTCCAGGGTGTACCCTGCTTAGTGCCCTAAGTCTCCTGGTATAGGTTCCAGGTCCCCCATGACCCTGAATACAGGATAAAGCAGTATAGACGATGGGTGAGTATATATAGAATTCAAACAGTGTACTAATCAAAGTGAAAATTAGTTGTCGATTTAACTACATGCTAGCTTTGATGGCAGATTAACATATACTTAATTAACGCAAATAAGTGTAGTGTCTAGTATGTGCTTCTGCTTCTTAATAATGTAATGTTTCTATGCTCTTTTAATGAGAGACTGTATATGACCAGGGTATATGACCAGTGGTTAGCACTGCCGCCTTGCACCTCCAGCATCTTAGTTCAATTCCAACCTGTGGGTCTGTTTGCATGAAGTTTGAATATTCTCCCCATGCTTAGTGGGTTTCCTCTGGGTGCTCCGGTTTCCTCCCACAGTTTAAAGACATGCAGATTAGGCTAATTGGCGTTGCCAATTTGCCTATACAGCGCGAATGAGATAGATCGGCACCCCGCCCAGGATGTACCCAACCTCACACCTTAAGTCTTCTGGGATAGGCTCCAGGCCCCCGCGTCCCTGTATGGAGGATAAAGCAATATAGACGATGAGTGAGAGTTAGTATACTGTATATGATCATTAAAGAAATCTCAGGTTTATGTTTTTTACATCTTTGGGCATAAACCAGTATGTGGGAATTAATTGCAGGTAGGAATGAGTTTCGAGTAGGAAACTCAAGGGATGTGGAAATTTCAGTGCAGTGTTACACATATACATAGAAAGTAAAGGGTTGCCATAAACACAGGGTAAGGGTATGTTTTTTTTTTTGTGTGTGTGTGTGTGTGTGTGTGATGTTTTTATCGTTATTGAGGCTGCTGAAGTCAGCAGGATGGAGTGGTATAATTCTGCTCCCAGAGTTTTCTGCACTGTCTTGCCAGGCACTGAAACCGTACATGGCAAAGGGTAGGCTCTACGCTAAGAGGATTACTAACTTGAAAAAGGTAGCCGTCATTTAATTGAAGGCTTACCAGCTGCTGAAAAAAGGCGAGCAATCAAAGTGAAGGTATAGCCCAGCCCAGAAGATCCTGAAGAGACCACATTTGCCAAAGTCTGTGTGTTTCTTCTTCGCTCATCTTATACGTCTCTTACTCTCGCTCTCCCTCAGAGACGAATGTCATGCTTTATCACAGAGCGCCAGCCTCTTAAAGATGTTTACACGTTTCTGAATTTTAATCCCTTCAGCTGGTAAAAAAGGTGCCTTCAGCTGGTATTATTCAAATGCTGTGATCTCGGCTGCTTCCATTGAACACGAGGTGTACGAGACCCGGAGTTTAGAGGAGTAACCATCTTTCTGTACAACATTTTTATTCTGATTATTCCCAGGTTGTATTTTAGTACACTCCCAAGCTGGGGGGAAAAAAAGGTGTTCTCGTCCCTTGAGCAGGTGGCATATTGTTTATTCTTGTTCCTGTGGGCAATTTGGGGCATTATATGATTCCCACAATGCTCTCTCTTTCTCAAAGAACTGTCACTATGAAAAGTGGGTGTGGAGGTAAAATATAATAACTGTATAACGAATTTGCCAGATAGGTTCCTTCCGCACTGCATGGGAGCACTGAGCAAAAAGACCCATGTACAAAGACAAATGCTCTGGCAGAGGCAGCCAAGCTCATTGTGTCCCTGTGTAGATATTAGCCACGTATCACACTGAACGACTCCCAGAGCAGGCTGCTAGCGCCGGGACACAATGGTTGCACTGCAGGTAACTGATGACCTAATCTGCCCCTCTGAACCAGAGCTCAGGCTCCTGAATCAGACACGGCTGATACACAACAAGAAAGGACAGCCAAATAGCCTCCATTATCTGGCAAGCAGAGAACAGGGAAACATTCCCGTAGCACCTGTTTGTGTGACTTAAGACCTACATCTTGGTGGCACTATATCCTATATATTTCTGTATGTATTCAGATGTCATGGACAAATGTAACAGATTTGGATTTTGTACAGTAGGTTTGGTTAGAGTATCTTCTAATATTGGCATTGTTCATAGTGCAGCTCAGTTTGAAACTGGAAGCAACGCAATGCCATCACTCCATCTGTTCTGTCTCCTTATGCTTCCATCATATGATGTCACACTTGAGATTATTAACCTTACAGCCATATTTGAGATTTGTCATTTACACACAACTTCAATTAATTCCTATATTCACTCATATTCAGTAACAGCTTTATCCTGGTCAGAGGTCATGACGGATCCGGGAGCATAGAGTATAACACAGACACACAGTATAGGATGCATTTACAGATTCTAATGTTAATTTCACCTCAAATTTAAAGAGAACTGGCATGTTTACAGGTATGTTTCTGGGAGGGGGAGGGAAACAAAAGAACCTGCAGAAGGCCCACACAGGCATGAGGAGATCATGTGAATCTCTACGGAGACAGTAACTCGAGCTCAGGATAAAACCTAAAGCTTGCATGCCTAGAAGTCAATTAAAGGTCTCATATGTTACTATTTCTTTAACAAGTTAGTATAAGTCTCAGAGCTCCCCAAAAGTGTGTCTGTTAATGCGTCACCTGAAATACGCACCCGACATGCAATGTACATTTCAATGTAAAAAGAGCTGCTGCTGAGCAACAAAGTTTTAAGCACTTTAAACACTTTTAAGTTATTTTCAGAGATAAACATTCTCTGCATGTTGTCCTTTTTTCCTTTTTTGTATTGGTGAGGTTAGAGATTTCTCCCTTAGTGACTTCATATAAAATGAGTCCCTTCCCCAGTTTGTTGCCTAACTCCACCCAGTTTTTTGGCAGGTGTGGCTCAGCACTAGGTCATTTACATAGACAGTGAAATGGTATGTTTGGAAGAGGAGAAAAACAAAGAAAGTTTGTGGTATAAAAAATTATAAAAGATTTTCTGAGGGGTATTAACTTACCGTTCACTCATGTTTAAAAAAAAAAGTGAAAATAATCACTGGTCCTATGTAAACTTTCCTTGAAATATGCCTATTTAAATTCACTCTTTTGGGAGGAATTTACTAAAATAAATTTAGAATAGATTGTACAGTATTTTTTTCTTGTCAAACCAAATACAGTACTATATTAAATACTTGCACAAATAGGTTACAATAAAAGTGCTCGCCCTATCATCCGGAGATCGTGAGTTTGATTCCCGGGTGATGCTGTAACCTCTCGCAGCCGGAGGTCTAGAGAGAGCTGATTGGCCGAGCTCTCTCAGACGGGAGGGATGAGAGGTACTTCGTGCTCCCACATTAATCACGGCTTTACAGCCAATCAGGGGCATCTGTGAGCTCGCGCAAGTGAAAGCTGCTGTCCTCCGAGTATTACGCCGCTCCCAACGGTGCGTGAGCGAACAGTTAGAAAAGATGCGGTCGGCTGGCGTCACGTGTTCGGGGGAAACATGTGATAGTCTTCGGCCCTGGCTCCCGACTGGTAGTAGTAACCTTAATGCGGGAGCCCTCTAGTGATGAGGAGGAATTGGACACGACTAAATTAGGGAGAAAATCGGGGAAAAGTAAAAAAAAAAGTTATTAATTAATGAAAGAAAATATATATATAAGTGTGTGTGTGTCTGTGTGTGTGTGTGGGAGAGTGTTTTTATATCCAGAAATATCTGACAGTTTGTATTAAAATGTGGCCTTTTTTTTGGGCAGCTTTTATTTAAACTGATTTAAGAGACAACGTTTTTTTTATTATTTGATTAATAATTATTATTAATTATGTCAATTGAAGATCCTCATAAAGATAATATAACAAATGGCTGTGTGTGTATGTGTGTGTGTGTGTGTGTGTGTGTGTACAAGGTTTTTTTTTTATTCTTCTATGTACTCCTCATGCTCTCGTGTGAATCTGGATGGGTGACAGCAGCGGTTCATTTTCTCCTCTAATGCTCGGATTACTAGCTTTTGCCTTCATTTGATTAGACACACCATGGCCTTGATTGTGAAAAGGCCGATTTGTTTTGTGGCCCTCAAAGGTAATCATCGGCATCATTGTGTCCCTCCTTCTGTAATTTGTGAGGTATTCCTGCCATACATGAAAAAGACTTCAATTGCCTCGCTTCGCCCTCCCCTCACTACTCCCTCTCTCTGAATTAAATCCTATTAAATTAGCCTTTGCTCTCCCATGCAGTTGTTTTTGTTTTGCACATGTAAAAAAGCTGGCTGCGTGAGTGAAAAGTGGATTATGTCTTTTTCTGCACTCCCTCGCTCTTTCAATGCCAGTCAGCGGTGAGCGTGTGTACTGACAAATAGCGAATGACAAATGGTTCATGGCAAACCATCTCACATTAAGCTGAATTGTAAACTCTAAATTGCTAGCTGGCTACGGTGTTAAGCTAAGGCTGGCCCGGCCTAATGAAAATTACAGTGTTGATGCTATAGCGCTGTCAAATCAAGCTAAACAGGCTAGGCCAAAATGCATGTGGGGATCCCCACACATTTAAGCTCAATTGCTGATCCTAGCGCTTGGCAGAAAGCGGCTTCGTTAGCATGCACATTTATCCTGTTCCAATGGCATAGAAGGGGAAGGACGTCCAGGATATCATCTACACGCCTGTCTTTGTCATCATTTATAATTATAATCACATCGGCTTTTACGTTTGTTTACTTCAACATGAACTGCAATCATGGTGGTGATACATTCTGACCTGTCCACACACACACACACACACACAAACACACACACACACACACACAAACACACACACACACACACACACACACACACACACAC
>JAOVVA010000052.1:20575733-20588731 GCA_028565275.1 Leiocassis micropogon | reverse complement strand
TAAAGCTGCTTTGCGGCAATGACAATTGCTAAAAGCGCTATACAAATAAAATTGAATTGAATTGAATTGAATTAATTGAAACAGATACAGCTGTGTAGAAGGCTTGGGCGAGGAACAGCAAAATTCTGCTACTATGGTGAGGTACACCATGGCATGACTGAGCATTTTGAAATTTCATGAAGAAATAGGTAAAGTTGAGGACCACAGATGCAGTGGTTGGCCAAGAAAACTTAACTGAGCAAATAAAATGCACATCATGCTTACAGTACTTCCTTTCAACTCAAAGATGTCCAGCAGTGCCATAAGTGAAGAACTGGCAGACATGAGTGGAACCCAGGTACACCCATCTATACTGAAGAAATCATCTTCATGAAATAATTGTGGCCCAAAAGCCTTATCTCTGACCAGCAAACAAGGCTAAGGGACTCAACTCTGCATGAAAACATAGGAACTGGGGTGCAGAAAAATGGTAGCAGGTGCTCTGGACTGATGAATCAAGAATTGAAAGATTTGGCTGTTGCAGAAATGCTAGAGAGTGGTACAATAATTGGTGTCTTCAGGGAAGCATGGTAGAGTAGGGCACTGGTGGCTCAGTGGTAGGTGTTTCGACTGCCATGCGGAAGGCCTGGGTTCGATTCCCAGCCACTGGTTGCAGTGCCGGTCCCAAGCCCAGATAAAACGGGAGGGCTGCGTTAGGAAGGGCATCTGGCGTTAAACCTGTGCCAAGTTGTAGTGCGGACTGAGTATTCCGCTGTGGTGACCCCTTGCCGGGAGCAGCCGAAAGACCAACAACAACAAGGGATGCATGGTAGAGGTTCCTTGTAAGTTAGGGGCTACATTTCTGCAAATACAGTTGGAGATTTGGTCAGGATTAATGGTGACTTCAGTGCTGAGAAATACAGGCAGATAGTTATCCATTATGCAATCCCATCAGGGAGGCATTTGATTGGCCCCACATTTATTCTTCAGCTGGGCAATGATAACAAAAATAATCATAGATTTTTAACAGAAACTGTAATGAAATTAGCTAGGAATAAGACCAACCACAGAAACATGCACACCAATGTCACTTATCTCTTCAGTAAAATTATCAACTTGTATACTAGATCCTGTACCTACAATTTTTTATTAAAAAATACCAGAATACTCAATAAAAATAAAATTCTTTACTCATCACTGTCTATGTACTGTACCTAAATCCTTTAAACTAGCAGTTCTTAAACACCCAATTAGGAAACCCTACCTTGACCCCTGTCAGCTGTAAAAACTATAGATCGATATCAAACCTCCTCTTTATCTTTAAGATTCTAGAAATTCTTGAATGTATCAGTCAGGATGTAGGCCTCATCATAGCACAAAGACAGCACTGGTTAAAGTGGTAAATGACCTCTTACTGGCCTCTGATCTACTTGCTTGATCTTAGTGCAGCTTTTGACATAAATTTATCAAACTATGCTCCTTGATAGATATGAAAATTTTGTAGGAGTTAGGCAAACAACCCTCTCCTGGCTTCAGATCTTACTTGACTGATCATTATGAGTTTGCAGATGTAAATAATCTTATTCGAACAGCACTGAGTTCCAATAAAATTTTGCATTGATATTAAAATAGTACCTTCTTGAACTGCTTGCAATTCCTGATCCATCATGGCTACTTTGATCAAAAGATGCAGGCTATTTCTTGTCAACCCTTTTGTGAATAGTATTTGAAACAGATTTGGGGAACTCATAAGCATAGAATTTTATGGTAAACTGCTTGTTTGTACTGTATGCTGTCTTTCCCCACTCTCATAAGTTCACTCAAGTAGTTGTTTGCCTTACCTTTCCAGGGAGCCCTCATTTCTGTTTCCTTCTGATTATGCCTTTTAGTTATTGCTGTTCTAGTAATCCTGTAGGAGCTCCTGCTTGTACTCTGCACATTATCCATAATTTGACAATGAGCATACTTATTTATGTTCTTTCGCTCTATCTCTCTCTTTCTCTCTCTTTCCCCACTGCCTGCCTCGCTCACTCTGTCAAGTAAATTGTGGCGCTAATGAGATACCACTGGTCCTGATGCTCTACTTCTGGTTGGAGTGCTCATCACATAGAGACCACTCATTGCTGCTGAGGATGGTCCCGTATGGTCAATTAAAGATACATGTGACTGATCTCGTCGCAGGGAGTTTTTCTTTGCCACTGTTTCCTCCAGCTTGTTTAATAAGGACAAATTGAAAAACCTATACATTTAGAACTCTATGCAATTAAGAAATAAATGTAATGTACATAATTTCAGCAAAGACCAGCTATTTAAAATGGAAAAAAGTTAAAACAAATATGTGAATGTTAAGAAACTACCTTTTTAACTCTGACAAGAACCCTACACCTAGGGATGTCACTTTTTGTCACTTTTTAAATGAAATAAAAAAACAACAACTTCTTCAGTTTGTTCAAATTTTTCGAGATGTAAAATATGTATAATCAGTTAGTTTTAGTTAGTAGCGTTTAGCCCCAAATTGATCAGTGATAACTAGTCAGGTACTACAGGCCATTATAGCACATCTGTAAATACATAACTGTGTGCATGTCGTTGTGTGCCCTTTCAGTGTGCTGTTTAAGTGAATGTGTGTTTCCCAGTGTGGGTGGGCCACAGTGGTTTAAGAAGCGTCCTAGTTGGGGTTAATATCTATTTCCCATCTCTCCCCAGGGCCCCTCCACATGCTGTGGCTTTCCCCACATTTTTAAGACCTTGCACAGTGCAGCAGCCCTGCACTTATGAAATAACAAGCACTCAAACAAATCTAATGTGTTTTTAATTGTGTCTCTCTAGTCACAGGAAACAGAGAAGAGGAGATGGAGAGAGCAACAGGCGGGGGAAAGGGACTCCAGTGTGTTTCACGTTACAATAGGAAACAAATGCCCTTGCCTCACAAAATAAATGTATGCATGGTAACCGTATTGACGCCATTAGGACTGAGTAGTTGGGGTTATTGAATTGAACACACACACACAAACACACACACACACACACACACACACACACGCACACACACACACACACACACACACACACACACACAGAAAGACCAAACATTATAGATAGATAGATAGATAGATAGATAGATCAATAAGCTACCCATGATATTAATCTAACTGCTAATCAGCTAAAAGAGTGCATATTACAAAAAATGTTCAGCTTCTCCTTGCTAGTTACATGTACACAAAAAAGTACTCTCTCTCTCTCTCTCTCTCTCTCTCTCTCTCTCTTTCTATCTCGCTCTATTTCTACATTATCTGTAACTGGTACAATGCATTTAAAACTGCTTTATCTGGTGAAAATGCGAACTGGTTATCATATTTAGTACATTACGCTCCTAAGCTGTAAGCCCTAATGCTAGTGCCTGGCTTTTCTTAGTGGCGTGCTAAAAGATATCTTAAACCTTCCACAAAATAGTCTCCAATTTCTAATGTATAATTTTTTTTCATGATTCATTTTTTCTAATCTAAAGTCATTTGTTCATAACTGCACATGTGTATAATTGAGTGCTTATATACAATTTTCACAAAGTAGCTTGTTCCAGTTTTCTTGTTACGGCTAATGAATGAAAAGTGTCACATTACGCAAAATTATTTCTGCTACGATCTGAATTAGGCCAAATAAGACAATGGGTTTTTGAAGCTCTTTTGGGGGTCTTTGTTATACCACCCCCTGTATTTACAGTGGCTAATTTGAACACCATGTGTTTGCCAATAAGGAATCCTCCTCTCTTAGGCACCCAATTTTCCGGCCCGGTTGCACAGCTAGCGCTCTTATTAGGATGGGTCTCTCTGCGATCGCTTTCCAATCTCCTGGTTGGCGGGGTGCCGCGTCAGGCTAATTTAAGGGAATTATTTTGATTGTTTCCATAACGCTGATCAGATTATCACCCAGCGGGACCCACTTGCCCCGGCCCACTAGCTTTAGTCTTACATCCATTCTTTCTTTCTGCTTTCTTTTTTTTTTCTGCCTCGCTCAGAGCAGATCGAGCATTTTTAGGTGAGAATGATCAGTAATACATCCCATCCAAAAAGTCCTGGTGGTAATCCTTTCTATGACACCCAGAGCTTAATATGCTATGAATAGTTCTTTTATTACATATAATCAGGTAACGCAAGTGTCACTATTCATTATGATACTGTATAGAGTTCTGCACAAACCTTACAACTAATTAATAACTTGTAAATAATTATAAAACAACCTGATAAGTTACAAAAAGCATTATTTATAGCAACATATTAAACCTTTGTGGAATAACATAGGATTCCAGATTTATAAACAAGTAATACAGTACATACAGTAAGAATGAAAAATGATGAACATGTTATTAACCTTTACAGTATAAAACATTTAAAATAGTCAAAATGTCATCTTTGCTTCCAAAAAATGACACAGAGCAAATAGCGCCCATCTTTTTTTAATGTATGTATCTGTGCATACGTGTATATGTGCGTGTGTATATATGTATGCATGTATGTATGTATGTATGTATGTATGTGCAGTATGTATGTATGTATGTATGTATGTATGTATGTATGTATGTATGTATGTATGTATGTTTTTATTTATTTATTTATTTAATTTTATTTATTAAATGTGCCTTGAAAATAATTGCCAACTTCAGTAATGACTGTAATATCCCTATAAAATGTAATTTGGAACTTAATTTGAAAGAAACTGCTTCCATATTACATAAAAAATTAAGTTAATAATGTCTTACAACTTCTAATGGGGAGTCATTTAACACATCATTCACTTGAAGCACTCTGTGATCTTTATAATGTTTTTGTAAATGTTAATAAATATTATAGTTTCAGAATGGGAGAATAATATGATCTTAATGCTTTTTTGGCAGAGCACATCCTTCCTAGAGGTGGATGAGCTACAGGAGCCGGCATGAGCACACCAGGTTCAATTCAATGTAATTCAGTTCAAGCCAATCATATTTGTATAGCACATTTAACAATAGACATTGTCACAAAGCATCTTTACAGGAATAAACATTTTGAGAGAGAGAGAGAGAGAGAGAGAGAGAGAGAGAGAGATTTATGGAATATGTATAGATTTATAAAAAAAAATCACTTTAGTGGAGCAAGGATGAGAATTTAAGGGTATAGTGTGTACACACTCATTAAAATGGACATTTGAAGATTAGATAGATTTGTTGTGCATTTTGACATTAGAATTTTTGCTCACTATGGTTGTAAAGGGTGCTTATTTGTCAGGTCAAACCTGGAGATACCCCTCTGATCTCAGTAATCACTTGTTGAGGTAGAGGTGCTGTCCTGATTTTTTTTATTTATTAATTAATTACTTTATTTATTTGGTGTTTGTTTGCACCATTTTGTGTCTGAACGAGAACATTACAGTACAGGCTTTCCTAATTAAATGCCATTCTTAGAAAGTCTGTACTGCAATGTTCTCGTTCAGACACAAAATGCAAACAAACACCACATCAATAAATAAATTAATAATAATAAAAAAAATACAATTATTGTATATGTTTTTGATGATGTTTTTTTGTTTCATGCTTTCAATTTTTACATATGCACTCCTAGAGCCTTCTGAATGTCTAATTATACATTTTTTATTTTATTATTTTCCCTTTCTTCTGTCCTTGCCAACCTGGTCAGGATCCAAAGCAGTCAACACTAGGCAGGAGGGGAGAGAGTCAGTCATATCGATTCGGTGTCGATCACTAGCCTCGCTGCTCTCTATAACTGTCATAACAGCTGCTCTGTGTGTTTGTTCAGGGAGTATTGTGTCCCTGCCAGACCTACAGCAAGAGTCCAAGAGTCTTTTCAGAGGTCATTTGCACAAGCTAAAGAGGTGCCGTCTAACTACCCGATGGACCCACACATTCACTTCAACACAAAGTAGCTTGGTATTTGGATAGATAGATAGATAGATAGATAGATAGATAGATAGATAGATAGATACATACATACAGTACATACATACAGTATATACTGTAGGTACTCAAAATGCAGTTTAGCATCCACCAGAAGTGCAAATATTATAGCGTATAATGAATAGCTTGAATATTTGAATTCTTATTTACCTCTCAGGTGCCTATTAATATGAGATACCTGAAGATATACAGTATGAAGGGATTTAAAAAATTATTTTTGACATAATAACCCCCCCCCCCCACACACACACACGCATTAATTACTTGCATTTCAGCAGACAGTCTGGATATAATTCTGTATCTAGCAGGCATCACTGACTACCAGGTATCAGCGCCGAGTATCTACTCTAATCAGGTTTTGCCCGCTGGATACAAAGTTCATTAAGAAGAAATAAAAAATTCAAACTGTGAGCACCATCTTTCTCTGGAGCAGTTTAAAAAAAAAAAGTTATTTAAACCTGTATTTTTGCATCGTTTCTTTTTGTAAACAGTAGTTGAAGAAGTTCGTAGAGTTGATGGTCTTCATGGAAAGACTAGGCTTGGGTCGATTAAACAAGAAATGCAAAATGACGTCATGTTCTCGTTCTCCTCGTTTTCAAAACTGCACTGCCCGAGGCGTTCTGGCTGCGCTTTGCGAGTTTGACTGATCTGACGGTTTGATCAATGGTAGCTTTTCTCTCCTCTATGGCCTTGGCTTGTTCCTCCAGAATGGCCTAACTCATTACAGTAATGAACTTTATAATTACTTTGCCTCGCTGAGAGGAACGAGTCTCATTTAATAAGATGCGATTGCCCTTTATTTCATTTACTTAGCCTCGACGCTTAACTTGTGGCCATTTTCCATCTCAATAAACTCCTTATCCTTCTAGCAGTCAATATCTCTCCATTATCACACAGAGCAGGTAGACTGAGGCCTCATCATGCACCTGAAGTTGAATACATGTGTTTTAGGAGTTCAGGCTTGTCGTTAGCTCAAACTTTTCGACTGAACTTTACACCAGGTGATTTAACACATAACTCTGGTTTCCTTGAGGATTCTTATTAAAGGCTCATCTAAAGCATACAAATCTTTGTGTCTCTGCAGACCAACAACGTACTGTATTACTTACACAATAGTGTCACTTAGTTTTCAACTAAATCTAAATCCAACCTTGAGAGAATGGCAAAGCCACCATTTTCACCATTTTAACAGAGCATTGTAAATACATGCAATTATTAATGTGCGAACAATCAAAAAATAGTTTAACATTCATTGAAGGAGTCTCCAGTTTCAGTATCATATAACAGTCAGAAGTGAAGCATTTCATTTTTGTTTTCACCCGCAGGAAGTTGTAAGGATGATGAATGTTGCGCTTTGCAGTTTCTTGTTACCAAGATGCATTTTTTGTTGTTGTCATATTAACTTCAAGACAAAGTGCACAAACAACAGTTTATAGCTGTTACAATGTCAGGAACTAACTTGTTCTGAGGAAATAAAACATGGGATGTATCTTTCTTTATTAATTAAAACTTGTAAATGTTGTCCCAGGGGAATAAAACATTTGAAAGAGCTGTTGGTTGAAAAGAATAAACTTCAGGGTTGTAAAAGTAAATCTGCTTTGCATCTGACTGCATCTCACCATCCCGATTATTTTGATAATTTTCCTATAACAGCTGCCTGAAGTGTTTTTTATTCCTCACCTATAACAACAGGAGATGGAAACTTTAGTTCATTGTACTGGTATAATGACTATAAAGCTCTGCTCCACTACATTTGTGTTAAACATTCTATCGCTATTCCTAGTGTTAATATATTAACACGCTGGATATGTATAAAATAAATTGAGTTGATTAGTTTGTTTTGAGGGTTTGTGTGTTTTTCAGATGCATGTGAATAATTCATTTGTCTCTAAATGTAACCAGCCTTTAAATTACACTGTCTAAACTACCCTTAACACCACTTATATGTACCGTATTTTATGCGCGTGATTTGGTAATAGTGCATTTCATTAGTGTTGCAGACAAATTTCAAACCATAGATGGCTCCATATGATTACGTCCACCGCTTATATAGAGATATCCCATTTGCTCCAAAATAACCACTGCATATGCAGAATAATACATTTACAGCTGGAAACAGCAATGTAATTTTTTTCTTTTTCTTTTTTTTTGTAATTGGCGCTCCATAAACAGGAAAGTGGCTGTAGCGAGGAGTTAGGGGGCAAGAGAGAATTTCATTTTCTCCCTATTTAGAGTTGCCAGGCGGCATTAAATAAGGATCCAGTTGCACTGCATTGTATTCAGCCTCCTTAATTAACACTTACCACTGTAGCTATAAGGCAAGCTCATTCTTGCTTCTGAATAATAGAACCATTACAGTTGTGAATTTATGGACAATGCTTCCTTTTTCAGTCAAAAAGAATAAAAAAAAAATTCTTTTTTACACTCTTTCCTTGCAGCCCTGTGACCAATAGAGGGAAAGTAGGATGAAGGCTTGGCACTGAGAGAAGAGCTGTGCAGCTTTAGATCAGTCATGTGCTCTGGTTCAGAATGAGCTGTAGCTTATTATTGGGAGCGAGGTTGGACTCTGAGTGTCCCGATCTTAGTCTCTAATATTAAGATTTTTTTTGTTGTTTTTTTTAACTGTATCAAATGTTTAATGCTATATGGTGATGCTGTAATCTGGATATTTAGAACAGGTTTAGAAAAAATTGACGTGTTGGTGTAAAGTTAAAAAAATCTGCAAGATTTCTGCAGAATTCGTCAGTGTTGGAAGTCAACCTGTCTGTTTTTCTGAATGTCCCAGTTTGCATGTAAAATGTCCCGGTGCTGGATGTGACACGAATCTTGAGGATCTTGTGCTTCCTAACTCCATATTTAAGTCCAAAAGCTGAGACAAACAAGAAATGTAAAAAAAACAAAAAGGTAAATAAGTTTTTAATATTATTATTATTATTATTATTATCATTATTATTATTGGAATGAGCCTAATCCCTTTCTATAAGTGTTATAGAACCATTTTTAAATACCCATAATGACCCTTATTCATTATCACAATACCCATAATGCCTTTCAAGCATTAGTTTTACACTAGAGTTTTCTCTATGAGTTTCCTCTCTGCCTCTCGACAAGGTCCACAGCTCTGACACAAAACAGCCACTGAGCAATCCTCCATCCATGCAGTGCTGAGATCTGGCCCATGGGTGTCTCTCTTTTTCTTTCCAAATGTTGGCTTTGACCGAGTTCTAGGGCAACATCACATTTGTGTATCTCATTCTCAGTCACGTTGCTCATCAGTAAACAGTGCGCTCTTGATGACCACAGAATCCCCCAAAGCCTGTCCCTGTAGTCATTTCATACGTACATCTTTTCGATGACAGAATTTAGACGTACATATAAACAGCCAAAAAAAAAAAAAGTTAACAACAATATCCTATATGATTTTGCCCACCAATACAACAGCTGTTCATTTTCTTCCAAATTGCATGGATGCTCCGGTGGAAAGCAGGGTTGGGGTGGATCTCGCTGATGGTGATTACTGTCTAGCTACAATTACCTACTATTGCCTTGGATGCAGCTGCATTTCTGGCCAGAAGGTGGTGTATAGAATTAGGATCATCCTTAATGTTAACAAGAGACGGCTAAATGGAAGAACAGTGGGTTAATCCTGTGCACTCTGAAGGGCTCGAATGAGAGCACGCTGCCTTGCTGTGTGTCACAGTTGAAGTAGTGCTGAAGTTGACTCACATACACTTTAACGAGGAAAGTTTTTGGAATGAAACGAAAGACATTCAAATATTGCTCAAATAGGTTGTCATTATTTTTATGCGGCAGCGTCTCATCTGCTATTCTTGTAGGGAATCTGTTGACATACTGTATATTTCTTTTCCACAGTATCATTTTCCCCCTGGTGCTTGCTTTCTAACCGCTTGCTAGCAAAAAAACTTTTGATAGAGCGTAACATTAACGTTATGTCCTGATTCCAGTTTAATGACGTCTTTATGCGTTCACCCTATTCTCCGACTCAGCTAAATTTTATAGGACTATTTCGTAGTATACCTCAAATACAAATAACTCTAGATAGGAGTCGATTATTATGATATCATTTAGATTAATACTACAGTTCTGTATTATTTCTTTTGCACCTTTACAAAAAAAAAAAAAAATACAAGCCACCTAAACAATATTTAGGGTGTGATGTCAGGTACAGTACATCACATTTACTTTTTCAAGTTTAACATACAAAAAGTATGAAAGGTGCAAAAGCAATACTCTCATGGGATCTCAGTGATGGGCATCTTTGTTGAGAACGTCCGGACTCGAAAGAAAACATAAATGATCAAAAATTCTTTATGATAATTATAATGGATAATAGATCACTGCAAAAAAAAAAAAAACCCAAAACTCAAAGATTCTCTCTCACTTGCTTTTGCTTTCTTCCTCTCTCTCTCTCTCTCTCTCTCTCTCTCTCTCTGTGTTTTTCTCTCAGTGAGCATGAAATGAATCTGAATTTGAGCCAGCAGGCTCCTCTCCTCACTCTTCACTGCTGCTCTTTCCAGACCCTGTTTCAGACAGACAGGACCGGCGATGTTAGTCCTGTAGATTGTGGACCTCATGGGCACTGGAAGGGCACCGGACAGCCTTTAGACCCCAGCAACAGGGCTGTAGTTGCCAGTGGGTATGGTGTGGGGCTCGGTGTGCAAGGTCAGCCAGGCTTATCTTGGAGGAGTGGATTTATGCAGGAGCGAGACAGAGAGGGCTGCCTCAGAGTGCTTCTGAAGAGTGGCTTTAGCCAGAAGCTCCTTGCCTGTCCTATTAAATCTCTACTTTGTTCTATTTCTCTTGGCTGGTTTGCCTTTTTCTTTATACCTCTCTTTCTTTCTTTTTTTCTTAACAGACCGGGTATAGAATTTCACTTGGCATGACTGTTAGAAGCAGTGTGTCATGAGCTCACTCCATTGTGGATTATGAGAAATATTAGTGGATCCAGTTGTGGATCCAGTTTACACAATGACTATAGCCTTGACATCTTTTTTAATAAAAGGCCTTTGTTTACAGAATGCGGGTTAAGGTATTCATTTTTATCCAACAAAAAGTGCCGTCATGCTCATTGCAGGTCTGGTCTTAAAGCCACAGGAGAAAATGCTAAATAAATTGGAGAGAAATAAAGATAGAACTGAATTCAAATTGTTAAACTGAAGTCAATAGGACAAATGACCTTAAGTCCTCCGTCTGTTTGAAGGTTCTCTATATAACGTTTATTCAAATGAAATAGAAATGAAACAGATTAAAAAGTTCTAGAAATGATTGTTGTAGTAATAATACAGTTTTATTAGACCGATTGAAGGGCATTTGATGGAGGTTACCGCGGATGAGGCTTGCACAGGCTCAGGTGATGGTAGTCGGGATGTTAATGTACAGTATGTGCTTTGTGAATTTGTGCAACAAGGTCGATTTTAAATACTACTTTTATTAAATGTTTATGTTTTACTTAGTTAAAAAAAATTATTGTGAAAATAAAATATCATAAAATGATATCATAAAATTTGCAACATTTTAGTTGAATCGTAAGACGTACATTACAACAACACACACAGCATTAATTATTTTTTGTCTGCTTAATGGGTAACACCTGTTATTGTCGTAATTAGCGTCTTAATTAAAGTCCATTATTCATGATACATAATGACCGCTATGGATTCAATTATATCGTAAGTACAAAATGTTTTGATTTATATTAGTGATTAGATTGTTGTAATTACTGTATATTACTAATTGAGAAATGTAATTTGACTAAATGGTATTAGTTTTTCTATAACTGATGAAGTTGGTGATGGTCTCAGACCTTTGGGTGCTAAAATAATGAAACGTTTACGGTATTCAATTTTTGTTACTACTATTATGTTTTTTTTCAGCCTTCGAGCTTCATAGCAGTTGTCAAGGTCAGAGGAAGTGGGTGGAATGTGGTAAGAAATTTTATTTTACTTTTAGTAAATTTGGTACTGTACCATTTTAAAAGCAGTTATATGAGCCTGATTGCCTGACCTTTAAACCAAGGACTACCCCGATAATAAGAAATAATTTATTTACTCAACCTGAATGGATTACTGTTTTAAAGAAGCCATCGGTGTTGCTTAGCACCCTCTGCTGACAAACTCCTTTCTAGGAATAAGAGATGACTTTGTGAGTGACTTTTAGGATCAGAGCTGAGCAGGATAGCGCTGATGCTACGTCTGGGTCTATACAAAGTATAGCACACTGTAATATTGCAAACAACAGTTTGTCTCAAGGTACCTTTATAATAATTACTGACATATACCTCTAGAAACACTTGTAAACACTTTCCAAATGGCACATTTAACATTAACTGTAACTATAACTAGATCTCTGACAGTTCTCTTTCTGTCCCTTTTTTCTGGCTGGATCTTTCAACGCTAGGCTCGTGTCACGCTGACTCTTTCCGGCTTCACCACGCCACACCACATTGCTCTGGCACGGAAATTGAAATAATGATAATGTGTCCCTCTGACTGCATCAAAGTATTGCCACTTCAAAAAAAAGCCGGGAGGCATGAAATGCAAATGACAATGTGGAGCAGATGGATCGAGTGCCATCGCCTTGCCCCCACTGAATCTTAAAGGAGGCACTCGGTGTGTGTGCGTGAGTGTGTGTGTGTGTGTGCGCACGTGTGCAGGGTGTCAAGGGGCGTTTGCAGGTCGTCCTCGTCTGCTCGGTGCTCAATTGGATCATATCTGATGTGGAATCCCAAATTGTGTCTGGCAGTGAAAATGTACCTAGGCACGACTCTTGCTTTGCACGTTCTGTTTTTGCACATTGAGGTCATTAACCCCCTAATGGAGCCAGCAGCAATTAGCGGCTAATCAGACTTCTGTTTTGACTGCCTGCTTTACAGTTTAGATCCAGCCAAGACAACACTTTCCCTGCTGGATTACCTCCAGATTGTGTGTGTGTGTGTGTGTGTGTGTGTGTGTGTTCGCCAACACACTGCATCTGTTTGTTTCTCTGGTCATGTGTATTTAATCAAATTTTGCTGTTTGTTCAGGCAAATATACATATGTGTATACGCGTGTTT
>JAOVVA010000052.1:20558936-20575633 GCA_028565275.1 Leiocassis micropogon | reverse complement strand
ATATACGCACACATAAGGGCCGTTCGAGTCAATCTGGGACACTTTCTCGTGAATGAAGGAATAAAACCAATCGACATTTACAGCAGACTTCAAATCCGGTACGGTGAGGAGCCTCGAAGCCCACTGCAGTCGTTCCCATGAACATTCAATGCCTGATCTTTGAAAAGTAATAGATAACTAAGAGACGCATCTGTCTGTTGGAACTGTACACACAATCATTCACAAACACCACTTGCACATTAAAGAGACTCGGCTGGGAGTTATTGCCACACCCCCCGTACAGTCCTGACCTTGCTTCAAGTCATTTCCACATGTTTGGGGCACTACAGGAGTTCCTGGGAGGCCAGTGTTTTAGACATGAAGCAGGCAGTCCAATCATGGCTCTGAGAAAACATTCTACCTTTGATAAGTTGCATTAGTGTAGCAGGGGCTTATAAAGTGAAATAAAGGTGGATTTTAACTCTCATAAATATGTTCTTTCATTCTGTGCAATCGAAAGTCCCAGTTTGACTTGAACACTGCAAAAACTAAAATGACTGAAACGTTTTTCAGTCATAGAATTGTCCTTGTGGTTGATGTTAAGAGTCATTTTACATTTTTTCTTTATCAATTACCAACACGGCAATTTAGGAAAACTAATTAGCCTAATTCGTATGTCTTTGGATTGCGGGAGAAAACTAAAGTACCCTGAGGAAACCCACCAAGCACTGGGAGAACATGGAAACTCCATGCATACAGACCCGATGGGGGGAATCGAACCCTCACCTAGCCACTCCGCCACTGTGCCGCCCACACCCATATGTGTTGGTTGAAAATCCAGCTTCAGATTTAGTCTCCTTGATGTTATAATAACCTCCACTCCAATCTTTCCACTAGTTTCTGGAGCGTGGCTGTGGAGATTTGTGTTCATTCAGCCACAGGAGCATTAGTAAGGTCAGGCCCGGGTGTTGAATAAGGAGGTGTGGTGCACAGTCGGTGTTCCAGTTCATCCTGAATTCGGTGCAGGTTACTCGAATTCTTTTGCTCCAACCTTGGCACACCATGTCTTCTTAGACATCAAGTCGTGCACTTTTTTTTTTTTGTTGATGAAACAGGTTTGGGCCTTTTAGTTGTAGTTGAAGTTTAGTTTAGATGAAAAGAACCACATACGGGAGTGATGTTCGGGTGTTCACATACTTTTGGCCATATGATGTAATTAGAATATGAGAATATTACAAGTACATGAATAAAATAAAATTTTTGGATAAAACATACAGTTAACCTAAGCCTAGTAAAAACAAGAATGTATCAATACATTGGTTGTGATCAGATTTACACCTTACACTCCTCCTTGCAAATATACTTTTGTTTAAATCTATCTATCTATCTATCTATCTATCTATCTATCTATCTATCTATCTATCTATCTATCTATCTATCTATCTATCCATCCATCTATCCATCCATCCATCTTGGTGCCACCATCAAAGACAACAACGATAGAAAATAAGTAACTTTTAAGTAAAAGTTTAATTGTGCAGACTAAATGCCGTTCCCAAATTTGCCCATAGTGTGTGTAATAATCCCTGCAATGGATTGGCACCCTGTCCAGAGTGTATACAGGGTATAGAAGATGAGTGAGTGAGAGAGTGAATTGTGCAGAATGAATATAAAAGTCCAATAAACAGAGTACAAATTCAGGGCAAGTGTTTTTTTTTTTTTATATGTATGTGTTGTGTGTTTAATTATTGCTGTGGGAAAAGCACGAGGTGGTGGGGTTGGAAGTGTGAGTAGTTAACCAGCACTAGGCTCTGAACCGGCCTGTCAGAGGAAGGCTATAATGCATTAAACGGGAGGCAGAGAGAAACAAATTATCCTGGTGTCTTTGTGTTGTTCTTGTCTCTCTCACACTCTTGGTGTTATATATTTTCACACCTCAGTGAATCCACCCTACACGCACACACACTCCCCCACTCCAGCTCTCTCATGCGCCTTGCCATGCACGCTCTCTCGCTCTCTCTCTCTCCCTCCCTCAATGTCTTTTGCTCACCCTCTGTTCTTCTCTTTCCCTTTGCAGCGTATCTCTCTTTTTTCACTCTTTCACTTTCTTTTGCTGCACTCATGCATACATGCTCTCTCTCTCTCATTCTCATCTAGCACTTCATCTCTCTCTCTCTCTCTCTCTCGCTCTCTCTCTCTCTCTCTCTCTCTCTCTCAGGTCATGTTGTAGCAGCTCCAGTAAAAATAATAGGGCGGAAGGCGTGAGGTTGTTATTTGCATAGAAATAGCATGACGCCCCAGGCAGCTTGGGAGAAGGACACAGAGATCATTTGTCTAAAATTTTAATGAAAACTTTTGCTGAGACAGAGATTTTTTTTGCCCCCACTCCCACCCCCATCTCTGTCTCCCTCCCCTTCCGCGTTTCCCTCTTGCCTCCCTTCAATCCCCGCCGTACAGTCTTCACCCCACCCCGTCTTCTCTTTCCCCATGGTGAATTAACGCAGCTCGATTTAAAATTAGATGACACGTCGCAAATCGTTGCATGCTAGGACGCAATAACATGTAAATTTCAATTTGCAGACTGTAATAGAAGTGTGTGTTGTACTGTAGCTCTGCTGAACTAGGGGGGTGTGAGAGAGGGTGGGGTGTTATATCCTGTGCTGGTCACAAACATCCCAGTCCACAGCTTTTATTTGGGTGGCTTTTCACGCACAGAATGCATTATAGATGGAGCAGAGTCATTTTTCATTTTTTTGAACACACACCTACAATAGCCATACATTCTCCCAGTGATGGCAGAGGATTAGTAGCTAAGTCATTTAGGCATGCTTGCCATAACTTTTTACAATTTATTTATTTATTTTTAAATATTGGGCTTAAAGCCATGATAAGGGAATTGTAGGTAAATCATTTTGATTAAAATTTATGAGATTTTGAACTGGATATTTGGTTCAGCTGCTTTGAAATACAAAAAAATGTCATTGGGTCAGATTGTAGTTGTTGTGTATTTAAGAAAAAGACTTCCTATTTTTTATTTCTATTTTTGCTGCAGATACCCGTCACTGAGGCAGCACCTGGCACACCTGCTGGTTTTTTTTTATCATTAAATTTTGGGTTGAAAACTTGAAAAATACTGTCGCTAAACAGATTCTACTGTATGTTCAGACTTCCAAGTTTATGTAAATTACTTACCTGCCATGAAAGAAAGAAAAAGCTTTTAGACTTTTAAATATTTTTTTGTCTATTGTCTATTTTTGGTCTGATTCCTAAAGTTATATTTTTTACGGAAATCCAAATCTATAATAAAATGTACAAAAATATACAACTGAACAGAACTTTTAGCAGTGAGAAGCAAAGGTGTATATACTTACTGTACTTAAGGATTCTTTTTTCATAAATCTGCATTTCATTTGAGTACTTTCTGTACATGATACTTTTTACTTGTACTTACTATATTTTTGCTTTAAAAACTATACTTTTACTTCCTACATTTTAAATAAAAAATTGTTACTTCTCAGCCGTCAATCACACAAAAGTGCGGTGATATTCTAAAATATAAATCTATCTAAATCTAAATATAAGTGTTTATGCTGTCATTTTCACAATACTTTGACCTAAGCTATTCAACGTGGGAAGGATAGGAACAAAACAAAATCCTAGTTTACAGAAATGTCGGACAAGAAAAGCACAGATTGGTTAGCGCACCAAAGTGATGGACGGTTACCTGGTCAACAGATCCCACCCTCACTTGGGATCCACTTGGTCTCTGGCCTCCTTTCTCAGGCACTTTTTAAGCCAACATTAAAAATGATCTAGCTAAATAGTTGCCATAATAAACAAAAGAGTTGTACGGTTTGTGTTTTTAAAAAAACAAATTATTTGTAATAATAAAATGTATTTTAATAAAATAACACAAACAAAAAAAAAGCTTTCACCTTATATATTCTGTAGGCTTGTGTTTAATTGCATACACCACTTTCATTATGCACGGTAGCAATGGTAGCAACAAACCAGTTAAACTACTAAAGTAATGAAAGACACTATCAATTCTGCTGACCATTTATTAAATTAACATAAAATCTTGTCGCTATAAACAGGTCATGGCATCATGTCCAGGGCCTCCTTTCTATTAGCTTCAGTAACTTAATCATCTCCCTGTTATCATTTTGTCATCTGTATTTGTGTAGAAACAAAGCATATTTCTTATACATTGTTTAAATACATTGGCCAAAAATGTTTTATCTTATGTAACGCATGCAGGGTTTCATAAAATTGTAAAGCATCTGAGCATTTTTGTATTCATTGATAATTTATACTTTTCATCTTGGCTAAAAACAAACAAACAAATATTTTAGATTTCTGCAGAAAACAAATCTCTACTAGACTTGCACATTCATGTTATTAACAATGTTTATTAGTCAAAATAATGTCATACTGTTTATTAGTAACTCAATCAAATAGATTGAGAAAAATCTATTTATTTATGGAGTACTTGTATTTTCGTACTTTAAGTACAGTTAAGAGCATGTACATACTGTACTTATTACTTCTACTTGGGTAAAAAAATTAAAGTGCTACTTCTACTTTTTATACAAGCACTTGTATTTTACTGTGTATAAGCACTTGTATATCACTAGTATTGAGTACCTATGGTGAAAAGCAAAGTTCAAAGCAGTCGTTTATTTTCAGTCTTTGCTTGCAACATCTGGGTAAAAAAACACTACGTATACAGTATGTGTGACCACTCATTCATTTTAAACAGATGCAATTTTAGCCAAAATATACTTGAGAGGATGGAGTATATTGGAGGATGGCATGGAGTTTCTCTGCTGTCAACCCTTTGTTCAGGTCCAGAAGAAGGAAGTAACCCAGACGCCTTGCTTTAGCTGTTTTAGCAGCTGTTACTAGCACTGCTATGCAATCTCTACGGTTTTGATGATTGATGATTGAGTATCCTACACAAAGATCATATGAAATCCGATCTGCCTGTTCTCGTTCCATGTTCTCATGACCATGGTTATGTATTCGATCTACAGTAGGACCATACTGTACACTGTACATGTGAAACTCAGATCCGAGCTGAAAAACATCAGATTTGTGCATTCAGTCAGGCATAAAAATCAGATAGAATTTGAATAACAGCATGCTGGTAATATGAATGTAGCCTAGAGAATTAGCGTGATGTCTTATTTATAGCCATGAACAAATGTTTGTATGTTAAAATGAAACTGCTGTCACTATTCATTAGTTGAATTTCAATCTACATCATGTTTGGTTCCCTTAAAAGATTGTAAAAGATTTGGAAGATACCACAAACAAGAGATTGAGTAATATTTCTTCCATTGAACTGCTCTAATGAACCAAGCTTCCATGTAGTTAGTGAATACTCAGCTGCAGGATTTGGAAACTTAATGTATCATAACAGATGAAGCACCATTGAGCCCTTGAGAAGCCATCTACATTGTTCATACATTCTGGGAACAAAAAAGGGTTGGTTCTGTTGTTTGAAAAACTCTTTCCTCACCGCCCTGGCACTAGCGCCCCTGGTGCGTGTGTCTCCTCTCTGCGCTGTCCTTGGCACTGTGTGTGTGACAGCAGAGACACGGCTAGCTGTCTGTGTGCCTGTGTGGCTGATATGCTTGGACAGGCATGGGGCAGCATGCCAGGCCTGTACCAGTGGCCTCCTCCGACCTGCTGACACACAAACTGATGCCATCCACCTCACCAGCACCTCACCACACACACATATATACAGTATGCACCATGCAGGGTCTGTCCTGTTGACAGTGTACAGAGACAAATATTGGCTTGGTTTATGTTTATGGCTCTAGGTTATGGAACCTTTAATAGACCAGTGAATATTACGTAATTTCACAGAATTAGTTTTTAAGATGTTCAAATATCCTAAGTTCTATCTGAATTCTGAGTGGTTTTGTGATTATAAGCTTCAAAGTTTTTGTACTCCATAGAACAAAACTGTGCTGTGCTGTGCTCTGTATTTTCCGAATAAAGAGTTCAAAATGAATATCACTTAAAAAGCATTATGTTAATACATTGTCACAGAAAGTTACTTTTTGAATTACTCAATTTTAACAAAAAAGTCAGATAGATCTTTAGAATTCCAGGGGGACGAAATGCGCATTTTCCACTGTTATAACGTCTTTTCACCCTACTATCCAATGCGGTGCCAGTGTTGTCATGTCATAAAAGCATGTTTGAACAGAGTATCCAGTCTGTGCATTTCTACAGAAATATTATTGAAATGCAAATGCAAGTACAGGTGAACCTCGGCATACCAATTTAATTTGTTCTGGAGGCGACTTCTTAAGGTGAAAATCTGTATTCTTTCCACTGATGTAAACAAGTTTTGCACAGTGCTCAGATGTAAGGTATGCGCCACTTTGCTGGCGTTTGGTTCGGTTTTGTTCGTATGCCGAGAACGATTCGTATGCTAATGCAAATTTCTTGGGAAATTTCAATCCGTAAGGCAACAGTTTTGGGAGGGCATTCGTATGCCAAGGTTCCACTGTAAATGGTTGAAATATTGAGAGAGAAGGCAGGTGTAGAAGACCATGGCGTGGATAATGATTGTACCAGCTGATTTTGCAGGTATTGCAGATTCTTCAAATCAAAAACGCATGCACACCACAGTGACCATGAACTCCATGCAGAATCTAAGAATCACAGATTTGTCAGATTTAGATTCATGTCTTTCATATTTAGCTTAGCTTGAAATTCCGCTGAGACGTGGTACGCATGTACTCAACTTTGAGTAATTCTAGCAGTAAGTATTTCTGATATTTATATTTCTGATAAGTAGGCCTAAATGTATAACCCAAATACCATTGTTTTGTCATTTGTATTTGATGACAATAAGATAACAGCAATCATTAGATTCCTGCATGCTTTATTATCCATCATGCTAACTAGCAGTTGTTTCCTAGCTAGCAGACAAAGCTGCTATAATCTTCTTGCTCTTCCTAACAAATTCATAAAATATATATATATATCACACCAGGTTTACATTTGTGGTTCAGTAGCATTTTAGAAACCCCCAGAGACAATATAACAAATTGACCTTTTGATGATTTAGTGTATATTAGCATGCCTTATGAGGAATGCCTAGTGTTAGTGTCAGCTATTATCCACCAGACTGCTAACATTACCTTTATCAAGTGAAGTGGCACTAATGATCTCATAAAAATGTGTTTCTGCATTTCTGTATTTGTACTGAGAGTGAAAATAAATTCTAAATGTTATTCAGGGAGTCCTTGTCAAATATAAATGCTAATGTCAGTCCGAGTAGACTTATTTTGCCATTACCTAGCCAGGAAGCTAAAACAAAACCATTACAGAAAGCAAGAACATTATCAAGACGGCATTTCCACATACTCGTTTATGCCTTGCAGAACATTATGAGCGTTCCTTGTGTTCCTTGCTCTCCTTTGGAGGTCAAAATGTTATTGCAGTGTGGGAATAGTATGCACTGTGTCCCCCCTCTCACACCCTGTCATGGTGTTCCAGTTCCGCCTATGACCACCCCTCCTCATGTGTTCCTGTAATCTCCTGGCACACATACATACAGTATGCTTTTCACTGAGGCAGCAAGGACTGCTGGGTGCATCAAGACACTGGCACAGTGGTACAGTAGGCAGCACCCAGGCTATGGTGGTTTGGGAGGCTCTAATACCCCTACGGTCCCTGTGGTGAGGCAGCTTCTCTTGTCAAGTGGCTGTATTCGCTTAATTAAGAGTAAGGGGTTTATCTTGATCTGGGGACGTTTAACACTCTATAGAGAGAAACCATGAAAGAAAAAGGAGTGAATGAAGGAAAAGAAAGTGCCTTAACCCAAACCGCTCCCATGGAGGATTATTAATGTGTTGCTTGTGTGTGTGTGTGTGTGTGTGTGTGTGTGTGTGTGTGTGTGTGTGTGTGCATGTGTGCGTGTGCTTGAGTACTCGTGATGGAGTGTGTCTCTTTTCTCCCTGGCTTTCTGCTGTCAAGGTGACCGTGTTGGCTGCCACAGGCCCCGGGCAGCACTGACAGCTTTAGGAGCGTGACCGAGATTTGTGGCCAAGCACATAACCAACGGAGGTAATAAAAGAATAAATGATGGTTAAAGAGGTTAAAACAAAGGGTGAAGCCGCCACCTCTGCCGCTCTTTGCAAACAAAAATCTCCACCTGGCCTCCAGCCTACCCCTCCCTGAATCCACTCCACCTTCAACCTGTACCCCTCGGCATGATGGGAAGCTAGGTTAATGAGGCCTGCAGGTCAGGGGTCAGACTAGGAGTGGAAATGAGTTCGCTGGCCCCAGAGCCATCTTTCACAGACCTCTCTGTACTCCTCCAACACACATGCTGTTGTTTACACATGAACTCAGCTCCCCCCATATAAGCACAGATACACATTCAGCTCGATGCAATCATTTAGATGTTGTATCACTTTGTCTTATGGACAGAGCTGTTTGCTCTGGGAAAGTGCGTTCAATGAGAGTCACTGCTCCTGTGTGGGAGAGCTAAGAGCCGTGACGCCATGAGAGTGCGGGAGAGGTTCAGCGCCAGTGGTCCTGAGAGCTCAGCAAGAAATGCCGGTTATACGGGACCAATACCACACCCCCCCCCCCCCCCCCACATTATCCTCTAAGACATGTTTTTTTATATGCTGAGTTTAGTGACAGTCAAATTCAATGTACAAAATTAAAAATAATACTCTTCTTACAGTACTTCATCCTTTTTGGAAAGAATGATTACATTGGGGTATCAGTAATTACACCATTCTTTATTGTATTAGTAAAAGGAAAGTTTACTCCAGGGCAGCATACCATAGTGGTGCAATGAGTAGCTTCTGAGCTTCTGTTATTGCCTGTCTGGAGTTTTCATCCCTGTTCTCTCTGTGCCCTCAGTTTCTCTGGTTTCCTCCATCCTCCCAGAAACATACAGATAAGTTGATTGTATATGCTACAGGTAAGCTATGCCTACGTTTGAGGGTGTTTTTCAATGTGTATGTGTGTGTGTGTGTGCATAGTAGCCTGTGGTGGACTGGGATCCAATCTGAGGTGTATTCCCTCTTACAGGTAGATTTCTGTGAATAAGGGACTGCTTTTGTATTTAAGATCAAATTACATGGACTATATATGCTTTTAAGGGGGACTATATTATCTTGTCATCTAACTAAAGGAACAAATAAAATAAATTTGTAACTAGCATTTTGGTGATCGTGTAAGCTGGGTTGTACTATCTACGAGGCAAATTGCAATAGCAATATCCCTCCTTCCTTTCTCATTCCACCAGACCAACTTTTTTCCTTAAGGTAATAAAAACACCTTATGATCTGGCTTTAAGAAAAAGGGAAAAGTGGACAGCTCCAGATGGACTAATTACTGGAAAAGAAATAACTTAAAGTAAAAATCTTTCTAAGAGCATGGGAGTATTGCAAATGACAGTATTTTCTATGTACATTTTTAGAGCTATAGTCCAGTATGTGTGTAAAAAAATACAAACTGTACAAATGCATACGATACGGTATAAAAGTTTGTCAGTACATGATAACATTTCTCTCTAGCTCTCTTTAAGTCTCTTTTGCTTAGTGTGGCTTCTCAGCAATGAGGAGATTCTTCGGACCTAACCTGTCGATTCACAGGAAGGATGGGGTGTCAGACAAGAGAACACCCCAGTATTAATACACACTGGAGGTTACTTGGCCACCTCTGTGAGACCTGCAGCTGATGGAGTGCTCTTTAATACCCAATCGACACCATCGACGTCCCTCAGGGCGCAGGGTCTGCAGAGCCCCAGATCCACCCCAGTGTGTACACTTTATTGATCCTAAGCTGTGAGCACCGGGCCCTGCTGACACGCACAGCATTGCTGTCTCATAATGGACTGATTACGAGGCAGATTACAGCACAATGACGAGATAGCGCAGCCTGGAGGGCATTTTACTTCCTCACTGTCTGACCAGGCGGGGGGGTAGAGATCAAGTTTAATTTACATGCTCAAAAGTTACTACTAAAGGATACTAAAGGATGCTAAAGTTGTCAAAAAAATGAAAATAATTTATATGATACGGATCACAAAGCTGATTAGTTATTAACCAAATCCTACCTGCATTAGAGCAAATCTTTTATTGATTAACTCGCCCACTGATTTTACGGTTGTCCTAAAAAATATGTTTAAAAAGCCTCAAAAGTGTTGCAAACATAATGTAATGCAATCTGATGATGTACTTTATTAGTTCATTGAATTAATACAGACTAAATGAATTGAACACTAAGTGCTTTTACAGTTCTCCGGGTCGTCTAACAAAGTTTCTAATTTAACACATCATCCTTGTGACCTTAGATGAGCAAGTCTCTTAGAAAACTTTTCCCGGCTATGAGCAGTGAATGTTTTCTTCCCGCATTATGTATTAAACTTGTCATTCTTTGACATCTGGGCGGGTGTCTTTATTTTCTCACTACAGTATGTATTCACCTGCAAGGTAACTACATGTTGTGCTGGAAGGAGAGTTTTGCTGTGCACTATATTTTGCTTGATATGCTTTAGATTCTTAAAAGATTGATTATCTGTCATTCATTCAAGCCATGTGGTGTAAAAATGGTCCACTGTAAACCACATCATGTCTCAGATGATGTGTTTGTTGCAGCAGATGTTGGAATTCAGTGTAAAGCAGAATGTGTAAGATGCACCCAATGGACATGCACAGCAAATGGAAGCCTTTGTTTGGGAAAGTCAATAGGAGTAGGTTTTTTTTTCTTCTTTTAATTGAAACTGGTTGTAAGGTAACTGATGTAGGTAACTGATAATAAAAAAAATAATAACCTAGACATAAAATCTAAGTGTCCCAGGGGTCATCCACCCCAGTATGGCCTTGAACATGTACCTTTTGTACAGTTTGAAAAAAAAAAACAATTTCAAGGGTTAACTTACTGTCACACATCTTTTAGAAATCTAAGTTTCTATAGTATTTCACCGGTATACAGTATAAATGCTATAGAAGTCATTCTTTAACTTCTTTGAAGTTCCAGGTGACTTCACAGGCCCAATCAACAATAACAGCTGCAGTGCTGGTGTATAGTGTGAAGACTGGACTGGAATCCATGTTGCACTCTCATGCACTCCACATATTCTGCACTCAACAGTAGAGAGTGAAACATATTAAATGTACTTAGTGCTGAGGGCATAGTGGAAGTAATCAGACAGCGCAAGTTTTCAGTTTCGCAGATCTGTCTGTTGGGACCTACAGCCCTTTCTTATAGAGTATTTGTTCAATTTCAAGCCCTGAAACACCTGACTGCTCTTAACACCTAATGATCCATGAATCTGATGATTTCCTGATTCACAGCCTCTACACCTGAAACACAAGCCGTCTCAAATTTTAAAAGTATGTTATTTATGTGGCTGCTTGGTAAAACCATTTAAAAGATTTTTTGCTATATATAGTTAAAACTATAGACAATTTGAGCTTAAGTAGTTTCCTTTTTTGCATGCACTGTATTAACCAAAAGCAAAGAAAAAAAAAAAAAGTATGTTTATAATTGAAGCCTTTTCAAAATTCCTCTCCTGTGGTTTTGTGTGCATGATCGGGCAGGTTAGTTCACTATGACACCATGTTCAATTTAATGGCCACATACACCGACTAGCCATAGGATTACAACTTAAACAATTATACCCAGTATTGTGTACAAGATTCCGCTTGTATCACCAAGGCAGCTCTGGTCTTTTGGGGCATGACTCCACAAGACGTCTGAGAGTTTGCTGGTGTCTCCCACCAGGGCGATGTCAGCTTATCCTCAGGATGCTGTTGGTTGCGGGTGTGGCCTCCATGGATCAGACTTGTTTGCCTGGGACATCCCATTTTTGCTCAATCAGATTGGGATCTGGGGAGCTTGGTTTCTGGGAAACCGCGTGTATCAGACTATGGTGCACCAGGTGTTCTGGTGCCTTTCTATCAAAGACTTTTTTTTCTGTAGTTTATTTTCTGTGATGTCAATGTTATGCCAGATCAGTGTATTTTACATTATTACTTGTTTCCCATTATTACTTGTTTCTCATACATTATTATTTCCCATTTGAACACAATTATGTACAATTACATAAAGTTAAAAATGTTCTAAATTGGTACATAATGTAATTATGTACCTGGTGTTGGCTGTGTGGCTTGTTGTGCACACCAGCAATTGGGATAAACATTTCACCCTAGGTTTGTAGTCTGAAAAACACAAATAATGCAACCTTTGGTTGGACTAAATGGTACAACTTTATGTGGATAGTCCACACTAGACTATTTATAGATTTTTCACAACCTGGCCTATCATCCTATCCTAATTAATATGTAGATTGGTGTGTAGATGTGGTTTATAATCTATACAAACTCTACAGACTTGCAGTTAATTTGAATCGTTCTAATTAACACCCTGGTTTATGATGGTATATAAGTGGTTTGTAGTGTGTCACCATTGTACCATTCAAATAAAGCAATTCCAAACTTTCTATCACATGCATATCTATCGATATCTTGACTCAATTCCCATCAATCAGACTGGCTTAGTTTGGGGTTCAGTGACTGTGTAAAGTCACTAGGCTAAAGTTGCAGACATGCTGAAGTGTACAGTGGCTGGGTGATTGATGGACTGTGCTGATGCTGGGGTGCACCCCACTGCCACTGGCATATGGAGCCTGCATGTCCAAGCAGCTGTGCTCCCACAGTGCCATAGAGAGGGCACAGGGGCCATGTGGGAGGGGGAGAGGGGACCAACACCCACCTACCACCTACTACTGCTAGAGAAACTGCCATCTCTCAGGTTTGGCGTTCAGGAGAACCATTAAAATTGAAAGCCCATGGGACAAAGACCATTTTTATTAACAGGAATATGTGGAACTGCATGATTCATTCACAACATTTTTAGAAACTGCCTGGTGAGGGTCACAGTGGTAAAACTCGGCTGCTAGTTTGTGTATATTCTGGGTAAAAAGAAGCAACTGTAATTAGAAAATTCCAGAATGTCTCAGGTATCTACAAACAAAAATAATAACAGTGAGCAGAATTACAAGCAAAAGTCACAAACATCTCACAAACATCTCTAGGACCAATTATTTACTGGGATGGGAGCTGAGTTCAAGGAACAGTTAGAGCAAGAATAACAAAGACAGTACTGCCATTTCCAAAACTCTTAGGGAATTTGTTAAAGGAATTATTCATTTTTTTCAAGTCTGTCTTAAATCAAATGTGAGGTACGTTACCATAGGTTTAAATGTCAAACCAACTTGATTTAGCTCATTAGTACTGCAGAAGCTTCATATGAGTCTGAGCTGAACTTTGAAATGAACAAGGATTGAGAAATTTGACCCTGATTACTGTCTCAAGTGACTTCATGGCTGGTGTACAGAGCAGGAAAATAATGACCAAGATCTATGATAATGTAATTATATACACCAACATTTTGATAAGTATTGATATGTATTTGGGAAATGTATTGAGAAAGGCTGAACTGATTGGAAATTATGAAATTATGTTTAAGATTTATTAATAAATCGATGGTCCTTTAGGTATTTTAGGTGTCAGGGCTTTTCAAAAACACAAAGACAGTGTTGCTGTTACCATCCTGTTTTTCCAGAAAAGGATATAGTGGTAGAGTTCGTACTTTCTTTTTCATAAAGCTATCCAGGCTACTTCAGTTGTAAATGTTAATATATTATGTTTATAATATTAATATCTTAATATTTTTTTTTAGAGACATGGATGTTTTACTGGTTAAGGCATTTCGAGGCCCAGCTGCAACCTGAGAGAAATGTTTAAGGTGGCAAACGCATTCCAACTTTGATTTGACTGACAACTTTGATGGAGAATTAGCAAGATCGCTCGAATCAGTTCAGGAGCTCAACGCGATCTTTCAATTGCAAATTCCCAACTGTTCACACAAAAGCCAAGTCTAATGAAAAGTTACCAGTGGCCTGCTGAGATGCCACATGACCCTTGGC
Organism: Leiocassis micropogon; assembly: GCA_028565275.1. Classification (NCBI taxonomy): domain Eukaryota; kingdom Metazoa; phylum Chordata; class Actinopteri; order Siluriformes; family Bagridae; genus Leiocassis; species Leiocassis micropogon. Next base: position 20,561,673 of record JAOVVA010000052.1, on the reverse strand, counting down.
GGTCAGGGTGCATCGCCACAACTCACGGCAGCCCAGTTTCTATTCAACACATCCACTGCGCTACGCTATTAAAATACTTGTCAGCTCATTCAAGGATAGCAAACCTTAGCAAACAAAAAGCTCCTGAATCTGGCTCACACACACACACACACACACACACACAGAAAAAAAACAAGTGTATGTTGGAAGCAGCCAAGCACCTGGAATCTGTATGCATTCCAGTAAATAAACGGATGAATTTAAAGGTTTTTTTTTTTTTTTTTTTTTTTTTTACGCAGGTGGCGGGTGGACCAAGGACACGGCTGTGAAAGGATATCTGCCGTCCCGTAATGCACTGAAAGCAGAATGACCTTGAATGATGGTCAATCCTACACCATGGCCTCATATTGTTTTATGATGAGGAGAAAAAACATCGTTGGTCAAGGTTTTCCAACAGAGAACACGCAGATTCACTTCATGCAAAGAATCATGTGGTGCAGATGTCAGTTCACACACACACACACACACACACACACACACACACACACACACACACACACACATACAAGTGTAGAATTTAATATTGTATGTCCACCTTCTTTCTGCTTGTGTTTTCTAAGGGTCCTTTCTTATGTATGCATCTACAGAAGCATTTATTTATTTATTTATTTATTTATTACGATTTCAGCTAAACTGCATCTATCTCCCATCAGACGAACGCTGTAGCAGCAACTTCCCAAATTGGCTGACTTTATGTTTTTAATTTAGTGTGCGCTGTTAAAAGGGCTGGGTGCAAAGAAAGCGAGAGACAAAAAAAAAAAAAAAAAAAAAGTGATTTGTGGTGGTTAGTTCAAGCGCAGCTCCATGAGGTTAAAAGTTAAAGTAATTCATTACGGCAGATAGCGGCGTGATATTCTTCATCCTGACGCTCGGCACGGGCCGCACAATCTCAGCTATCAGCCAGGAATCCCGATGAGGAGATAATGGCAGAATTGATGGTCATATTTTACAGTGGGTCATGGCGGAGCAGAGTGTAGAACATTGTAATTACAAGTTTGGTAGAAGAGAGAGGCGTTGGAGAGAGGTGGAGGGGAAGATGAGGGCTCTTTGTCTGGCCTGAGATGTGCAGCCAGGCTTAATTGAATGGTAACCTCTGAAAGTGTTGTGCTAACACAGCTGAGACAGAGAGAGAGAGAGAGAGAGAGAGAGAGAGAGAGAGAAGTGCTGAGTATGGCACACTCACTCATCACTCCTGTCTGCTGCTCCCTCTGTGTGTTTGATATAGCATGGGTTCCTCTCTCTCTCTCTCTCTCTCTCTCTCTCTCATGCACGCACGCACACTTAGACACATACACTGTCACCTGTGCATACATATTTCTTTTAACAAATTCTTTTCTTCTTAGTGTTAACATCATTAAAAGGGTCATTAACATGGTATCTTGACATTTTCAAGTAGTTAAATGAAACCGTTGAATTCCGCAGTATTTTCTAACCTACTGTACCTATTCAAAGAGGCAAATCCCTGACAGTAAATGTGACAATTATGCGCTTCTTGATTTAACCACTGATTTCAAAAGTAAGTGCTATTTAATCAACATTGGGTTAATATAGAGCAATGATTAAATATTTCATAATGACCTGCTTTGTGACTATGATTCCATGATGAATAAATGTACTGTAATATGTAAGAAAAACAATCAAGAAAACATAAACATAAAAAAATGACTATACGTCTACCAGTTGGATAGTTAAGAGAAGTTGTTCACTTTACAGTAAGAACCGCACCAAAAGAGTTCAACTTGGCATTGGAGAACAGTATTGAGAAAGGCAAAGCTCCTGGTCTGCTCTAGACTGAACAGTTTCACATTTTAGTTGTAAGGGTTATATAGAAAACCCTTAAGGGTTCCTCCACATTGACAAACCAAATAACCACCTTATAAGATTGTAATGGTGTTTCATGTATGAAGTTTGGATGTTCTCCCCGCGCTTGGAGGGTTTTCTCCGGGTACTTGAGCAGTGTGGTTAATTGGCGTTCCTAAATTGCATGGAGTGTGTGAATGAGCGTGTGGGTGTGTGTACAGTATGTGCGTGTGCCCTGCAATGGGTTGGCACCCCATCCAGATCACCCCGTGACCCTGTATACAGGATGGAGCAGAATAGACGATGAGTGAGTGAAGTTTAATTTTTTTGTTATAAATGAACCACAATTAATGATGTTTCAAGTGATTCTTCTGCATGCACATTTCAATAACAACAATCAGTGAATTAGTCAAAAAGTGATGAAGCAAAAAAGCTTTTTTTTCTGGTCTTGTGGGGTTTGGTAAAAATCTACATTATACACATTCATAGTCTTCTCAGGATAAGTTCTGGAGCCAGTGAAACCCTGACCAGGACAGAGAGTCTATGTCTAGTCAATTCAGTCAATTCAGAGAGTCTATGAATTGTTGCTGGGATCAAATGATAGCAAGCACTGAAGGTTTAATCTGAAATCTGCAAAGTGTTCACAGAGTATACAAGGCTGAGACCACATACACACCACATAGTGAACCTTTCCTAGAATTGACACTGACATCAGGTTTACATGGCCAACATTTCTTCAAATTTGATTCTTCTGATTATACTGTAGATTCCAACAGAACTCTTTACAGAACTCGCTAACCTTACTCGCTCTTGTCGATTTATTCTTTACAATATCAGAAGAATTCGCCCATTTCTTTCTTCACAGGCTACTCAGGTGCTTGTTCAGTCCCTTGTTATT
>JAOVVA010000052.1:20537874-20552848 GCA_028565275.1 Leiocassis micropogon | reverse complement strand
TCTCCATTTAAAAAGCTATTAAAGCACAAGCTGACATCCTGTCTCAAAACACACACACATACACACACGCACACACACACGCACACACACCTGCCTATTGTCAAGCCTGTCAGAGCAAGATGGGGGGGGGGGGGGGGTGTGCCCCAGATTTACAAAGCACGGACATATTTACATGCTTAACCTTCACCAACCCAACAGCTCGCCATTCAGAACCATGCTACACTAACAAAACAGCGGCTCTAACAGTGTAGTAGTATAATGGAGTGTAGTGTGGAGTAGTGAAGTGCATGTGCATGTGGAGCAATGAGTGACTGCTCACAGAGACCTGACTGAGAGGAAGATAACTGAGTGACCTTTGCTCCCTTCAGAAAGAGCTTCATTTTGGGAACAGAAGTGGCATCGTCTCTTGCTTCTATAATAGCCTGTGCCTTTCAGTAGACCACACACCTGTACAGCATGCTGGAGTGTCAGAGGTCATGGAGAGGTGGAGAGGAGATGTTTTAGCGAGCGAGGATGGAGGAGGATGGGGGAGAGAGGAGCAGATTCTTCATTGGTCACTGAGATGAGAAACGCAGGGTCATCATTGCAGCTGTGTATGGGCCTAAAGCACTCTTCACACCATCCCATCACCATGTGTTTCAGCAACACTAGTGGTTCATCAGGCTTGGGAAGAGGCTGAAGTCTAAAGCAGTAACATGATTTTTTTTTGATAGAGACCTTAGAGACATTATAATTAAGCAATATCACATGATTATTCAGCACAACCTCAAGTGTGACAAATGTAACAGTTGCACAAACACCATTTATTGTCAACAGATGATTTGTTTGTTCATTTAACCAGTTATTTTGCTCCACCAACGCAAATTTTAAATTCTTACTGGTACTATTCAGCCCCCCCCCCCCCCAAAAAAAAAAACATGGTGGTCGTGGACAGTCCTGAAAAACTTATTAACAATATTATTTTCTTTATTATAATTTTTATTATATTTCCACTTATTCCATTTTGGAATATTAGCAAACTTCTGGGTTATAAGGTTGAACCCCAAATAGCACTATGTACAGTATGGTTTATGGGGTATGGGATTAAAGAGGTATTTGGGAATCAGCCTTGTTTTAGAAGCTTGTTAGCTTTGCAGCTAACAATGACCTGAACAGGACCTGAACAGGACAACATAGATGGTTCAGAGACAATTCACAATAAATTCAGATTCAATTTGAATAAATTCACTCCCATAAAGACATGAAACATTTCATCACATTATAATCATGAGCAAATAGAAAGGCTTTACATTGGTTTAAGTAAAACTTCCCTATAACGGGACAAACAGACCTGAAGCATGGCAGCAAAATGACATTAGTTTATTATATTTATAATTTGTCACCTGTTAATGAAACCAACAAGTTTTTCTAACAAGTTGAGCACCTAATGAACTAAATTTACAAGTCAAAACAGGCAGGTTGATGCTAATGTTGTAAAGTTTTCAGGGGGATTTTGATAATTCTCTAAGATAGGATACTTCCTTAATCCTCTGTTCCTATTTGATCATGAACGTACAAGCCGTTATGGATATTGAACAGATAAGATATGATTTTACAGTTAGATTTCTCTAGCTAGTAAACTGATTTTGTCTCCCAGCTCCAATCTGACATCTTATTTAGTACCAAACAGTGTGTTTCAGTGCTAATTAAACTGTTAACAATGAAAGCTGTGATGTGGTGAGGCCCAAAGCAAGCATGAATACAAATGCACAAGACAAGATATGGTTACAAAAAACAAACCATAACAAAAACGTTAGAGCAGAAGTGGGACTGATGCGTAGTGTGTAGGGTGTTTAATTGCTGGCCTGAAAACGCAAGCATAGCATCTGTTGTCTCCTGGACACACTGTATATTCATCACCTTTTAGCTGCTGCCGATTGGTCCTGGCTCCGCCTCGAGCACACATGCACGTAGGGGCTGTCAAGTGTACTATTGTGGTCACTGGCCATGCTGCTGATTTTCTCTGATGGGACTCCAGGCCGGTTGCAGTCTCTCTGTGAGCCCTGGCGTAACATGAAAACTGTCACATCCTCTCTGTCACATCCTGATTCTGTCCCTGATCACTCACCGTACTCGGTCCTGTTTTGTCCCTTGGTGCTTGCCACCATTCTAACATGGTCAGTGTTACATGTTCTCACTTCCCTTCGCAAGTTAGCCAGTCTGATATGTATTTATGTATTTATTAGGATTTCCTACACTCCTGCTGGTATATTTCTTGAATTTTCTTGATAACATTTGGCGCATACGTAAATCACATGCATATTCATACATTGTAATAACAATGTAATAATCAATGTAGTTATGAAATAATCTATAAAATAAAATAACACATTGTATTATAGCTACCAACTGGGTTACATGAAAGTTAATGTGCATCTGTTTAGACATATGAAGCCAGAAAACTGCATATTTTGTGTTGTGTTTCAGCATATATGAGCTCAGAAATGCCCATGGCTAGTTAGTATCAAGCTCATAAGGAGAGAGAAAGTGTAACATAACTCCAAAAAACAAACAAACAAACAAAAAAAACCTCTCAACAATTGTTGTTTGGCAGACTCTGACCATGGATGTATGTGGCATCATCGTGATCTTCCAGCAATGTGGCGAAAGATGTTTGTTGAACCACTCAAGAGCTTCTAATTGATGATTTAGGTTATTGTTACACATTAAGTAATATAATATATTTAATATTATAATGTAACTTAAATCAGTTAATCTGACATGGTTCTGCGGCAGGAAAATGACATGGCAAAAAAGTCAAACTCACCAAACGCTCATATTATTATCATCATCATTATTATTATTATTATTATTATAGAAACACCTGAAAACAGCCATAAAAACACGTAATCATATGTATCTGTGCTATTTCTTTGCCTGTTTGGCTCATTATTATTATTATTATTATTATTATTATTATTATTATTATTATTATTATTATTTATTTATTTATTTTTTGCTCAGCCATGTTTGTATAGTTTGTATAAAATTAAATATAAAAAGAATATCACTCGATATTGCATAATCCTGACCGCTTTATAATTACTATAAGACAGTAATGCAAAAAGTGACTAAAATGTTCTGGGTTTATAAAGGCTTACAAATCCATTATTTTGTAAATTTTAAGATTCTTAGCTCATTCGATCTCTCAAATAATCATCAATGTAAGAAGAATTCATAGTAATGACCGGCTTCCTTGTTTCAGTCTATCTACTTAATACTTTCTCTGATAATAATAATAATAAAAAATATATATGTCATCTGACTTCTTTAGATAAAATAATGGAAACTTTTAGTAAAAAGAACAAAGTCCTGTAATAAAACAATCTAATTGTAATGACAATTTTATGGATGGAATCAGTAACCGAATTCTGTAAGGTAATGGTTAGAAGATATAGGAACATTTTGTTAAAATAAAATTGAGAAAAGCAGAAAGAAGAAGATTAAAATTGTAGCAAAATATTACTTAAATTTATTGGAGCCTGGGACGTTGTCATTTACTTGAGTGAAGGAGAAATACTGTACATACTGCCTATCTAAAGCACACACATGTTAAAGGATATATACACAAATAGTGAAAAATCTACAGTGGTACTTTTAATTTATCACCATACCCCAGTGCTGCAGAGCAGTTAAAGAGATAAACGTTCATAGATCCCCATGTCCTGACACTGACGACTGCAATTCCTGGAGCAAGGCAGTCGGAATAATAACAGTTTTCGTAATGGCACTAATAGCAGATGATTACGAGAGATAGCGGGAGAAAAACGGAGAGTGGGATAGAGAATGTATGGATTCTCTTTTTCAGTTGTGTTGGGCAACACAAAAGATTGCATAATTTACCTCCTTCTCTTACTCCCGCTCTCTCTCTCTCTTTCTCTTTCATTCTCTCTTTCTGGCTAATTTAAAATTTGTCAAACCAGGGCGTCTTCTGGATCGCTGGCCTTTGATATTTTGCGCACTCCATTTGCTCCAAACAAGCCGCAGGCCCTGGTTCCTGCTGACTGCTGCAGAAGAGCGTCGGCTCCATTTATCTTTGCCTGGCCGCTGAATGCTTACTCATTACAGGTTAACCCTCGCATCTCCAGGCACCTCGCCACCAGCATCCTCCTACACGCTACACTATGATAGCAAGATATGCACCCTATGGTAAGATGTACAGTAGGCCCTGAACAGATATAATATATCTTAGGTAGGTGCAGAAGAATCAACCAACTGTGCTATGCTTTATATACTGTATAAAAATAGCCCCAGTATATATTTACTGAATGCTGATGGGTTAAGCTTGAAGTATAATTGCATTTTATTGTATGGTCGTTCATGGTTTTGAACAAACTACATTGGTTCCTTTTATGTCCTCCTTTGGTTTAAAAACAATCTAAAATCAAGACAATGTCATCATAGCCATGTTGTGCAAATTTCATCATCATCCATCACTTTCTATAATCATATATCAAAAATGCAATGACTTCCCCAACCTCTAAACATTTTCAGATTTTTATGATATCGCTATAGAAACAAACATGGAGAAATAAAAATATTAACTAATGACGTCACATAATGTCATGTCAATATTATCACAAGCTATCACTGAGCATAGCAAAAATAAAAATGCCTGTGTGCTAGCATACAGTATGTCGACTCAACCGCCTGAATAAGTGATGACAGAAAAAAAAGTACTAAGATTTGTGTTTAATGTAGTCTTAAATTCATTTTTTTTTTCTATCACTAACATTCCCATGCTCCATATCAGTGTGCTATGAGACAAAAAAGTTTCTGTCTTTTATAACTTTTAATTTTTGTGTCAAGGTTTTTTTTTGTGTGTGTGTGTGTGTGTGCGTGTGTGTGTGTGTGTATGTGCGTACGCGTGCGTGTATGGTGTGAACCATCTCATCTCCTGGCGTAACCCTTTGGAGGCTGTTCCCTGGGGAAACGTGTCAATCTGGGCGCCTGCAGATCAATCAGCAGCTGATTATGCTCTTCATTCTCCTGCAATTGATTTTATTCGCAGCTGAAAATAGGCATCTGGTGTCAGGGGTGTGTGCGACGGCCTGGGTGCAGCTTGACGGATTGCTTTTGACAGAGATCAATCTCCCAGCTGATGGGCCGGGGGTCCGGGGAGCAGGCAGCCAGCTTCACATTACCCAGAAAAAGACTCATCAGCAGCACACACTGAGAGATGCCACACACACACACACACACACACACACACATAGTCATATAGTTACTGATACTATACACATGCTGACATACAGATGCGTACATCTGCAATCTTACTGTCTATAGGAACTTCCTCCCACAGACAAGAATTTATTCAATCATACACACAAACCTTTGTGTTAGGCAAATAATTAAGTCATTAAAGCGTGTTATTATATCTAAGTATCATTTGAAGTGATTCATCTCTTACCTAAGTAAGTAGGATTTTTTTACTCACTAATAATGTCATTAAAATCCCATACTTTCTTATACTCCTTACCTTTTTATTCCAACTCCGCAATCAATGACCATGACACAATTATTATTATTTTTGCCTGACTACTGATTTAATTCATTGTGCTTCTGCATTTGAACCATTAAGTTCATTTAACATGAAATCAATTCCGTTGTCAATTTGCACAATATCTGCCTATTGGTTGAGCTTTCTCTTCATACATTAAAGTTATTTTAAGATGAATGAATGAATGAAAAAAAATATATAATAAAAAAAAAAAAAATAACTACATTTCATGATTTCAAATAAATAAAAAATTAAATAATCCAATTTAAAAATTTTTTATTAGGAATCTAAGTATAAGCCAGAAGTTTGGACACACCAGTCAAAAGTTTGGATTTATTTTCTGAATTCCAGAACAATACTGGATATTTTTTTTCGAAAGTATGAAATAACACATATTACATTAGGTAAGTATAGCAACAACAACAACAACCACAAAAATAGTCAGTTATCATAGTCAGTTATTCTAAAACAGTTCTCTGGAACATTATTGTCAAGAGTAATAAAAAAAAAACCCATCAAACACCATGATGAAACTGGCTTTCATGAAGAACATTCCAGAAAGGCAGGACCAAAACTTCTCTCTGCTGCAGAGGAGAAGTTCATTTAGAATCACCAGCCTCAAAAATCACTGATTTACAGCACCTCAGATTAGAGCTGTTATTAAGGCTTTACAGAACATAAGTAGCAGACACACCCCAATATCAACTGTTCAAATGAGATTATTGCATATTTTGGACGCCTATAGCATTGTTTTACAATATAGAAAGAAATACAAATCTGGAAAGACCATGGAGTTAGGGGGCGTGTCCAATGTACCATTTTGGCCGGTAGTGTAAGTAAACAAATGTAAGCCCATTAACCCTGCTAATAAAACTAACTTCTTAAATAATTTACAATTACAAGTAGAACTTTCACTTTTTAAATTATATTGTTTAAAAAACAGTTATAAAAAAAAGTACACATATTTTTCAATTCAATTAAATATAATTTGTGTAGTGCGTTTAAAAATATGCAGTCACAAAACTATATGTATGTACGGTACTGTGCAAGTCTTAAGCCAACCTTCATTTCTTTATTAAATTAAATAATGTATGTGATATTAAAGAAATAGGAACAAATGTTTTGCTCCAAAGTGCCTAAAGATAACATTTTAAGTTTGGTTGTTTATGTAACAATCTCAGCAGCAACCTCATTTCCCCTCTTGTCTGTTCTAACCATTCAGCATTCAGCATCACCAGTGTACTAATCACCAGCCTGATCATCTATCATCATCTGCCTCTGTTTCTAACTAGTTCATCCATTAAGTTAGATGTTTTTTTTATGCTTGAACAATTCATAGATTACTTAACAAATAAAAACATTCCTCTGAAACTGCACAGGTACAGATACTGGAAAGAAGAAATAGGGAATCCTGAAAAACAATTCCTCAAGACTACATTAACAAATACAAGAATGGCTGGCTTTTTGGAAGCAAAACATGAAGATTGAGGGGCAGCTCAAGACTTTTGCACAGTAACGTTTCAAAAACCATTATCATTAACAGGCGGTTAGCTGCAATGACCTATGACTTCACATTAGTAGTCAAGGGGAAGGGGAAGATTTATTGCTGCGGACCCAAACCATCTTGCAACCTACACAACTCGCACATCCACTCATGCACTATGGGAAATTTGGAAATGCCTGTCTTTGGACTGAGTACTACCCAGGGGAAACCCATCAGGCACAGTGAGTGCATTCAAACTCCACACATGCAGACTGGTAGCCTTGAGCCAGTCACAAAATAGCTTCCCAGAAATCCATAAGTTGATTTGGATCCATAATGATCAAGCCAAGTGTGACAGAGAAAACTCTGGCAAGAGAAAACTCCCTGATATGACATGAGGAGGACTCGTCAGGGAGTCATCTGGCTAACACTGGATAATGAGATTATTATAGAAACGTGTTGAAAAGGAAGTTCAGTGTGAGCACATTGTGAAAATTTGTCCTGGGATGGGTACAGAATAGTATTCATGATTTTATTATCATTTTATTCCTTTTTTTCCTTTTAAATCCAGAAATCTGCACAAAAAAAAACTTCATGACTGTTCTAGCTGTGAGCCTGGTGCTCTGCTAAAAGAGCAGTCAGATGAATCTGGAGCAGTGTGAGACTCCGCTCCTGGCTGCCTGGTGCCCCAGCGGGCTCATGTGAAGGACTGCCTCCAACAAGGAGATTTCCCCTTCTGATTCTCCCTGATGGAGAGCCCCTCTCCCTGCCTCCTAATTTATAATTATTTCAAGTGATCCTCAGGCCTGAGGTCATTTAAGTAATTACTGAGCCGATTAGACGCTTAAAGGGAATTTCGGATCTGTCTCTCGGCATGCCACAAACCCAGAGGGGGGCATGTTTGGATGGACTAACAAGGTTTAGCCAACAGTCTTACTGTGCCGTTGCCCACTTTGACTTAAACTAAGCCCCCCAATTTTCTGCTGATGATTTATTATGAAGGAAGAAGCAGGTTGTTTCAAGACGTAATTATTTATTGATTTATTTGGATCCTTTAACGATTATTGGTAATTAGAAGAGCTTTAAAAGCTCCAGTCAGCTGAATCCACATACACATTGGTCTGAACTGGTATAATTTGGATATTGTGTTTCAGTTGACTGGCGGTTGTTCTTCTGGAGAGCTGCACTTATGTGCACTGGCTTGTCTTCTGCCTTATCAGCGCCGCCTGCTCATGCATCGATTGGGCCCATTGCTCGACCCTTACCCCATGACTATCTCATACACAACCAGAGCAGCACTCTTCTCATTCTCTCCCTCGCTTGGTGTTTGTAGTCGTTTGGCTCTCACAGGGCGAGAATGAGAGCAGGCAATCTTTATGGTGGCAAGGCTTTAAATTGAGCAGAAAATAGACATTGACATATTCGTTAATGCCATCTTAATCACCGAGCGAGCTAGCAGGAGGTGCTGGTGTGACCAAATTTATCTAACAGAGCTTCAAAATAGCAAGCGAGCCTCACAGTGTGCAAATGTTCTAATAGCAAACATGTGGTCTGTGGCTATATGTAATTTGTTTGTGATATTTTGAACAACTATGAATGAGCTGTGGCATGTTGCTCTGATTACAATTCTTCTAGTTGTTCCCATGAGCATAAGCAAGATATTCAGATACAATATGTTACCTTATCTCTTCATTTGTCAGTATTAGGAAACAGGTAAGGGATTTATAGTGAGCAATCCGCACTCAAACCCCAGTATGAGGAATTTTGAGATACCTTCCAATACTTATAACGCTACACAGCAAAATCCCAAGTATTAAATTAACCTCCAGAGCGGCTTCACTTAGACCATAATGTTTATACAGTATATGTCCTGTTGAAGTCAAATGAACTCTGAATGTGTTAAATAACCTTTGGGAATTTTACTGTATACCAATCCCACATGCTATAATATTATGATCAAAGCTGAAAACGTAATTGAAAAAAAAAATAGGTTCAAAGGCATAGTGTCATGTTTAGAGCTTTATTTTTGTAACCGATCCCGAAATGAACAACACATAGACTTAATGCTTAGCCCTGTTGCTAAGAGGTAATGATTTAAATCTCATCTTTGGTTTGTGTGTGTGGAGTTTGCTAGTTTTCCCTGTGGGTTTTCTGATTCTCGTTTCCTCTCACAAATATGTGTGGGAGGGGGAATGGCTTTTCAAATTGTCCTTAGTTTATGCCTGGGTTTAAGTGTGCGTGCTTGTGCTTGGATCCTGGGACGGAGCGGCACTTCATGCAAACTGTCCAATGCATTGTGCCATTGAGTTCCCTGGGATTGGCTCCAGATCCTATACAGGATAAGCAGTTCAGAAAAAGGATGGATGGATGGATGGATGGAAGGTTGGATGGATGGATGGATGGAAGGTTGGATGGATGGATAGACTACATAAAGTTTTAAAAACTGCAGAATACTATGCACTGAAATAAACCGTTGGCATATAGTTAATAGTAAAGTTACTGTATAACATTTTAAAGGAAAATCAATGGAAGTTATTGTTTAAAAAGCAACTGTATTTATTAACTTAAATATAACAAAAACTTAAAAATAGCAAAGCGATCCATGAAAACTACATATATCTTTAAACTGGACTCCTTATGTAAACTGTACAGAAATGCATGGCAACTTGGGCTGCTAAATTCAATTGAAAGATCACATTATGATTGTTTTCACATGTATTGTAATTGCAATTTAAACTACAATATTTAACTATTAAAAGTACCATGTAGGTGGTCCGGTGCCATAATGTTTAGCACTGTGGCCTCGCAACTCCATGATCAATGCTTTGAGTCCCACTTCAGATCTGTCTGCATGTTTTCCACATGCTTGGAAGGTTTCCTCTGGGTACTCTGGTTTTCTCCCCCCAGTCCTGATTTTCCCCATTTCCAAATTGTTCATAGTGAATGAGTGTGTGCATGCTCTGCGATGGATCGGCACCCTGTCCAGGGTGCACCCTGGCTATAGATCAAAGTTACTTTGGATAGGCTCCAGGCTAACAGTGACCCTGTCATAAATGAATAAATGAATGAATAAATGAATGAATGAATTAATTAACCATTTAGTATTGAACCTTATTTCTGTGGACTAGAAGCAAATAATGTCACTAGACTGAGATGCATAAGGGCTTATGAACTTATACGTCTCATGTTTATTCGTTTCTGAAATCCCTCTTTCACAACATGGGCACCATATCCTTCGCTAAATAATATGTGACAGCATCTGTGGTTTTCATGTCTCTCTTGTCACATTTTCTCATTCAGTATGGTGCCTCCAAGTGGTTTTATATGAATTATGTATATTAATATTCAAAGAGCACTAAATTTGCCATGTCACCAAAACCACAACACGGCACTAGTTTAAAACAAATGCACTGATGAATGAGACTTTTGATTAGACAGTTTTAGCATCAGTCCATAGCTCATGCTCAGTACACTTCAGGCAAAACTATACATGAGTTACTGACTATGCATTACTACATTACCTGCAATAAATTGCATCTGATTCATATTGTAGTTCATATTGCAATTTTGATTTCCATGTGATTAACTGCTGCACTAATGGCAAGGTTAGAAAATGTTGAAGAATATATGTGGTATAGATATGTTATCAGCAGAAAAGAATGCTGCAAGTACTGTAAATTATAAACAGAAAAATATGTATTTTTCTTCTGTCTGCCAAAATAAACTCAGGGACATCTGATGGGATTTCCTTTAGTTAATGCAGCAACCTGAGGAGGTTAGATTAGATAATTAACTAATATGGCAAATAGAAAGAGTATGTGTCCATGGTAGTGCAATGTTATTTTTATAGCAACATGATTATGGTAATATTTTAAATGTAAAAACATCCAGCTAGGTGACATAACTTGCAACTAATGGAATTTCTGTGTTCAGTCATGTGTAAGCACTTTAGGACATAGCTTTTATATGAACTAACTTGTTCGGTCTCTATTATTGCATTTAATTAGGTTTTGTTAGACTTTTCTTTTAATTTGGTTAATGATATGTCCATGCATAATGGCGCATCAGTTGTTTTACATTTAGTAGCCACAATTGAGTAGTTTTTCGTATTTGTTACGGATAAAATAATGAGTAGTTTGTTGAAACAGACTATTTATTTTAAAGTGGAGTGGCATAAAGAGAAAACAGCAACAAAACTGGCTTATAAAGACTTTAAAGGCATTCTGTTGCAAAGAAGAAAAAACAGGTCTGTTAAATGATGTGGTGTTGTTAAGCTAACAAATGTGGATCCAAAGCTCTCACTTATTGTCTCACTTTTTATTAACACACTCCACATTTGTGACCATTTGAAAGAGTTGTAGCTAATAAGGGAACAAATGATCATTCTAATATAATAATAATATATTACTGTTAAATTAGCAACGAAATTTTTTTTTTTTTACTTTGAAAGCTTATTGTTTAGTCTGTGCATTGAAAATAATTTTTAAGGCAATAAATGCTATAATATTAATTTTGCTAACTTTGTTTTTTTAACCAATGATTCAAAATAATTTTTTCCTTGAAAGAAAGAAAGAAAGAAAGTGCATGGGCTGAAAGTTTCTGGAGAAACCTATTAGCGGGGAATGCATTCGAACTTAAATCATTCTTGGGCACGCAGTAGTGAGTGTGTCAGTGAAAGTGTATCATATGCAATCCCCGCTGCCTGTCCAATGCTCCGTGACAGAACCCTCCCTCCTCCCCATAGCATGCACACAAATGAAGCCTTTTAATTATCTCCTGATTACCTGTTATACCACCTTAGCTAATGGAGAGCGCACCCCGGGGGAGACATCCAATCAAACTCTCATCACACACAATAGGCTTCTTCGCAGGAGAGAAGTATTTTAGTCACCTGAAAGATTAGTGCTGGAAATATCCATCTATTTATTCATTCATACACCAAATTACCAATGGCTGCCCTCAACCCCCTCACACAGAGAGCTCTATTGCTTTCTGATTGATCAAAACGATAAGGATGGATCACCCGCCAAAAGCAATATAGTCTGCGCCTCTGAGTAGCCTATAGATGCGTATCAGAGTGATACTGGTCCGTGACGTTTGTGTGGTCAGGAGAGTCGTGTACCGCCATCTATCACAGGCTCACTCATTCAGTGGAAAGTGCAGTGTAAAGTTTGCAGCAGTCTGCTCAAACACGGCATCGCCACGACCATCTCTGTGTCCCATTTTCTTCTTCACCTGGGTATTGTAGGGGTGCTGTCAGAATATTTTAAAATCTGTTTTTTTCTTCTTTGCACATTCTTACAGTATATCAATCAGCAGTTAGAGAAGAAACTTCTTTTTCACTTTTGTTCTGACTTATCAGGACACATCGCTAGGTATGGATTAAGATAAAACTCTGAATAACTCTATTA
This sequence comes from Leiocassis micropogon, assembly GCA_028565275.1. Lineage (NCBI taxonomy): Eukaryota > Metazoa > Chordata > Actinopteri > Siluriformes > Bagridae > Leiocassis > Leiocassis micropogon. The sequence continues at coordinate 20,540,415 of JAOVVA010000052.1, read as the reverse complement.
CTCTGATTTTTTTACTTGTAACTAGCTTAAGTAAGAATCACTGCCTATACCTTTAAATCTGTTTTAAATTCTTCCTGCAGGATCAGTGTGAACTGCAAGCAGCAGGCAGTGACCTGATTGTGCTGCAGAGGGAAGGAAAAGCCATGGAACATGCATGACAGATTGGGATACAACCCAGAATCTGTAGAAGTTACTCAGGACTAGAATGTGAAATGACAGTATAAGACTTAACTGGAACCATGTTCCCATTCCTCCTGGTGTGAACCATATGTGGGACTGACGTAGCTGTCATGTGGACAAAATCATTATTAAATATAATTACTCTTTTAAGTGCAATTAACAAGACTCTCTTTGGCAACTAAATCTGCTAAACTGTTGCTCACTGTCCAGCACTTCACATGTAATCCATTGTAACCTATGATTTCTGGGCATTGCATCACAAGTTGTCATATATTTATACACACTGGGCAATTTCCAAGAGATTTAAGTCACTTGGGAAGGTCAGATTAGTAATTCTAATAATTCAATAATAATTCAAAATGTAATAGTTCAAAGCAAACAGGTTTCTGCAAATAGTTATTTGCACTTAATTGATAATTTAAAAGCTGTCTGTGTCAGGGGAGACAACCCTCCCCCCCCCCCCCCCCCTACACACACAAAGGACCTCATGACTGGACTACTGTGCTTACTTCACGCACAATATTTTTATAAAGTGAAATGGCCAAATTTTCATATGCATACGTTTACATTTTAGGCTCATTTTAAAACCTGGATGCACTGTATAAATCTCTCCAGTACTCTTCTACACTAAATTACACATCACTGTGCATCACTATATCATACGACACTTCACCTAAACTTTACTTGACTATGCTATATTCATGCCACTTCACTGCCTTATACAACACTAAACTACACTATACATGAGTATACTTCACTGCAATTTACTTCACTACATTATATTAACCTGCACACTACTGCACAGGGCAGTTACTCTATTTCACAGCACGCCACTAGACCACGGTACACCGCACCACACTACACTATGTTGTTGCACTGGACCACACTACACTACGCTGCACTGCAATACACCACACTAAACTGCACTACACACCACTACAGGACAGTTTGCATTGCTGCAATACACTACATTACACTATACTAAACTGCATTGCACTACACTACAATACATTACTACTATACTTCATTCCATTTCACTTTACTACATTACATTGCACTGCACTACACACCACTACACACTACAGGTCACCTCAGTTCTCTTTACTATACTACACTGCACTACACTACACAGCACTACACCCCACTACAGGACAGTTCACATTACTGCAATACACTACAATACTCTAAAGTGCACTACACTGCTCCACACACTACTATGCTTTACTACACTTCACTTTATTGCAATACACTGCACTGCTCTGCACTATACTACACTACACAGGGCACTTCATTTTACTACACTTTACTATGGTACACTACACTGCACTTCACTACACTACATTTAACTTTACTACATTGCACTACACTACACTATGCTACACTACAAAACACTACGTTCCATTACACTACACTGCAATACGTTGCACTGCACAGCACTACACTTCACTTTACTACACTGCACTTCAATTCATTCCTGGTTTAAATTTGAATTTCCTTTGCCATACAGGAAAAACACAGGACATTTTCAATAGAATACTTTTTAATTTTTAGTTTTTTTTTTTTTTTTGCCTAAGCATGATTTTAACTTAATTTTCTCTCCCTCCCAAAAACTGATTTGTGCTCATACAAAGGGACTAGGCTAGACTAGACTAGACAAGACTAGACATTACTTTACTACAATACACGACATTACACTACTCATCACTTTACTATACATCACTTTACTACACTGCACTGAACAGCACTGCAATACACTATATTACACATCACTTTACTGCACTACACTACACTTTACTACACTGCACTGAACACCACACCACTACACTATACTACTCTGCACTGCCCTACACTATACTACACTACACTTTACTACACTGCACTGAACACCACACCACTACACTATACTACTCTGCACTGCACTACACTACAGTATACTACACTACACTTTACTACACTGCACTGAACACCACATCACTACACTATACTACTCAGCACTACACTATACTACACTACACTTTACTACACTGCACTGAACACCACACCACTACACTATACTACTCTGCACTACACTATACTACTCTGCACTGCACTACACTATACTACACTACACTTTACTACACTGCACTGAAGACCACACCACTACACTATACTACTCAGCACTACACTATACTACTCAGCACTACACTATACTACTCTGCATTGCACTACACTATACTACACTATACTACTCTGCAGTGCACTACACTATACTACACTCTACTGAACACCACACCACTACACCATACTACTCTGCACTGCTCTACACTATACTACACTACACTTTACTACACTGCACTGAACACCACACCACTACACTATACT
>JAOVVA010000052.1:20513543-20534677 GCA_028565275.1 Leiocassis micropogon | reverse complement strand
ATGCGAGTGATGCTGCCTGAGCTGCCTGATTGTAAGGAAGAAGTACAGAATTAGGAACAAGGTGATTTTATTGTCATCTTTGTACAGGGAGTTATTTTCACGCAAGTGCCAAATGGAAACAGGTAGCAGACGGTCATGACAGAATTCTGTTTAGAAACCAATTACCCGACCGCTTTTCAAATTGATTTCATTTGTGGTGCGGCAGAAGCCTCCTGTTCTGGCCCCTTACTCTCTCTCTCTCTCTCTCTCTCTCTGGACTTCCCAGCTGATTCCTATCAGCAAGTGTTTCGACAATGAGAAAAGAAAAGGAGGAGAGGAATAACAAGGATGGAGGAAATCATAAAAGAGGGGGGCGGGGGAAAAAAAGAAGGATATATAGATATATGTAGAAAGGGGAGGCATTCATGCGCTCACTCTTTCACAGCTTGTTCTCTCCTCAACGCTAGTCATCAATCATCAGCAGATTAATGACGGACACACGTGAGCAGGCGGCTGCACTGGTGATGTGTGTACTGGTGTATGTGTATGTGTGTGTGTGTGTGTGTGTGTGTGTGTGTGTGTGTGGTTGTGAGATAGAGCTGTACTCATAAAAGTGGTCCAATGGCTACAGAGTGGACTTTCATATTGTTGCATGTCTGGTGTGGAGCTGTGCAGGTCTGATTTATTAAACTCACTCAAACAGAAATATTCAGAAATTCCCTCCATGCGTGTGACTGAGCACATTTCCCCTACGTAGGTCACGTACTGTATGGCTGTGGATATATCCTGTGTGCTGAAAATGCAATCCAGGAGGTAGTTTCCCTGTCAATCAAATATTACTGTACTAGCATTTCCGCCATAAGATTTGCATGCTAGTATGTGCATTTAAGTCAACGATAATTTCTGCTAGTGTATTAATGATCTATTTTGACATATTCCCATTATTTCCCCTTTGTAAAAATGTACAAAACCACAGTTAGATTACTGAGTACTGATAGCCATCATGATAGGAAATTGTTCAACAAAAATATGTCTAAAACTCAATAAATATCCTAAAAAAGAAAGTTATCTGAACTGTTTTAAACACAAATGCATTCAGGAAAATGGCTCCCATCTGAGAGGGCATTTCTGAAATTATTCTACAAATCAAGATTTTAGCGTTACTGATTTTTCCTTTATTTTAAAATGTTAAGAATGCAAAGTTTAAATACTTGCTTAATTGAGAAACATTTGGTTCATGTGAAGGTTATTTTTTCCTGGCATCCACTTTGGATAACTTGCAGTTAGCAAATGTTTTTAAAGCAGATTTTGCATTGTTGTCAATTTTTCTTAGTCCAAGACTAAAGAAAGTACATAATGTTCTTACCCAGACTTTAGATTTACTCAGATGATCAGTGACCATCGTCATCTGAGTAATAATCACAGAGAGTAATAATGCTTATAAGATGAGTAATAATGCTTATGAGATGATATTTCATAGCTTGCTTTGCTGACACATTAGTAACACATGAATAATGAATAATAGTGATTCACAATCAACATCTGAAATATATTCTTAGATGCATTGAAAAATAAAAAGATATGGGGTATTTACTCTTTTATCCTTGAAAAGGTTTTGGAGGGGTAGCACTGTGGTGTAGTGGTTAGCACTACTAGTGGTTGGTCTCCTTGCACTTCCATGGTCCAGGTTCGATGCCCATCTCTGGGTGCATGGCGGGTTTTCTCCGGGTACTCCGGTTACTTCCCACAGTGCAAAGACCTGCAGATTAGATTAATGTCATTCCCAAATTGCCCGTAGTGTATGAATGAATATATGTGTGTGCCCTGTGATGGATTAGCTGTATTAGCTGTACACCAACTCGTGCTCTACGTCTCCTGGGATAGGAGACATATATATATATCCCTGTATACAGGATAAAGTAGTACAGACGATGAGTGAGTGATGAGATGGTTTTGGAGAAGAAACTAAAAGTCGCACACATTGTTCAGTTACAAATACTGCAAAGGGCAAAAGACAGATTTGTGAGATTGATGTTTTTTTTTTTTATTTAATGAATATAGTTATGCCTTGGTTATGCTTTTCTAATGTGGCACTGTGGCCTGGCAACTCCAGGGTCAAGAGGTTTCAGTCCTGCATTCAGGTCCGTGTACATGGAGTTTGCATGTTCTCCCTGTGCTTGTTGGGTTTCCTTCGGGTACTCCAGTTTCCTCCCACAGTCCAAAGACATACAGAGTAGGCGAATTGGTATGTCCAAATGACCCGTAGTGGGTGTGTGTGTGTGTGTGTGTGTGTGTGCGTGTGTGTGTGCTTGGCCCTGTGATGGATTGGCACCCCATCCAGGGTGTACCCCATCTAGTGCCCTGAGATAAACTTTCCGTGACCTTGAACAGGATAAGGAGTAATAATTGTGAGTGAGTGAGAATGTTACTTTCCTACTGAAGTGTTTGATATATATAGAGGACACTATGGAAGTGTATGTGCATGCATTAGTTTGTCAGATGCATGCAGAGATAATTTCTTCTTTAGTGCAATGAATATGCTGTACCGATTGAGAGTTCACATAATCCCAAAAGAAAAAAGTTAAATGGTGTTAGGTCGCATTGCATCCGATGTTTTACTGTTAGTTTTGAAGACATCTTGGGTGTGAAATAAAAAGGAAAATATTACAATTCTTGTAAGAAAAATGTCTATATACGGAGGCTTTTGGGTCACAGCATATGATGCAACACTCAACCCTAATAGCAACCCTAATTGCTGTGCCATTGACAGATATTAGATTTCAGCATTACAGGACGTCATTGACTGCTGACAACATACAGTACCACAACAATCATATCCGCTCACCTTGCCCAACTATTCTCTTACTGACCTCATCTATATATTACAGAATAGACTAAAGAAGAACAAGAAGACTGTTATTTCATATTTCTCTGAAAGTTTGTGTGTTTCAGTCAGAGATGATAACCATCTAGAACATCAATAAGTGCTGAGGATTGATTGAGGTGGCAGCACATGAGGGGAATCAAAGGAGCACTTAATTGATGATCAAACGCAGAAGGTGTAAATAGATGTTGTGTGCGCTCACGGGTGTCTACGCGTGTAAGCGGGTGAGAGACAGCGAGTTTTCAAAGCACAGATAGAAAGCTGAAGAGGCCTCATTCAGGGGCAGAGCCTTTCAAACTGACCCCAGGGTTCATGCAGAATAACCGCAAACACACACTGCAAAACAGACATGAAAGAGAGCACACACACAACACACATAAACACAAAACAAGCTTTCACACTTCCTGAAGAGCTAAAATTGCTCTCCACCAAAAACACATGGATGTTTGTTTAATGTGCAAATGACATTAGTTCAGGGAAATGACCACTATCTGTAAGTGTTTCCACTATCTTTCCACAAATAGAGAATTTGCATAAATTCTGGCTTTAAATATGAAAAAAAGTGAAGTTTAAATGGTTACTTTACATTTGAGCAGGTGTATGAGTGACTACAGTAAGCATGTTCCAGTTCAATACTGCATAAATAGGATAAAGGATAAATATGACCTGAAACACTGCATTAGAATTAGAATGGACACAATTTTTGTCCAATCAAAAATCTGATCTACTTTGTATAACTGTTCAGTTCAGTTTTATATAAATATGTTGATGGATTTTTAAAAAAAATGTTCATGCTATGTCAGGTCTTCTGATTAAAAACAGGATTGGTGGATTGGTCTGTCTGAAATATGTTGTGATTCACAAGACCAGTTGTTACGTTACGACCATAGAGATCTAGCTTACTGGTTTTTAAAATGAGCCTTTCATATTTAGAATCCTTAATTTTATGTATAAATATACAGGCATCAGTAGTGTAATAAGATAGGAGCATTCACACTATTATTAGCCAATCATGTGGCAGCAGCACAATTAGTTAAATCATGAAAATAGACAGCAAGACTTTATGTAGTATAATATTTAAATAAACATGAATCATCAGACAAGGCCATTACTCCTTTGGTCCTTGGTATTGGTTCTGGCAGGTCTTTTTGCAGTGGACAGGGGTCAGCATGGCCACTCTGACTGTCTAAACCCCACACACTGCGTATTCCGACACCTTCCTATCGTAGCCAGCATTACCTTTCTCAGCAATTTATGCTCTTCTGTAGCTCTCCTGTGAGGTCGCACCAGACCAGCTAGCCATTACTCCTCACGTGTATCAGTGAGCCTTGGGTGCCCATGACCCTGTTGCTGGTTTATAAGTTCGTCCTTTCTCGGGTCACTTTTGGTAAGCAGTAGCCACAGCATACTGGGAACACCCTACAAGACTTGGCATTTAAAGTTGCTCTGACCTGGTCATCTAGCCATCATGTCACAATCTGGTGCATGCCAAAGTGACTCAGATCTTTTTGCTTGATGATTTTTCCTTCTATCCGTACATCAAGGTTGAGTACTGACTTTATTAGCGGAGGAGGAGTTGTTGAGTAATACTGTATATTCCATGCCTTTACAGCAGCCATTGTAATGCGATTATTTATTTATTTTCATGTTATGACTGATTGTTGTAGTGGATTTATATATGACACATTATACACACATTATATATGATATATACTATTTTTGATATATGATATATATGATATAACCCTCATTTTGGGGTTGGCCACAGGAGATCACTGGGTCTACATATTTGATGTGGCACAGGTTTTTATGCCAGATGCCCTTCCTGACCTTCCTGAGGAAACAAAAAATAATTTCATTCTAAAACCCATTCTATGCATATAAAATATATAATGCCAAATATATATAATGCCAAAAACGGTCTAGTCTTGAGATTAAATGATAGACATTATACAGTATATAATTTTTGACATAAATAAATTGAAATAAAGTCTGTGAATATGAACCCGTTTTTTTTTTTCTTGTAGTTTTCATATTGGGTATGTTAGAAATACAGTATATTTTCATGTTAGAAGCATAACTCGAGAGCTGTAATACGTATGTGTGAAGAGTCTGCATGAATGTTTACTATAACACTTCATTAGTAATGGGGTAAGCACTCATCCATCTGTGGTGGCTAAACAGCTTTAATTTGATATCTTGTCATATTCAAGTGCATAATTTGATCCATTTCAAAGGCCTGAACTGATGTGTCCGTCATATAAGCTGCACGGAGCTATTTTTCCTGTTTGCTGTTTGTGTAAATAAGTGCATTGATGGCATCATTTTGTGGCTGAATCTCTATTTATTACAAACAGTGTAACAGATAAACATCATCCAGAGTGCAAATCATTTCATTTCTACAGCAGAAAGCGGGCTTATGACGAGCGAGTTATTTATTCTGATGTGCTATGTGTAAAAGCGGAACAGCAGCAGTAAGGAGCAGACGCCAATGTGAAATTAGGGCACATGGTGTATCAGCAGTGTGTGTATATGTGTCATGTGTGGAGCTTGGGTACCGAGAACTCATTTTAAAGCATGTACCTTTATATAAGCCCTGTTCCTGTCTTATAGGTCCACTGTACATTTTTTGGGAACCTGGCATCCCCTGCTTATCTTCAAACCAAAGCCCTCAATGTTCTCTCCTCTAATGTGTGATGCTTCCGTCCTGCAACTGATCAAAGTACTATTTTGTGAATTTCAAGCTTTTTAACTTCAACCGTCTTAAGAGGGATGAAGCAGATCAAACTGAGACGATGAGAGAAGGGAAGAAAGAAAAGCTCCGAGTGAGAGAGGAAGAACATCTTTGTAGTCTCGTCCCTTTGTTTTTGCTCTCTTACTTTCATACTGGGCCGCTAGATAGGTCAGCTCTATTACCAATCCGCCAGCCCACAAATATTTAAAACAAATTGAATCGCACACCCAATACCCATCACAATTACGTGCGGCACAATAACTAAATTAGCAGTTCAACACAATAATTGGAAATGCGGCTCCCGCGCTCCCTGCAGCCTCCCTCGAGGGCCTCACTGATCTATGGAGGCCCGTCAGCGCTGCTAATTCCACAGCTAATTACAGACGCACCACAGAATGAAGTTGTTTGTCTCCAAATACCATTTTCAGCATTGAGGAGAACAGAGGCCATGCTGAGATAGACAAAAATGAGATGGAAGTGTGTGGTCATGTTTGTTCATGTCTTTCATGCATTTTTATTTGTTGTTGTAATTTTGCGAGTGCATTCGATGGTGACAAGAACAAATTATCGGAATCATAACCCGGGGGGGTATGGACATGTTTCTGTCAGGTCGCTGGCTGCTTTAAGCTGATAGCTGTTCTGCAGGAGTTTTGATTAAAATGATGAAAAAGTGTAAGGCTTGAAATTCTCTGTTTTGGGCATGTTTCGGAGTAATGAGAACAGAATGAAAGGAAGGGTGTATTTGCATATGGTTTAACGGCTTGATGTATTCCTCCCAGATTATGAGAACATCTATATAAATATTGTACAGCTGTCACAGAAAGTATTTATTCAGCTTTTAGCATCTGGAGATTAATGCTAGACATGAAATGCTTGGAGAGAACATTTGCACTCTGTAAACAATAATCTTCTTGCTGCTAAATAATAACAATAACAGTAACAACAACAACAACAACAATATCCCATTCTTTATTATTATTATTATTATTATTATTATTATTATTATTATTATTATTTTCAGTAATAGTAGTGCACAGTAAGATTGCCAGTGTTGAATGAACCCCCTACAATGTTTATCTAGGTCCAGCTGGTCTCATGTGGACACTTGAAAGTGTTAAATCCTCACTGGGGATTTTATTGCAGTAGTAGTAGTAGTAGGAGGAAGATGAGGAGGATGATGAGGAGGAGGAGTTGTTGTAGTATTTTTGCATATTACTTTACATTTTTCTTAACCCTTGCATGCACAAGTGATTAAAAAACGCATTGATTCTTTCTATCATTTGAATTGCACATTATACAAAGTTTGACATTTTTTTTTAAACAAACACTTAAACAGTAAATTGATGTCTAGGATTAGTATAAGTGAAACCAGGAGAAAACATTATTCCTAAAACAAAGTAAAGAAATATGTGTCTATAACAATTTGTTTTTACTACTAAAGATTTAGGTCTAACATATCAAATGTGAGGGAAAATAAAATTTTTGAAGAAATGATTGCAATATCTTAAAGATTTGTAGAATTTAGGGTTATTGCATGTTATAGCTGAATGACAGCAGTGAAACGATTACATTTTTAAAAGGTAAGGCATTCACAAGAGGGTTCAGCACTTAGTTTAGGATTTTGTGTAATTTAGAATTATTGTGTATTTTGTGAGTTTATAAAAATACGGTATTAACAGATACTCTGAGAATGCCAGAGAGTCTGGAAAATCTGGCAAATAATTCATGATAAACTATAGTAATACTCTCAAGTCAAGTCAAAAGGTGATTTGGAGGTGACTTGAAGCTTAGTGACTCTCCATAATTGTGGACATCGTGCATGGAAGAGGTAAAAGTGGCAAAATGTCCTTAAAATCCTTGACAGCTCTCTCTCTCTCTCTCTCTCTCTCATTTTCTTCCATAGAGTAATATATGAATGGAGCGATGGAATTACTCCTCTGGGATGCCGTGTGGTAAAGCATGACTATCCTCCAACAATATTTAGCAAAACCATTGAAAGGCCCGTGACCTGACTTTGGATAAGCGGTTGAAGATGGATGGATGGATGGATGGATGGATGGACCATTGAAAGAATTTTTACAAAAAAGTTCTTTTAGTCAGCGTTTTACTGTGCACTGTGTTTTTAAAGATTAAGTCAATTATAAACTGATTTAACATAAAGATAAATACAATAAAACTCTATTTTCAAATGATAAATTTTTTATGCTATGGGTATCCTCCTAAATATGTCAAAATCAGGAATCTTCTTTAAAGCCATTCTGTGCTTCACAGAGAAGAGCAATACTGACTCCACTTCAAGTTGCAACACAAAGTGAACCTAGTTTTTAGGCTTATTACTATTTTACCTGGTTCTTTTCAGGCTGCCCCAGATAATCATCTCCGTCATGATTACACACAGCCTCCGTCGATCTAGACTTTCTTTATGCCCATCACATATGCACATCACACTTCACAGTGTTCTCATATTACCCTTAGCTTTCTAATGCATATCATACTGCTTGGCTTTGTCTTGAAAATTAATAAAAAAAAGAAAAAAGAAGAAACAGCGCTGCGCAAAATCTGGTTCTTCTCAAGGCCTTTTTCATTCCGTTGTTTCAGGATGATTTTTCTTGCTGCTGTCACCTTCGGTTTTGCTTATTAGTGATCTAAAACTAGAACCGAATAAGGAGTAAGGTTGCTTAAAGCTGGCTAATATTGGATAGCTGGGGCATTTTAGGATAATTTTTAAAGCCAGATTTGATGTTAAAAGGGACAGTACAAGTGGAAAGAAAAAATACAGCATATTTATGAAATCTGTATCAGTTGATGGAAACATCGAGCACAGCATCTATGTCCATGCCTATGAGATCAGTGAGGGACAGCAGCGCTGTGTGACATCAGAGTCAGAGTCGTTGGCTGACAGTTTCAGTTAATTAGTGGCCAAATTGGCCAAGCAGTCGCGTCCCCACCTCGGCCCATCAGAGACCGCATTAAAAAGCACTGCGAGCAGCTTTGACAAAATCAAATCACTGCACTTCGGTTGAACTGGTATTAATTTCATATTGACTTGTCACTTCATAAGCTGTACATTTATACATCCTTCAGATCAGATCTGATGGCCTCGGAAAGCTCATGTCTTTAGTAAATTAACTAGGCTAAACTAGCCACTCAGAATAAAGCTGCACGTGTGGACACTGTATGAGTGTGTTTTTATGTCTTGGTGGGGACCAAGCCTGAGCCACAAGGATAAGATGTGTCTGTGTGAAGAAAATCAAAACCTGCCGCTTTATTTTTAAATGATTAAAATGACAAAAACGTATTAACTCATTTATTTTTAATGACTCTCAAGTTAGGCTTAGGTTAAAGTATAGGCATAGCATTAATTAACTGCTTTAATCACTATAATGTTACTATAAGGTCCTCATAATGAAAGAGACAAACTACAGTACAGTGTGTGCGTGTATAGTGACATACACTATGCAGTACTGACACCACGATAGTTTGTAATGTTATTGCTTTGGGAAAATTAGACTGTTAATTTATGCATAAACATAAATGACAACACCAAAATGTCTGCACCCGGCAGTGACTAACTAAAAACGAGTCCCGCAGAGGCCAGAAAGACGAAACTGTTTTCTAAAGTGATCAGCTGGATGTTGAAACAGAAACGAGTAGGGAGAGAAAGAAAAGGGAAGCTTGACGAGACCTCTTTGTCTGTCCTTCCCGGCTCGGCCCTTCAGACCGGGGGACGGCAGATTGAATATTTTAATAGAACGGATGAGAGCACATCAGTGGTGGAGAGAGGGTTCAATCAGGCGGCGTGCGTCGGGGTGTAATTTCAGTTTCGTATGTTTCCTCCGACTTGACAGTACTTGAAAAACAATGACAGTGACCCAGTTGCAGGATTCCAATTAGTATTAGATATGCAACAGTTGAGATTAGAATGCAGGCTTCCTTTATGGCGACCGGGCGCTCTGATTACCCGAGCTGCACAAGTGTCAGGCCTCGATAAAGAGCAGGGAAATAGGGGAGGCAGATAAGACATCAGCAAGCCCCAGCTGCACATCATTTCCCTGGGGGAATATTTATTTCCAAATACCTCCACTCTTCCCAGCAGTCGCAGAAGTTATTTTAATCAGCAGGGGAGAAAATTTTCCAAGGAGAAATTTTCCGAGAAGATGAGCAAGGATAGGACAGTGTGTTTTCCATTCGAGGTGTGTGTGTGTGTGTGTGTCGCTGTACTTGTGTGTCCGGCTGCTTGTGCATGTGTGTGTGAGAGAGAGAGTGGGGAATGGAATGAGCATACTGACAATTCTGACATCTGTATTGAAGCAGTGGAGTGGTGTAGAGTTGCAAACATTTAAATTCCAATCACTGTCTGTTCCATGCATTGTATAAAAGCAGCATAAACTATGTATACACACACAAACATATATATATATATACTGTATATACTATATATATATATATATATATATATATATATATATATAAAATATAAACATACATGTGTTAGTGATTTATTTATTATTATTCATTCTTGAGCCTTTTTTTTCATTTATGTCAAATGTAGTCTTTTTAGTCTATCTAATGACATTGAATGAAATTGAACTTTTGAACCCTTTAGCCTTCCAGGTACTTAATGAACTGCACAGAAAATAATAACAGAAAGCACAAAATTGCGTGAGAAATTAATATAATTCTGGATTTTCCCTGGAACTTTCAGTGATTAAATTTGATTATTTATTTATACAATAAACAATTATAGAATCTCTTGCTTTGTACCACTTGCAGTTCTAGCAGCACAGTAGCAGTGTGCTTAGTTCTACAATACATATAGTACTGTAATAAATTTCAACATTTTGCTAGATTTTCTGTAGAACGCAGGTGGAATTCATAGCTTTGAGTAAACTTATTTAGGGGTTAAAAAAAAAAATCAGGATTCAAGAAATGTGCAGTCACAAATACGCCAGTGGGAAAGACAACAAGCGGTATGTAGGAGGTGTGCATATTAATGAAGCTGAGCACACTTGTCAGTCAAAGTAACACACTCGTTTGATCATGAGATATAATTGCTATTTTTCCTTCTTCTTCTCTATATCAGCTCTACAGACCCATGAACGTAGATATGTGTATAGTATGAATAAGGCCATCATTTTTTTTTTAAAGCTGCTGTGATACTCAGAGTGTATTTGGTCACCTTCATTCCTTTTGGAAATTCCTGCTTTTCAGCAATGGAAGGTAAGCACTGTCCTCTCTCTCTCTCTCTCTCTCTCTCTGTCTCTCTCTGTCTCTCTCTTATATGTATTAGCCAAGTCAAAGTTCAGTCAATCAGCCACTCTTTCTAATTAATCCAACGATCAACACACACACACACACACACACACACACATGCAGGTAAAATGCTATAGTGGGTCATCTGTAAGTCCAAAATGTTTAATTAAGGCTTTTTAGAGCACTGTACCTTAATGACACTGGCTGTGGAAAGCCTCCAGCTTGTCCAGTCATCTGATCCTGGGTCAAAACCTTCCTGTAGGACCAGTGCTCTAATGTTTATCCCTCTGCCCTCTCTTTCTTCACCGCACTGTTCCCATCTGGCTGTTCGTTTCTGGAGAAAAATAATATAATTGAACACAAAGTCAAACACCGCCTTACATTTCCACATCCTACTAGCAGATGAAGCACAGGTAGTTGAGCTGAGATACTAACATACATTGAGATATATACAAGGATGCATGTGCTAGCTAGGCTTTGGTACACTTCTGTTTACAGAAAGGTTTTAAGGTTCTTGAACCACTAGATGGCAGTGTGGCACATTTGTGTGAGCACAGCTCTTTAGGTTTTAGATGCCAGGACTGTAACCTCATGCGCGCAAGTGTGACAGGTCTAGATAAACTGAGGCACCTGAGTGAGCGAAGAACCAACTCTGAGCAACTGATTTACTTGTTATTCACCGCCATTTGTCTTCCTCATTCACCGGCGAAATGTTTCAACATCAGATCTTGTTGGTGATTCTGTTAGCTATATCTTAGACATTTATATTTGTAGTTGTGACATAATAAATATTAAGAATGCACTGCATAAACAATATAGGATTATGTACAGTTTAGTTCTAGGCTTGACATTACCTTATACCTTATATGGATGAGCTGATTCCTTAATGAATGACACAGTGGTTAAGTGTTGCCCTATCATCTGAAGATTGTGATATCGAACCCCAAAGCCATATCAGGCTGGGAGTCTGACAGAGCGTAATTGGCTCAGTGTGGAAATATGCTCTTCCTGTCTCCCTTGTTGATCAGAGTGACGCCGGTTAATCGGGAACATCTTCAAGCTCATGCATACAGAATAGTACAGTTATTACTCTCCTCCAAATACACACGGCTGCCCTATGACGTTGCATGTGCAGAGGAAGCAAGTGTTATCTTTCACTTTCCCAGACGGATACCTGTCACACCGTAGGATAACTCGCTAGTAAGGGAAATGGCTATGACTAAATTAGGTGATGTGGGCTATGTGAAAATTTTAATAGAATGAAAGGCTAAGAGAGAGAGAGAGAAAGAGAGAGAGAGAGAGATTAACTATTATGTCTTCTTGCATTTGGCCACTTCATTCAGCAGTTCATTTTTTTTTTGAGTATGTATAAGGATTTTTTCTGTTCTTCTATTCTATTCTATTCTATTCTATTCTATTCTATTCTGTTCTATTCTCACTTACTCACTGACTCATCATCTATACTGCATAGATAATCCTGTATACAGGTTCACGGGGGGCCTGGAACCTATCCCAGGAGACTCAGGGCATGAGGCGGGGTACACCCTGGCTGGGGTGCCAATCCATCGCAGGGCAAACACACTCATTCACACACTATGGGCAATTTGGAAACACTAATTATTCTAATCTGCAACCAGAAACCAGAGTACCTAGTGGAAACCCACCAAGCACGGGGAGAACATGCAAACTCCATGCACACAGACCTGGGGCGGAAATTGAATCTGGACACTGATTTAAAACGGATAAATGAAAAAAAGGGGTTCCACATTCATTCATTCAGGAATGTAGTGGATCTGGAGACTATCCCAAGAATACAGTGAATGAGGTTGTTGAGGCACACACACAAATTTACATGCTCATTCACAGTTAAGGACAATTTATCATAGTCTATTTTTCCTAAGAGTAAATTTTTAACTGCTAGTGACTAATAAAAATGCAACCAGGGCACTTAACTTGCAGAAACCAAAAACTAGCCGCTGTCCGTGGTGCGCTACAAACTTCATTTTACGATCTGTTTGTATCTAAAGCTTCATGACCATCAGGATTTCTGTGTGGCAGCAAGCCCACGGATGTGCTATAGATTCATGACCCCCTGCTTGAAAATGCCTAGTTGAGACCTACCTGTTAAAGCATATTTTCATCTCCTTCAATTAGCACCAGGTTAGCTTGAAGGCTGTTTTCACACTGATTTATTTATATCCTGCTGCGATGCTGTTAGAGTACGCCACAGAAAATGAGACAGTTTACTGGAATTTTGTTGTTTTTAATGCTGGCAATTAATGTCAGTGAGAAAGTGGTGTACACACATACATGCACACATACAGATAGCGGCGAGTGAGTGAGAGTGAGCGATAGAGAGAGAGAGAGAGAGAGAGAGAGAGCAATATAAAAAGACACTCCAGTGGCTGCTCCTCTCATTAAGCACTCCGGGCATTTATTAAAAGCCAATCATTCAGCCCATGTTGTTGGAGTTTCTAGCCTGCCAATAACCATGTAGTCACCATTTTTCTTGTCTGGCTTGGCTTTGATAGAGCAGCTCCGCTTGTTCTGTGTATTTCAGTTCCTAGTCGACAGGGGACCAGTGAGCATGTATGGACTACAATAGAACGTTAACATTGGAGACCTTGGTATTATTCTATGCGCAGAAGCACTCCAAATTCTCCTTCAGCATGTCTCTGTCCCACAGCTCTTTCTCTTGTTCTTTGTCTCTCCTGCTGTAGCTCTATGCCTTTGTTCCTAGTGCATTGTCTACGGCTGGCTGTGTGCATAACTGAGGTCACCTCAAGGGCTTTTCTGTCCTATTCAGACTGCTGAGGCCCGAAATTCAGTGACCCTGCATGCACACAGCACCCATCAGATTACAGGAGCCACCTGGACATGCTAGCGATGTCTCAAAAAAGCCTAATGTAGTGTCTAGTATAGTGTATTAGTCAGATTGTATGTAAACTGTGTCTGTTCACACTGGGAAATAATAAGAATAAATGTAGTGCAGTGACATGAGACAATTCACATATTATTTTTGGGTTAATGGCCACATTTTGTGCAAGCGTCCGTATTAAAAAGAAAAGCACGGCACAGCAAACACTGTTGGTTAAATTAGCTAGCTGCAAACAGGTAGCATTGAACATAACCTTGTGTGGTGAACTTGGTGGCCTGCTTGCTGCACAGGTTCATGTGCACATTAACTGAAATTACCCACTTTTTAAACTCAATGTGGCATTGCATTATCTATAACTGTAAAAAAAAAAAAAAAATTTTAATGTTAGCTAATGACAGATATGACAGATAGCTAGTTTACTAAAAGGATCATAAAACATCAGCAAAGCATAAATAGCTAGCTTTATAATTATTCACTCATTCACACTCACTCATCATCGTCTATACCGCTTTATCCTGTATTCAAGGTCATTAGGACCTGGAGCCCATCCGAGGAGGCTTAGGGCACGAGGCGGGGTACACCCTGGACAGGGTGCCAATCCATCGCACGGCACTCACACATACACACTACAGGCAATTTGGGAACGCCAATTAGCCTGACCTACATGTCTTTCGACTGTGGGAGGAAACCAGAGTACCCGGAGGAAACCCACCAAGCACGGGGAGAACATGCAAACTCCATGCACACAGAGACGGGAATCGAGTCTGGCTGGGAATCGTACCTGGACCCTGGAGGTGCAAGGTGACAGTGCTAACCACTACACCACTGTGCCGCCTTTTATAATTATTACAAAATAATAATAATAATAATAATAATAATAATAATAATAATATTAACAAATCATTTTGCTTAAATCTGACCTGGGGGCTTCCTCCGGGTACTCTAGTTTCTTCCCATAGTCCAAAGACAAGCAGATTAGGCTAAATTGCCCAGAATGTGTGAGAAAGTATGTGAGTGTGTGCATGCTTGTGCCCTGCAAAGGACTGGCACCCCATGTATCCAGTCCCCTGTTATACTGTAGGATGCGGGCCTCCCATGACCCTGTACAGTACATGATAAGCAGTGTAAAGAATGGATAAGGAGTAAGCTAACCTGGCAACTATTACATAAGGTAAAAATAATTAGATAGCTTACTGATAGCACCATAATGGTCTATCTAAGACGGCCTGATGGAAAAAACTGCCTGACCATCAAACCTATCAACTAAAATGTGCTTACTAGCCCTTTATTCAACATGGATATGTTAGCTAAAAATACATAGGTAGCATACTCATATCATTGTACATGAAACTATTACATACAACTGGCATTGCACTGAGGAGTTCTCAATGGAGAAGCTAAATTATTAGCTTGACTGTATTAATACAAGAGGCTTAGCTGCTACTTCCTTATAATTATTACAAAATAAAAAAAGTTTTGCTATAACAAACTAACCGATTAGCTAACTAATAACATTACATTTCAAAGAAAAAACGATGATACATTAATTCACCATAAATAGCTAGCATACCAAGAGCACCATAAATGAAAGTTAATACAAAATAATACAGCTAGCATTACAATGAGGGGTTTTCAAAGGAAAAGCTAAACATTAAACGTTAAATGTTTTAGGTGTTTTTAGTAGTTTCATACTCAAAAAAATTTACATGTTCTTGCTGAAAATGTGATTACTAGTATCACAAAAGTAAACACAAGAAGTAGGAAGTAATAAATGCACCATATAATAAATTAGCTAATTATAAGTAAAGACATTTCTAGCTAGTTCTATTGGTAGCATGATCCAATAAATTATTACATATATCTGTGATTACATGGAAAAGATGCTAAACAGGTAGCTGAAATAGTTAGATGACTAGTTTCATACTTATTAATCTATGAAATTAATTATTAAATAAAATCATGCAATAAATGAGCTGCATGGTAATGGATAGGCTTTTATTGATGTAGCCAGGTTTTACCTACATAAACTAGAGTTGCTCAACACTGTGTCTTAAACAGTATCTTTAATGGACCTTTTTAGGGAGTTTTTTATTCCCCCTTCATAAATTACTAGTACAGTGCATTATTTTACATATTTATAATCAGGTGAAGTATTTATTGAACCAAATAACTGTACAAGAACAACGCATGTTTTGCTAACTTAAAATTGTAAGTTGGATTGGTGCCAAAAATATTCCAGCTGTTACCTGCTTTGTTCAATAAGCCGTCGATGCCAGCCAATGTTAATTATGATCTTCTATGACCTTGTTATTGTTCTATAATCATTTGTATTATTTTTGTTGTATGCATCAGCCTTTCATCTGGTTGTGTTGGGAACCTAAGATACTGATATGGTAGATAGTTTAACGTGACCTTACAGATTAATGTTATAACATTGTGGTATTCTTTGTGTTCATTTTTGATTGCAAGTTTTTATTTGTAAGAACTTAAAAAAAGCACATTTCACCTGCATGGCTATCATTTATTTTAATTATTATGAATTGATTAATGAGGCTTAAGATCAGGTTTAGCAAGTCAACACTGGCGGCTAGCTTATGGCCCAAGAATTTTTTGGGGAAAAAAGAGGAACACATTGAGCAACATATTTTTGGCACAAATGGAATGACATTAATGAAAAAGAGCCAGACTTGGATAGACTGTCATGTCATGGCCAAATACAATGACTGAAAGCTGTGAAAGTACCTCCTACTGAGAATGCATATGTATGTGTGTGTAAATGCATCTATTACACTAATGCAAATCACTCGTTTGTAGTGTTTGAGCTAATTTATTTTAGTTTCTAGTCTTGGCTAATATATATATGTGTGTATTTAAACACTTAATGCAATTACTTCCAGCACATTTAAGCTTCAGAACATAGCACGAGTGACTAAGGATGAATCTGTGCGTAACATGGAGCTTCAAGGCTACTGCTGCACCAATAAAGCAGCAGGAGACGTGCCCTTAGGAGGAGGCCGGAGTGAGCCCGTCAGGAACAGCGGAGCTTCGTTCTAATCCCCAATCCCTGTTTGAAATGCAGAGCCAGGGTCAAGGATTACAATAAACTCCGATTATCAAATAATGCATGCATTCTTATTCCAACAGAGCATCTCATGCTGCCACGTCCAGAATACTGAGTGAGGAGTGGGATGGGGGTGTTGAAGGTTTAGAGAGGGCAACATCAAAGAGGATGAAAGGAAGAAAAAAGAAAAAAGAGAGATGTGTGAGAGGAAACTTTCTGAAGGTTTGTTAAGCCAGTGTGCCACTGTCCTCATTCTCCTCCTGCACCTGGTTAGAATGATACAGCTGCTGTGGGCTAGTGCACCATGGCACAGATGCGTCAATCATTTATGAGTCATGGATATATATTTGGCATGTAAAAAATATAAATACATTATTTTGATTCAACAGATAATGTATTTTAACATATAAACATACAGATACAGGTAGGGTGAAATTATTGCTTAAAAATATAGATTAGTACAGCATTAGTACAGTGTTACCTCTGGGCAGGGCCAACAGTCTTATTAATCTCTTATTCATTATTTTAGTAAAGCGTTACCAATGTAAATTATTTACTAATGTACGTATATAAAATGTATTTTAAGTATTTTTATTTTATAATAACTTTTTATTTATTCTACAAAAAAAGTGTTTAGAATTGATTTAGAAGCATGTTTTTTGTCATAGTTAATGTAAACAACAAAGTCAGCATCTATTATATTGTGAAACCTTACACTCTGAAAATTACCATTAGTACAGTTTATTCATTTTGGTATGTGTGCTTTGTTACTATTAAATACTATTATAAATACTATTAAATAATCTTAGAAAAATGATGCAAATCATTATCAAATTCATTCATAAAGTCAAGCACGTAAGGAATGACGTTGCTATTCAACAAGCACTTCTTTCATATTAAAATTTACCAACAGCACCACTTTGACCAGATGACACTGACAAAGAAGACAAAGAAGTCACTTTTTGTCTTCTCTGCTTGTGACCGATTTTGACTCCCTGGAATGAAGTCGAAAAATTCCATAAGTTCCTTTTTGAAATTAATTGCTCAGAGCATACGTACATGGACATCAGTGTGTTCATGTGATCCTGTTGGATGCTCTAAGGTTCCTCACATCCCTGTATAGGTTCCAGGTCCCCAGCTCCTCTGGAGGAACATTAGCATTCATAGAGGGAGTAGGCCATGTCATTCTCCTTGTGTCTCCATTGCCCCCTCCATCCCATGAGACATGTCTCAAGAAGAAGACGTGATCCCTCCAGCTCCCTCAGCGCAGGTTGGCCACTATTTTACCTTGTACAGGTCAGTGGCCACTTTAATGTTAGTGCAATAGATCACAATTATTACTGTAGTCTATCGATCTGGATGCAGATGAGGCTGACCCCTGGTGGGGATCAGAGGTGAGGGGAGAGAGTGTGTCTGTGTGTGTTCTAAACGTGGCTGTCTGACTTACTCCAGTTTTCCTCTCAAACACGTAATTGTGATCGAATCTTGCAGCACTAAAGCTAAAACCGTTGCAATTGCAGTGTAGAGATGTAGCAATGAGACTTATTTCTTATGTAAAAAATCTTGCAGTCTTCCGTAGGCTACTGTAGAAGTATTTCCATGTCATCTAATTCCACTGGCTTCAACCTTCTGCTTGTTTCCATCTTGTAATGATCATTCATCAGTAACTTCTTTATCAATGTCTGGGCAACTGTGAATCCAGTGCATATCATAGAAATGATTGAGAAAACACTCAAGTTATAATAACCAATCGATGATACTTTCTGTGCTATGGTGCTGTCAGAAAGAAAATGTTTTACATTTATGTTAATGCTTTAACAAAAACATCAAAAATTCGACGATTGTTTGGGTTTTATTTAAATGATTAAGTTGAATAAAGTTGTTATATCAGACAACATCTTGTATAAGGCTGGTCCTATCAATTTAAAACATCTGTATAAATCATTTGTATGAATGTTTTTTGATAATCTGAAATCAAATATCACTGTGGCATTATTAGCTGTTCCATGTTACACTATTGCATGAGAAAATAAACGCTGGTCTGTAATTTGCTTGTTCGAATCAGAGCAAAACACGCACTGACTCAATAATGCTAATGAAAAAATGGAATCTATATACAGTTTAAATGATATCACATTGCGTTGTAAATTTGCCATGCTTTATTGTTTCATAAAGATTTGTATGGATGTAAATTAATATTTCCTTGCGAGAATTACTGACAGAATTTAGCTATGTCCATAACCTGGCAAAATTATATGGCGATACCGATGACATACTGTTTATGCATATCTAACTACTGTAGCATTTAACACATCTAGCGGCGAAATGGCTTAGGAGAGAACGGTGAAATCGTAGACACGCACTCTAACTCACCTCAGCCTAAACTGACCCTGCCTCCAATAAAACACTAATGGAAAAGCTTAATGATGAGGCAATAAAACTCTCCAGCTAACTATAATATTACTCTTCTTTTAAGATGATGAGCTGGCACTTTGCCCCTGAGTGATAGAAGCTCGGTCAGAGCAGCCCTGTACACACACACACACACACACACACACACACACACACACACACACACACACATACAATTCATGCTCTTAATAGGCATACGTGGTTATAGCAATGAGAAGGTGAGAAGCTGTCACTTTTCTTGATAAGGTGGAGAAAATTATGTGTGTCTTGTATTATTTGACCATTCACAATTCTGAATGATGCAGCCTGCCAACTCTTTCTCCGTAAATGCTGTGTGTTAGCAACAGATCCTTTGGACGTTGGAGTGGAGTGAGTGGGTTGAATGCGACTCCCACATCTAACACGGGTTTGAATGGATCTAAAAGAGTGGTGAGAGGAATCCACTTGAGAAAATGCTTACAGTTTTGTTGAGAGGCAGCTCAAAGCCTCCATTAGGGAGGGATATCTCTGCACTTTTGTTGTCAGTTTTGTTCATCACTGTGCAACATGAGCCATTTGTGAGTGTGTACATGTGTGTGTGTGTGTCTGCGCGTGTCCCAGAGTCAGTGTTGTTTTGCATGTGTGTATGCATTTACACTGTGCACATGTATATATATGTATGTGTGTGTGTGTGTGTGTGTGTGTGTGTGTGTGTGTGTGCTAAATACTGTGTGATGATTTCCCTGAAAACAACCAGAACTGTTCAAGACAAAAGGAGACAGTTCAACACTCTCTCCAGAGCATCATCATGAATCAAAGTGGATTAAAAAGACCTGTCAAGAGCTATGATTTATGAATATATTACTGGCCTAATTTGTATTCTGTAGATCATGTTTATTGTGAAATTTCCCTGTGGAAACAGTGAGTCACTGGTGACAGTAGCCAAACTGAGGCCTGAAAAGAAAGCATTAAAATGGAAGTGCACTGATCCGTCTCTGACTCCAAAATCAAGAGAGTCTTATAAACACTTTCACACTGGGACTAAGGTCACAGCATCAGCATCTATGTAAAAGAAATCTAGAAAAATCTGTAGCAAATGTTTAATGCCTGCTCAGAACTCTAAAGTCTAAAGGCAGTTGTTGAAATCTGATTATAATTTTTCTGTTTTGTTTTGTTTGTATAACCTGAATTTCGTGTAGTGCCTTCATTTATCCTTAGTTAAACATATTTGTGAAGTAACCTTTTAGTAAGGAATGAATTTGATTGTTTTGTAATACCTTATTCTTAAAATTGTTTTTTCTTTGTATATATTTTATACGTCTTTTTATTTAACAGCAGTTTGCCCAAGACTATAATTTATTTAAAGTTATACAATTTATCAAGATCTCTTTACTTTTAATCAGTGGTGGGTAAAGTACACAATTTCTGTACTTGAATGTTGAGATAAATTCATGTACATTAAATTGCTTCATGTACATTGCTAATTGAGAAAAAAAAAAGTACAAAAGTACTTACCTTTAAATATACTTAAATGTGAAAAGTACTGAGACCTGAATTCCCTGACTGTAGTCTTTAAATAATAGTAAAATCTCTCGCTTTCTCTCTCTCTGCTTCTGCTATCTCCACTTCTGATTTCAGGCACCTTCCTGTCTAAGTGTTTCATAGAGGGAAGCCAAATTACAGAATTACATATAATAGTCATCAGATAGTGATATTACCGCTTTAAATATTATAAACCACTGGGATTGTGTAACGAAAAGTCACCGCTACAGTAGTGAAGTAGAAAGTACAGATATCTGTTATAGGATATAGTTGAGTAAAAGTAAACAGTATTCACTAATAAAACTAAAGTACATACTTAAAATATACACATCATAGCAGCTGATTTTTTTCTCCCTCTTTTAAATTTAATGGGAAATTGCAGCTTTTAATATTAACTTTATTCTAAATATAT
>JAOVVA010000052.1:20490279-20513443 GCA_028565275.1 Leiocassis micropogon | reverse complement strand
TTTCTATAGCTTTACTGTTTTAATTTTGCCTGTTTTCTGTGTGTGGGGAGTTTACATTACATGTTTTCCCTGTACTTGGTGGGTTTCCTCCGGTATTATTTCTATGATTTAAACCCATGCACTGTTGACTGACTGGGACTCAAAATATCCCAAAGTGTATAATATATATAATGCGTGTGTGTGTGTGTGTGTGTGTGTGTGTGTGTGTGTATAGATGTATGGGTGTTATGAAGTCATGCTCCTGAAGACTCCTTCCAAAAATTTGCTGTTAAAAATAAATTCTGAACAATCAGTTTTAATCATAAAAAAAATTCAGCAGTGCTATGATATAATCCTGTACAAATAATTTTAACAGATTTTTTTCATAATCATAGCGTGATTTTAGACTTGTTTTATGTAATTCCTCTCACTCATTCATTCCCTATGCCAATCTCTTATACTGTACAGGGATGTGGGAGGCCTGGAGCCTATCCTAGGGTGATAGGAGGTTATACCAAAGACAGAGTGCCAATCCATTACAGGGATTGCACGCACACACTATCCCACTCAGTCACACACTATGGGCTATATGGAAATGCTAGTTAACCTAACCTGCATGTCTTTGAGCTGTGGGAAGAAACTGGAGTACTCAGAGGAAACCCACTGGAGTACTTAGAGGAAACATGCAAACTCCACACACACTGATCCAAAGGCAGGACTCGAACACTTGACCCAGATGGTCAGAGGCCACAGTGCTAAACACCACCATGCTGCCAGTTTTATACTGTATAATTGTGCATTTTAAATATTTATTGGTAGAAGTCAGTATCTGCCCTTCAGGGGAGTTCATATTCTAAGTCTGAGTATGTAAGTAAAATGATTTTCTGTGCTTATCTCAGTACAGCAAACATGCCCATATTATTGTCTGCGGTAATCATTCATACACTGCAGTGGTGTTAGATGGAGATTGGTTTACAAAGCACTACATTTTAAACTGAGAATCTTATAAAAAAATTTTTTAAAAAAGCTGACAGGCCTGAAGGATGCCATTTTATACGAGTGCTGTCTTATGGATTTGATTATTGAGAGTAGCTATTGTGATAGAGCACATGCCATTTGTTTTGACTGTAGTATTCTCAGATCTTTTGGATGATAGTACTCGTCTTACGTCATATGATAAGGGCTCTTCATAAGCTTCTAGCAATTTACTGATAATAAGAATATCTTTCACTTGCAAGTAATAGCATTCTCTGGCAGTTAACTGTGAGCCTCTTTATTTTTGGAAGGGAGACAGGCTTTCGGCCTGATCTCTGTGCTGGACTGGCACTGTTTGGACTGTTAGTCATTTGTGCGGGTCAGGGCCATAGCGAAGGCTTGACGCTAGTGAGGAATAGCAATCTGATAAGAGGAGATGGAGGGTTGAGAAGCAGGTCAATAGCATTGTGGAGCCAGGAGCATATCTGATCAAAATTATTAATCTGCTTCTCTCTAACCATCATGCTTTGCATCACTCTGGTGTGCCATAGCAAGTAGCTTCCACTCTTGATCTTAAGGACCTCTCTAAAAGCCCTGAAATGGAAGGAGAAAGTTCACACTGTGTGCCATGCACAAATTATAATCACACTATGGTATAATTTATGAAATGCTTTTTTTTTTCCCCACTGCAGAGTCTGCAGTTTAAAACTCAAAGGCGTATTACTAACAGGCAAAAGGCAGCTTTATTACAATACATCAAGGACGCCTTGGCTTCTTTGCATTTTATCTATCTGAATAAACCTCTGTGGCACCGAGACACCATAAAAGCAAAATTAATGGCACTAACTGTTCACAAACATTTGGTGTGCTGTAAACAGATGGATATAGAGGCTGCTCACCCACTGTGCAAAGATCTCTCCTCAGAGCAGCACACGCTGAAGCACGGTATATGCTTCTGTTGTGTTGTATTACAAAAGAAATCTAAAAACAAAAAAGGACTTTTTCGATATTTGAGCATGATAAGTTTTTAGAATAGTCATATTATTAAACAATACAGAAAAAAATACAGAAAAACACTTCTTTCAAGAATTCCCTAATACACAATGACAATGATTCCCTTTTTTCTACAGTTGTTTTTTTTTATTTTTTTTTTTACAGTTTTTGTATTTTGTATTTGAAATGACACATAATAAGCAAACATACTGTATAATAAAGTGAGAAAAAGTCATTTTCAGAAAAAGAAAATAATTATTCAGAAAGGAAGGAAAAAGGAAAGGCATTTCTTCTTTCTTGTGTACACTGTATATTATCAAAAATATGCAACACATGGTGTAGAAAATGGAGAATGTATTATAGAAAACAAGACAAATTCTGAGAATTTCTTCTTTTAGAGAATATTCAGGGGGAAATGCATATATTCATATGTGTTAAAGAATATGTTTTCAGACAAAACAAATGAAAAACATGTTAATAAAAAAATTGAGCACACATTATCTGCACACAAAAAACTTTACATATTTAAATTAAGTATTAATAAATTAAAACGAAATAAATAATGTTAAATAAAGGTAAAAATCTGTATTTTTCAGTTAAACTAACTAAACACAATTAAGTATTTACATTAACATTTCATAAAATAGACAAAATATTAATAAGTGAAAGTTACATAAGTTCAGATTTTTTTTTTCAATTGATTATAATCCATCTTTGATTTCAAAAGACCACAGTGCTGTGCAAATGTACATGCCCTGCAAAATAACAAAATGTTAATTCTGAAGAAGAGAACACATCAAGCAAGATGGATCGAAAAGATCTGCAGCAAAATGCTAAATAGGCACTCATTCAACTTTTACCTTTATAGCCAGAGCTGACTGTGTGTTGCCTCTCCATCTTAACATCGCTTGCTGAGTTGCATTTAAAAAATCAATTAAAGAGGAAAACGAGAACACTACCTCTGACCTTTCAGAAGGCAAAATTAAAAGAGCAATTCTTGCTCATGGGAACACGAGCAGAATGTTCCATCTTACCCTGAGTGGCAGCGCACACGTTTTAATTATACATACAGGGACTCCTCTGGTGCTGACGCTTATTTTGTGCAGCTACTAAATGAACTTTACTTGTTTACTTTGTGTATATGGTATTCATTCCACTCTAGTCCATAAACTGTAATCAGTAGTCATTTTCTACATACAGGAGCATGATGAATAAGATTCTGTGTGGTTTATATGCTGCAAGGTGGATATATTGTTCATGAACGTAAAAGCTCAGGAACGTCAGTCAGTAAATAGGGAAATGGCATGACAGCTATGCCAGGAGGAGTTCAGCTTTTATGAGGGTGTAATAAACCTTGTGTAACACTTTACTACGGCATCTTGTGCCGCTGCTGTTTTTCAAAGCCTGTCGACATTTTGTGTCCAAGATTTACCTTTACTGCCAAACGAGAAAACTTGATCTTTAAGAAAAGTTTTTCATTTTAGATTTGTATCAAGCTCTGAACTATATATCTAATACATCTACTCACCCACAACACTAAGACCACTGCCAGGTGAGTTGAATAACATTGATTATTGTTATTCAATAATATTGGTAAATAAACTGGTGACAGGATCATGGACACCTGAGGCTCATCTTGTGTATATGGGGACCAAAGGCCAGTCTGTCCACTCTAATCTCAAAAAAAAACCCAGTGTTTTCCAAACCTCTTAAAGAAATCACCAGTATCAGAACACCCAGTACACCACAGCCTGTTTAGCAGGCTTTTGAAGCTTAGCAAGCAAAGAGTTCATGGTTGTTAACCAATCCTCCAGCCTTCAGTTTCCCCAGATCCCAATTTGATTAAGCACGCTTGGGATGCATTGATCCCTGGAGGATCACCCCACACCTAAGACCACGCTGAAGGATCTGCTGTTGATGTCTTAGTACCAGACACCACAGCACCCCCTGCAGAGGTCCTGTGGAGCCACACCATGTGCCACACCAAGAGCCACCCTGGTGGCACCAAGGGGAAGCTCAAAACCCTAGGTGGTTTTAATGTTAATGGGTTTAAAGTTATAGCTCACCTGTCTATAGCTGAAATACAAATTTGGAAATTCTAAAAATGCATGTCATTTATAATTTAAAGTTTGCATGATTTTGCATGCCTTGTTAACATATTCTATTCTAGCGGATTTAAGAGCAATCATTAACACCAGACCTGTTCAATGGATATTGATGGCTATGGATATTCTACTTAGCAGCAAAGCCTTATGAAAGCCACAAGTTTGGTTTATAAACAACACAAGAATACCTTATTTGTCGACTAGTGCCCATTTTTATACATTATAAATATTTATTTATACAACATTTATTTCTGACCTATTAATCTGATTGGACAAGAGGCATTCCAGTGTGGTGGTAATAATAGACTGTTGCAGCACTGAAAGATTAACTACATGTGTCACTTTGTTTCAAATGTGTCCTAGCAATCCTAAATTGCACTATATGTTGGTTGCCATCATGGGAGACAGCAGGGCAAGGGAAGCTGCCTGCCAAAACCCACATTCAAAACCAATCACAGAAGCACTTTTAGCAAGAAAATAATATAATCTTATTTTAAACAATACTGTCTCCTTATTAATTGTTTGTAAGTCATTCCGAATTGGCCCTGATCCATTCATGTTTTTGTTTTACTTAGCTAGCATGAGCTACAAAGCTAACTAGCTGAATCACAAGGCTGAATCCCAAATTCCTCTTTCACCCCTGATCAAGGGCACTACATGTCATGTGGAACAAGTACAAATAAATTGTATATCCTACATGGTGCACTACCTTTCCATTTTATTGGGAATTCAACCATACACACCAAAAATAAGTGGAAATATAAAGAGAAACTTTATACTGTAGATATAAGATTTACAGAACTGTTCACCACCTCCATGGTTTATTTTCCTCACCTTTTGGTTACATAGTATAGGTAAGAATTTACTGCACCGATGCATCACACTACAAAAGGTACACTTCCCCTGTACTTTTGTTCACAGCATGGTTTATCACCCCCATAGATTTTCAGTTGTGTTTCAGGTACACATGTACAGTGCAACACTCAATACTCACTCACTGACTCATCGTCTATACCACTTTATCCTGTGTACAGGGTCATGGGGGCCTGGAGCCTATCCCAGGAGACTTAGGGCATGAGGTGGGATACACCCTGGATGGGGTGCCATTCCATCGCAGGGAACACATACATACACAAACTCATTCACACACTCTGGGAAATTTTGGGAAAGCCAATTAGCCTAATCTGCATGTCTTTGCATTGTGGGAGGAAACTGGAGTTCCTAGAGGAAACCCACCAAGCACGGGGAGAACATGCAAACTCCATGGACACAGAGACAGGGATCGAACCTGGCTGGGAATCGAACCCAGACCCGTGCCGCCTTAGTTCAATAATCAGGAAGAAAAAATAACATACAGCAAGACTGAAGTGTCAGTCTATAATGTGAAATGTACACAAAGTAGAGAAAATAATTTGTTTTGTTTAAACAGTTATTTGGCTTTTTTTTTTTTTAAAGAAATAATGCAATAAATAAAGCAGGTTCGCTGTGGACATTTTTATACCTCTCATTTATTTTTGATGAGAGAAACCTCTTACACATATCTACATAAAACAGTGACATCAGCTAATGATTTGTAAGTCAACAATCTGAAATCCCATCAGTCTTCAGGGCTAGTCTTAAAACATGGAGGTGACAGCCTGATGTAATTTTAAATGGCAGAAAAGCTATTCCATGGGTAAAACCCATTCTCTCTCTCTTCACACTCTCTATCGTACCCCCCCCCCCCATAGTTTCCTTAGGTCTAAAATCTAATGCCCTCTAAGAATGAAAGTTTATTATCACCAGAACACCAAGCGCTTTTCCTCTGCCATGTTTATCTGACCTGCTACCAAAATCTCGCTAGCAGCCAATCTATCAGTTTATCACCGCTACTTCATCACCGTCACTCGTGGCAGCTAAATACAAGCTCCAAATCTGCCACTACACACATCTGCACCATTGTAAAGCTGGTGCACAGCAGGCTCAGTAAACAGGTTCGCCTAAGGCCCAGCAAAATAAAACTCGTCGTTCTACCAGACAATAATGCAGCCACCACAGAAAGTCACAAATACATACAGTACAGTGTGTCCTTCTTTATGCATCTACTACCTGGACCACGCTAGAAGGCTGATTTTGAGACCCTCATGAACACTGGGTTTTCCCAGTGTTTACTTGGGTTTGCTTTGTGTTTTCCTCTCACATTTCCTATTTCAGTAGATTTTCTTTATTTGTATTATTTTCAACATTAATACTGAAGACATCAAAACCATGAAAGAACATACATAGAATTATGTGTTGAACAGAAAAATGTTAAACAACCAATAGTATGTTTTATTATTTTATTTTGTTCAAAGTAACTACATTTAGCTTTGATGACAGCTTACCACTATGGAACTATGGAATTTTCTCCTCAGATTCAGGTGTGCCCTGTAAAGAATTAATTTGTGGCTTTTCTGTCCTCTTAATGTGCTTTAGACCATCAGTTGTCTTGTGCAGAGGAAGGGTGGATATAGAGTCAATAGCCCTATTAGTGCTACTACAACTACTGTACAAAGCCATATTATGGCAAGAAGCACTCAGTTAAGTAAAGAGGAAAGGTAGTTCATCATTATTTTAAGAAATGAAGGTCAGTCAATCCAAAAAATCTCAAGAACTTTGAATGTATCCTCAAGTCCAGTCGCCAAAAACGCTTAGACAAACTTGGGTCTGTCCCAGGAAAGGAAGAGCAAGAGCTGCAGAGGATATGTTTATTAGAACTTAACATAATGCATAAATGTTTCTCAGAGTTCAAACAGCAGACATATTTTAACATCTACTGTTCAAAGAAGACTGCATGAGTCAGGCCTTCATGGTCAAATTGCGCCGAAGAAACCATTACTTCAGAAGAACAACAAGAAGAAGAGACTTGTTTGGACCAAGAAATACAAGGAATGGAAATTAAATCAGTACAAAACTTTTCTTTCCTGATGAGTCCCAATTTGAGATCTTTGGTTCTAATCACCATGTCTTTGTTAGACATAAAGAGGGCAAACAGATGGTTCCAGACAATGTTTTTTCAACTGTGAAGCGTAGAGGAGGAGCTGTGATGGTGTAGCGGTGCTTTGCTGGTGACACTGTTGGTAACTTAGTCAAAATTGAGGGCGCAGTTTAGAAACATGGCTACAACAACATTTTGCAGTGACATGCCATTCCATCTGGTTTGCACTTAGTGGACCATCGACCACCAAGTTTAGATAGTTTGAGATGAGTTGTACTGCAGAGTAAAGGAAAAGCAGCCAACAAGTACTCAACACCTCTGGGAATTCCTTCAGAATAGTTGGAAAACCATTCCAGGTGACTACCTCATGAGTCTGACTGAGAGAATATTAATAATATCAGGCAAAAGGTACATAAAAAAAATATTAAACATATTCTGGGTTATTTAACACTGTTATAATTTTGTTCAGTCATAATTTCAATGATATTAGTATTAATATACAATGTTGAAAACATTAAATAAGAATAAAGAAAAAACATTAAATAAAAAGGTGTGCCCAACCTGTCTGGTACTCTTTGTGGGTTATTTTATGGCAGACATTCAGTATTTCAGAGATAGATTCCAGGGTCCAGGATCATGGATGTTTTCCTACTTTGCACCCAGTGTTTTTATAGATAGACTCTGTTGTTTCAGGGTTAAACTCCAAGGGACTCCTGAAATTAGCTTCAGGGTCAAGAATGTGTTTCCACCTTTTGCCCCATGTTCTGTGAATACGACATCTCAGGTTCTCAGATGTTTAATTATTGTTTAGGAAATGTGTGATATGTGATTTGTGTAATTACAGATGTAGGGTCAATTTAGGAACATTGTCATCCATAACTCCCACCTTCTGAAAATGGGTGTTCAAGCATGGGGTCACATGTTCTAACACAAAGCCATACAATTAGTCTCTTACAATAGCAAGTGCTTTCTCTGCATGTGAATGTTGTGAATGAGTGTAACACTGTGAATGTACGTACTGAAAAGAAAGTCTACCAGAGTGCGAAGGAAAGAGAATGGCTGGCAGCACTGCAGCTGTCTGGAGTGCTGGAGCAGCGTGTGGCATGGCTGGCAGACACTGGCTAAGTGATTAGGGAGTGCCAGGCTAACATGGCGCCATATTTAGCATCCGCGGGGGGCACTCCTTCAGGGCCCTGCCAGATGTTAGGAACTGCTGTGGCGTGCATGGAGAAGCACAGCAGCAGTGAGCACAGCAAGTCTGCCATCGACTTGGAATACGAGTGAATATACCCTACTTGATAGCACACACACATACACGCTCATTCACTTCTCTCTCAGCAGATGCTATGCTAACAAGTGCCCCCTCTATATTTCTGAGCCAGTCTCCTCCCCTACAGTTTGCAGGGACACTCCACATGCGGGGAGGGGATGACCAAGATAAAGTTTTGACTGGCAGGACCATTTGTTTTAATCAGGTGTTTGCAGCCACTCGTCTGACCTCCATTAGTTGAGATTTTAATTGAAATTAACCCCCACTACTACCCCAATTAACCCTCTCCCCCCGTGTGCGCCCACCACACTCCCAGCATCTGTTCTAAGAGAAGCAGGGCAGAGGGAGAGGCTACTAGTGCCCAGGGAACAGAACCGAAACTCTGACATGACACACAGACATTCAAACACACTAACAGAAACTTGTGGCGAAGGCTTATGGTAGTTGGGATGTAGAGCTGTACAGAGCGAGGGAAAGAAATTCACATTTCCTTGGCTACCGAAGTTGATTTATGATGCACATGAGGACTTGCTGACTGAAAAGTTCCCGAGCATGGTGGCACTGCAAGTCCTTTCAGCCCGCCTCGTCCCCTTTGCACACACACATATCACGTCTCCAAGTGAGCTCAGCCAGCTGGCTGTCGGGTCGAGAGAAGTATCTGCTGGCCTCGACAAGGACAAAATGGCATAGTCCCAAATCTCTGACATGCAGCCATCCCTCATGCAGACCCCCTCCCTTTGCTCCTAGACACTCACTAGAGCCTAACCCTGACTCTGAGGGCCACACCACAGGGTCAAAAGTACAAGTCCTGGTGGGCAAATGCCCTTGAGCAAGGTGCTTAAGCTAAAATGTCTGGCAAGCAAAGCTGCCTCATTAATGTAGTTAGTTTGAAACTACAAGCATTCAATAAATATATGGCTTTTTTTGCAGAGAAAAGAAGCCATGGAAATTGTGCATTATAGAATAATTTGAGTGAAAATAGGGGAGACAAAGGAAGGATAACTATATCTGGTAAACTTTACATTCAAATTTTTGGGGATGTATGGTCATGAGATGACCAAAATTTCAGAATCAACTTCTAGTACATTTTCCACAAAGTGAAGAGACCATGATACTCTCATTACAGCTGATGACATCATTGTTGACAGCTGATGACAACATTATTCCCCTTAAAGCGTTATTTATTTGTCCTTAGGTTTATTCATCTCAATTTAGCTTTATAACAGTTTCATGTTCTTGGATGAAAATGTAACTGTAAGGAATACAGTGTTGTCCATGAGGTTGGCACCTTATGTATGTTACAATTTGATATGATACAACACTACAATACGATGTAATTGGTGATACAATATGATGGTGCAGTAGGGCAGAATTTATCTCTTAAAGAATCATCAACGAATATTCGGTTGTGCTGCATTTTTACCATAAAAACCCATTGTTCAAATAGTTTGGTTAAATTTTTTGAGGGTTGGTGTTAATCTTAGTGTATGGTGTTGCACATTGCATAAGGCGGTAAGCATATCAACACCTAACAGTTAACGTTTGGTACCAACCATGAACAGATGCCAAAATCTATACATCTGAAACATTTGATATGAGACAAGTGGACTATGGAAAAAGCACAGTTTCTGTTGGATCTGCATTTTGGATCCCAAGCACCAGTACTGTCTGTAGTCCTGCGCAGGACTTAAGCTGTAAAGCTGAAAAGCAACCACCTTGCAAAATATACTTAAAAAAAACCTACCTGCGAATGGCTTCGTTTAGAAAGC
Source organism: Leiocassis micropogon (assembly GCA_028565275.1). Taxonomy (NCBI): domain Eukaryota; kingdom Metazoa; phylum Chordata; class Actinopteri; order Siluriformes; family Bagridae; genus Leiocassis; species Leiocassis micropogon. Next base: position 20,503,396 of record JAOVVA010000052.1, on the reverse strand, counting down.
AGTCTGGAGCTTAGAATTGGTGGATACATCTGTCAGGAACAAATTACAGTCAGGATTAGGATTGGGATGAATAACCCAGTGTTTTATCAGTGGGCCCATGTTCCTGTGCAGAGTGGCTTATATTTCATGTAAACATAACCCAGATGCTGCTGGGTGGGAGCAGATTCAATTAAGATACAAGACAACTTTGTTAATGCCGCCATATCTTAATACCCCTGCTGCAAGTGGTAATGAATCTGGCACAGAGAGGGGTGAAGAAGAGGAGTTTGGGACAGCACCGTGAGTCAGCTGATGAATCCTGCTCTCTCTCTTTCTCTCTCTCTCTCTCTCTCTTTCCCTCTTTCTATCTTTCTCCCTCTTTCTATCTTCTCGGGTTTGGGTTTGATTCCGGCCTTGGCGTCTGTGTACATGAAGTTTGCATGTTCTCCCCGTGCTTGGCGAGTTTCCTCCAACATAATCAGGTTTGGTTTTCTCCCACAGTCCAAAGACATGCAGATTTGGTATATATATTGCTGTTGTCTTCCTTGTTTTTTAGTTAGCAACCATTGTTGTTGATTATTTTGATTATTTAATGGCTCAGATAACTTGCTTTTCATACTTATAATATCAGGCAAAGGAATTCTTAAATAAAATGTTATTATGTGGGACAAATTAAAGAAATGTGACCAATGTTTACTCTAACAGTCATCAAAGTGCCTAAAGATACAATTTTACATTTGTTTGTTTATGAAACGACCTCCGCAGCCACCTCATTTCCCCTCTTATCTGTTCCAACCACTCTGCATTCAGCATCACCAGTGTACTAATCACTGGACTGATCATCTGTCATCATCTGCAGCTGTTTCTCACTGGTTCAGGTCTTTAAGTAACATGTGTTTTAAAACTTAAATGATTCATATGTCACTGTGTGGCTTAACAAAAAAAAAAAAGTCAGAGGAACTGGACTTAAAAGTAGAATTAAAATTTTGCCAAAAATTCCTTCCTTCAAGAACCCTGGTTAACTATTCCTCAAGACTACATTACTAATACAATAAAGTCTGGCTCTTTGGAAGCAAAATATGAAGAAATGATGGGTGCACAGTACGTTACATGTTTGAAATACAGCAATCCCCCAAACTCTTTTTTTACTTCATACTTCATTTAGCATACTTGACTTTGTCATCAGTTAAAAAAACTGGGACAGGGTTTAGCATTTGTAGTTGTTCTTTTGACTGCATCCATATGAAATGTAATAAATCTTTCAGTGTTTTGTGTGAGATTGGCTTGTGGTTATAATATTTGTAGATTAATCTCCATAGCTGAATTTTATTGACATTCAAAAGCCACTGGCTACTTGACTCTATTAGAAGACCTTTTGTTATGAGCTAATGGCATCTTAGTCTCGAAGTGTGTGTGTTGATTTATTGAAAGTGGCACCAGACAGCTTCTGTTTAAAGTCTTACCAAGTACCACAAAACCTTATTTTCATCTAAGGACAAATTCCACAGTAGTGTGTGACACTTCGAATCAGCTGCAGGTCTTTATTAATATTTATTGTCAGGAGCAGCCTGGTGTTAAGACATCAAAATAGGCTTCAGGTAGAACTTAGTGGACTTAAATACTTATCCAGGTGATGTGCACTGGATACTTGTCCTTAGAGAAAATACATTAAAGCCTGCTAGTGTCAAAGATTGAGATGAAGACAAGCAAAGAAAGCAAGGGAGTGGAAAGAAGTGAAGCCAAGGATTCTACATTGGGTGGCTCACATACACCACACAAGTTATTTTTGGGAAATGGCAATCAGAGCTAAATTAAGTTTTCAGACGTGTTCCATACAAATGTGTGCAGAGTGCCACTGAAGTATATATATTAACCATGTTGATTTACTGTTAATATCAGTCTTAGGTGATTGGATCATAAACACATACAGATTTGAACAGGGTGAAGGAATGAAGACTATTTGTGTCAATCTACTCATTCTCACAGTTATTTCTTATTAAGACACAACATGTGGCATTCATGTTGTAACCATTAATTCATTATTGCATCAATAGATTTAAAGTAGTTTATAAGTTACACAAACCATGATAAAATGTAAGATGACGGTATTGCTAAAACTTTCATTTAGTTTTATTTATTTAGGAAATGTCATCTCATGGCCAAATTTTAGCACCTTGAGTTTTTGTTTCCTATTTGCTTGTATTTCTGGCTCCTTTTTTGGCAGATTTGTTGTCATATTGATAAAACGTGATCATAGATGGCCAGTGAAGATGAATAAAGATGCATAAAAATACCAAGTAGGAACACCTTGGCTTTCATCTTTTTATCAAGTTATCCAAAACAGCTTATAGATTACAGATTACTAGTTTGAAAAGGATAGAAATAGCCCAAGAAATTCCATGTAGAACACTTTGTGTATGTGTAAAATGGATTTTTGGGGGACTTGGATTCATTTAGTGGAATCAGCTGAGTTAGAGTGCAATTATTAAGGTGACAAAACCTGAAAATCTCAGTAGAAATGAAATGCCTGGCCAAAGATAAATTTCAAAATATAACAAAATGAAAAGCTTGAAAAGCTATGGTCTTCTTTATTTCTAAAAGAGTTGCAATCTCCCTAGAAAGCGTTATTTTTAGCAGATGCAAGTTATCTCTATGATACTTGAACATTCTCTTATTAATATACGCTTCTTCTTCTTCTTCTTCTTCTTCTTCTTCTTCTTCAGTGTAAACCATGCATGCTCCTATCTTTTTTTCCCCATTTTTGCTCTTCATTAGTTTGGTGGTAGCCTGCTGCACTGAGACATGCTAAAAGTTAATGAAAGCATAGGAAGGGAGGTAGTGTTCTAGCCCAGATAGCAACAGGGAGCAGCCATGGCTCTGAAGCGCCGTGACAGCATGCAAATAGAGAGAGTCTATACAGGAGACAGAGATGGTGAGATACATAGATGGATGGAGAGAGAGGGGAAGAAAGAGAACGGGTGCATTAGACAACAAATAGAAACAGAATACAGATATGCACAGAGGCAGTGGGGAGGGGTGGAGAGGTTGCTGTAACAATAATTCATTATTTGTCTTGTTTTACAAATGCCGTTTCTCCAGACATTCAATTTATTGCAGCACCGAGGAGCCTCATCTCAACGCAGGGAGATGTCAGCACCATGGAGAGCTCTCGCGTCTCCCTGTGTGACAGCACTCCAGCACCCAAGAGGGAGCCGGCAGCGCGGGGGCGCACACACACACACACACACACACACACACACACACACACACACACACATATATTAGAAAGAAAAGAGGGTATGTGTGTGAAGAGACAACAACCTGTGTCCAACAGGGGCCCCTTCTTTCTCCAACTTCCCCCTCTAAGTTAAGCCCAGAAAGGAATTCATTAAAATCTAAGTCCTCCTGAATTGCACTCGTAATCCGACAGATGAATGGCAGAGCATGAAATCTGCAGTTTACATTGACAAAAGTTACAAGTTGGGGGAGGGGCAGTGGGGCGTGCAGTGGATTAGGCCACGTGGGCCTTAATGCCGGAATAATTTGATGTAGCTACCAATTTGCTGCATATGCACTCCCTGGCACAAATCCCACTTTCTTCATACTTCGGAGAAAGTTTTAGGAGAGAGTGATGGTCTGCACACTTACTAAACTGCTCTCCTTCACATTATTGCGCTTTTGTATACTTAGTCACTCATAATGGGATTTATATAGGCTACTGCAATAACATTTAAACTACAATAACATTTAACCTATAATAACATAAACTATTAATAAGCAAGTATGCATAGTTACTTAATTAAATCATACATATTTTTAGTCTTATTAATTGTTGTTGGTAATTAAGTAGTTTAAAAATGATTCCCTTGGGAAGACATGTTCTTCTCATTTTCAAGATTTTAATGAAATCAAATTTAAAGAAGTCATTTTTGGTATTTATGATTTATGATGTCAATAATGATTTCTCACTTACATAAAATCTCCATGGGTCAAATTTTGCATCATGTCCAAAATAATACCCTTTTCTAATGACTCCTGGAACCTTAATTTATTGGCTTTCCTTTCTCTATTCTGCAATTAACATAATTTTTGTTAATTAAAAAATAATTTTTCCTGGAAAGGCAAAGAGCTACAAACTAAATTATCTAACGTACACATTTGACAGGCCAAATCTTGATCAGAGCTTCCTATTGCATTAACTACAGTTCTTCTGAAAATACACTAACAGCTTATATCCAGCATGATTAGTCATAGAACAAAATATTTCAAAAGAACTGCAAAATGCTACTTTTACTGAAAAAAGAAGCAATTTGCAAAAAATTAGATAAATGAAAATGCCAAGTGTAAACAGTTTTCTTTACCTACTTCTGATCAGATCATCCAAGACGTATTGCTAAGTTGCTAGACGCTATCCAAATCAGGCAGGTAGAAATAGCACACATGTTTCCAAATACAAATCTTTTAGTATGTATATAGGGGGATTTATCAGGCCCTAATTTATTTAGGGAAATTATATTTTAACAAATTTTAAATTAAAAGCATAACCGCCACTAGAAGCATCCACTTCAGGAATGATTTCAGAGCATCTTCCTCCTTCCATCAACGGTTTAAAGACTGCTGTTTTGCCTAAACATTGGTTACACAGTAAAACTCCCAGACCACTCAAAGGCTATTCCCACACTATTACCCAGACTGACAATCAGCGCAGTTGACCACAGAAACAATTGGCCCTATTCAGAGCCTCCACACGTACTCTCCGACCCCCTTCTCCACCCACAATTAATCCCAGCAAACACATCTGATTGAATCTTTTCAAGCAAATTCTCTGCCTGGGCGTCTGTTAGTTCACTTCTTGTCAACATCTATTAAAATATGCTTTTCATTTTTGCATTGCCATCTTGGAAAACACTAGAAGGAAAGCAGAGAAACCAAAAAAAGGGGCCTGAAAAAAAAAGGATGCCGCCAATCCTGCCATCTTCAACTTTAATCAACTGTACTATGGCACCCCCCCCCTCCCTCCACCCCATAATAATATGCTGTTTGGAATTCAGAAGGCAGACTCCACATCAATCATTCGCCGTGATTTTTTTTTCTTTCCCCGCCGCAATAAATATGCAAATGAGGTGAAGCCAGTCACTGGTAATTTCAAGCTGCAGCTCACTAGTGTTAAAAAAGGACACGAATTTATTAATTGCCGCTGGCCAAAGGAATCCTATTTCTGTGGGCATTGATTACAAAGCAGCGTCAGTGATTATTGATGCTGGTGGCCCACTACCTGGCGATGGATAGAGAGGGCAGGCATTTCGGGGGCAGATTATCATGATCACCAGCACAAAGAAAGGCCTAACGCTTCTCAGCATGGAAAAAGCCTGGCAATAAAACCAACCTGAAGAGAAGATTTAATTGTAAACTAGTTTAATGATAAATGATTTAAAGTGTGTGCCATGGATGTGCACCAATGTTCAGATCATGCAGATCACTGGACTAGCAGTCCTAGTGGTGCCTGGAGATGTGGCTGGCAGATTTAAATACTTGCTGTACAGCACAGTGTGTGACACTGTAAAGTGTGTAACGTAACACTACAACATGTATATGCAAATATAACTTAATATATATAACTTATGTATTTTTTTATTTGTTTTTTCATTTATAACATATAACAACGAATAGCAATTAGCTGAATAAAACTTTACTTAGTACTTTACATGATTACTATAATTAATTCTTCAATCTTAGCTACTTCATAACAATATCATAAAATCTGTCTATCAGACAGCTTATGAATCTTTCTGTAAAATATTCTCTTAGCCATACTGCTAAAAACATTTATGGAAACACTTTGTCCCAGTTTGACTTGAACGCCCTTTATATACACCAGGGGCCTTCAAGTCCAACTGGGACAAAGTGTTCCCTTATTTTATTTATTTATTTATTTATTTATTTTGCACAATATATGTCTATATGTAAACTAAACAGTAATCTAAACAATATGTAATCTAAACAAATAAGTAATCTAAAAAGCTAATAGAACAATAATGTCTTTCCCAAAAAAGTAAATTGTTGTTTATATTTGAGCAAATGTCTTTAGGTTTAGTGATTTTATATTCCAGATCATAAACCTTCTCTGGAGATCAGGATCTTTTTAGAAAGTGTTTAGAAAGTGACATCCTTATTATTTATTATTATTTTAATATTTATTAATATTTTTTCAATTTATATTCCATTATAGCTTACTATTTATATAATTGTTTAAATTAATTATTCTAACACTGTGAGACCCCATTAGTCTTATGTTGCACCTTCATGGCTTTGTGCCCTGGTGCACAGCCATGTTGGAACAGGATGCGCCATCCCCTAACTTTTCCCACAAAGTAGGGAACATGAAATTGTCCAAAATGTCTTGGTATGCTGAAGCATTAAGAATTCCTTTCACTGGAAGTAAGAGGCCAAGCCCAACTCCTGAAAAACAATCCCACACCAGTTCCAACATGACTGCGCATCAGTCCACAAAGCATTGTCTATAAATGAGACATGGATGAGCGAGTTCGGTGTGGAAGAACTTGACTGGCCTGCACAGTGTCCAGACCTCAACCCGATAGGACACCTTTGTGATGACTTAGAGCGGAGACTGCGAGTCAGACCGTCTCATCCAACATCAGAGTCTGACCTCACAAATGCGCTTCTGGAAGAATGGTCAAAACTTCCCATAAACACACTCCTAAACCTTGTGGAAAGCCTTTCCAGAAGAGTTGAACCTGTTATAGCTGCAGCCAACATCATATTATAGGTGGGCCAACATCATATTAAACCCTATGGATTAATAATTGGATGGAGAGATCCAGTTGCTAAATATTTATTGAATGATTGAAAATTTGATGGATTTGTATAAATCCAGATCGCATCTTTTCAGTCCACATTTTTTGGTATTTTGTTATATAGCTACCATACCTGAAAATAAACCATGTATTAAATACACATATTGAAATTTTTGGTGTCTATATATATATATATATATATATATGTGGACCAGTGAGGAGACTCGGGTACAAACACCATCTTAATGTATGTAAGTAGGTTAGCCAAGAGTCAAACAAAATAAAGCAAAGAAGCTTTGACTAGGCACTTTGACTAGTTCGTAGCTAGATTCCTATGTTTTTATTTGCTTTGTTTTGGATGTGCAGCAGAAAACCACTGTTTTGCTCAATACACAGGGAGCCAGTTATCTCATACTTATCTTCAGTTCTTCAGAAAATAGCCTCCATATAGAATTCTCCAGGTGAATATAAGTGAATCCACACATGCTGAAGCTGAAGCCATCTTAAAAAAATTCTAAAATCAACTAAAATGGACAGGATTGAAATATATAATAGGTATTGGGTATGTTATTATAGGCATTATAGCTGCCCTTGCATTACAACAGCACACTATGACTTGAAATATTCTCAGTGAGGCCACCAAAACATACGAGTAGGTGTGAGGGTGACAATGAAATTTGGTATTCTGAAGTGCGCCCCATGCCCATTCAGACACCAAGGCAAATGTGCTGCATTTGCAATTACAGACATACAAGTACAAACCTGTCAAGGAAAATCTACACCTGAAAGAATGTAAATTGATGCTCAGAGACAAAAGTTGGAAAACAAATACAACAGGAAAAACAAAATAAAATAAAATAAAATAAAATAAGGCCACAGTGAACTTCCTGTCCGAGAAATTTCATCTCTCATAAATAATGGCTGTAAACTTTTCCGGCAGTGCCAGCTAATTAATTCTCTGCTATACACAAAAGGGAAATGTCGGGTGACAAATGGGAGCATGACTTGAAAGCTGCCAGATCTGCAAAACATTTTCTACTTCAATTTATAAGCAATTTTGTTGTAAATCATCAACCAGAACTGGCTAGTTTAGGACTGTGCCTGTAGTGCTGCAACATGAACACTGTTTCACCGACGTGTGCGTGCGTGAATGTGTGTGTGTGTGAGAGAGAGAGAGAGAGAGAGAGATGAGATGAATGTTTATGGGGTAAGTGTAAGAGAGTGTAAGTTTGTGTGAGAACAAAGAGAAGGTCTTCACTGCAGTTACAGTCTCTCATCTCATTCTCTAAACCGCTTATTCTGTTGTACAGGGTCACGGGAGGTCTGAAGCCTATCCCAGGGAACTCGGCCACAGGGTGGGGGTGCCAATCCATTGCAGGGCACACTCACACACACAGTCACACACACTACAGGTCATTTGGAAATACCAATTAGCCTACCCAGCATGTCTTTGAGCTATGGGAGGAAACCAGAGTACCTGGAGGAAACACACGAGGCCATGGTCCAAACCACTACACCACCATCAGTTACAGTCTCACATGTTTTTATTATATATATATACATAGATCAAATGTAATAAATTCTATGTAGATCACCATTTTAGTAGGAAATGAACCATAAAGCATGCTTATTTTGACATATATAGAGATATGCATTCTCTCTCATCAAAGAGAGAATGCATTTCACAAACAACCTCAAGAATCTTTGCTTAAAAGTAGCTGGAACGTAGAGATGGTTAGAATAATAGAGATGCCTTGATGTTTTTTTTTTTTATTACTCTGTGGAATTACTAATATAATTTGAGATATTGTAAAATAACCAGGCCTAATGTTACCAAGTTTTGTTTTTGGGTGCTCTATATTTCTATATCTTTTTCCACTTGATTGATCTTCATTTTAATTTGAAATTTTTTTTGTTGCATTGTTTACCACTGTGCATGAGACAATTCAATCACACAAACATCGACACATAAGATTGAAGACAGAAACGGCCTCAAAACTCTCTCTATTTCTCTCAATCACTCTCGGGTTAGGCTTCGTGCATAATATCTAAACATTATTCTCTAGGATGGAAATAAATGACTGGGTAATGGGAGCTCACCAGGGTGACAGGAAACCTCATTCATTTTGCGGTACAGTAGTAGAGCACAGATAAAATGAGGCCTAGCCTGAATGCTTTCCCCAAATTAGCTGTTTCAACCGAGCCCCCGCTTCGGCGTGATTCCAGCTCAACGGCAGCGAAATTGGCACTGTGTGTTGCTCCACATTCAAGCCAGATAGGCAGCCCCAGTGCCGCTCGCCTCACTATGCTTCCTCTCACTACTAATCAGCACACTCTTAAAGAATATGCATCCATATGTGACCACCTGCAGTGATTCTTCTTTCCTAATGTCCACAACTTAGATAACCAAACAAGACAGGGTAATGTAACACATTAAATGATTTCAATAGGAGAAACCCACTCCGTTTTACCCAATCAGGTCAAATTATACACAAAACATAAAGTGCGTGCATATAGACCAGAGGTCTGGTTCAACAGTCTTAACCTGTGGTGTCTATTAGACTCAGAGTAAACACTGCCACAGTGTGGTGACCTTGAGTACCGCAGACATAATTAGGTTGAACTTCAGGCAAAGTGATCTATAAGACATCCTACATCTTAACGTTTACTTTTACTTTCTTTTCCTACACTGTGCTAGCACATCGCACCCAAAGCCCCACTAAAGCCAAAAACTATCCAAGCAGAACTTACACCATTCATTATTCTGGCCTCTCCCTCCCCTGTGTTCATTAATTATGTTTCACAGATTTTCCCAACCTAGTCTTCCTCATAATAGGGTCTCTAAAAACCAGGGGATTCCAACCTGATTCATTATTTCCAGCTTTTGTTTTTAATTAACTGCATGGCTACTCCATGTTTGGGAGACTGTAGGTGGGAGTTGAGGTGTTTAGCGTGGATTTTACACAGCGAGTGCTTTTTCCCTTTCTTAGAATGAGGTAAATGGACAAAGACGGCAAACATGTGATTCCAGTCAGATCAAGGAACTATTCCAAGATTATAATTATAATCAATATAACTACAGTCATACACTCACTGACTACCTTAATAGGATCAGCTGTACACCTGCTCAATCAAAAAATCAACAAAAAAGCTTTTTTTCCCCACCAATTTTCAACCGTCCAGTTTCTGTAAGTCCTTGCCCTCTACTGTTGTAGACTATCTGCTTGTGTTGTGCTTTCTGAGTTGCTTTTTTTTTCCCACCAACAACCACTGTTGTTGATGAGTTTGGAGATGTGAACCACCCAAAAACCCCACATTGTTAATTTTATTTGGAGGTAGCATGCTCATCCTGTTTAAAATTGTAAGTTTATAATGATTTGTGATAATTCAATATCATGCTTATGCCGCAACCAAAATGTTTTGCTCCACATTATTTAGTGGCCCAATACGCACTGGTATAAAACTATTTTTCTACCGCCATACATGCGTAACTACTAATGTGCAGCGCACCCAGGAAACTTTTTCTACATACAGGTACTAACGCAAAGACAAAGCCATGCGCCCACCCACCCACATGCACCACTCAATTTTGTCTGTAATCTGTCATCTTGCCTCTAGTTTTAATTCCTGTTAACTGCATGGTTGCGTACCACTGCTTCATTCATTTTAATGGAATTGAATAACAGCGCCGCTTGGCTGCACCCGCACAAGGCTGCTTTAATTGGAATGAATGCTTAAAAAAGTGAAAAAAAAAATGCTGCTGGTTTTCTAGGGAAAAGAACTGCATTTGTCTTAGGTGACTTCTGCATGGTGCAGAACACCTGCATGTCAAAAACTTTTCAGTGCATATTTCAGAGCGGAAAAAAAGAAAATTACTTAATTAAAAATGCCACATTGATTTTTCCCTTTTTGATACATTAAATTCAATCATAGATAAATTTCACTTTTTTTCTGAATGCCATGACCTTTTAGCAAATTTTGAAATAATATTACTTTTGGAAAAAGAACAAGTTTTATACTGGTTTTAAATAATTAGATGTCTAATCCATGTGTATTAAAAATGAAAAAAAAAGGAATTTACATTTTAATAATTATATTAAAATATAATATAGAAATCTATTGAATGGAAATATACAGTAATATTTTCAGGATCAAACTGCCTTATCTTAACTTGATGGTCTTTCAGTTGTTCCTATCAACACTACATTTTACCATTCCATCCACACAACCTGGGACAGTGTTTACACTGAATGTCCTTCCTGATGCAACCTTAACACTGCATCCAAAGGCTTGGGCACTAGTGGGGAATCAAATCAAGGCATCTACATGGCAGTGGAGAAACCTACCACTGAGTTACCCATGCACTTTACCGTACCTTCTATATACTTGCTAAACAAAAGAAATGAAAATAAGTAACTTTGTTTACAAGTTTACAAGAATAAATGCAATTCATGCCTGCTTGATTGCATCCTGAAGATCATGCACAGAAATTTTCTACAGGAGCTCACATGAGAATTCCCCAGTTTTAGGCATTTTTTGCAGAGATGAGACCGGCTTCAGAAAGTAAATGTTCTGCCACATATTTGTTCCTTCCATTAACTAAACCAGCTGATGCTAATTAGCTCTTCAGCCAAGGCGAGAACTAATTAGAGACATCACTTGTTTTGTGCACAGGGAGAACTATAATACATGACATGTGTGCATATGTTGCCTTAATACTTTTGGTCACCATACTTTTTTTCATATCCTATTATGACAGAACAATAATGGATGCTAAGAATGTAACAAAAAAGATCAGACTCTATCTGCACAAACTGTAATGTGTACATAGACAAATCTTATAAATGTATATATTTACCTCCAAGAAACTGATTTCATATTTCAAAGGATTGGTGGAAAAAATGCTGATTCGGCAGTCCTTAATGCACAGAGGCATATTAAAGATTGTAGCAGAGTATCTAGAAATAATTTCACAGAGTTTGAGTGATTTGTTACTGTCCACATCTGGTGAACCTCAATTTCCTGTTCTTGGCTGACAGGAGTGGAACCTGATGTGATCTGTGGTGTAGAACATTTACCTCAAGGTTTGATGTTTTGTGCATGCTAAGATGCTTTTATGCTCACAATGGTTGTAAAGATTGATTATTTAAGTTGATACAATTTCCTCTGACCTTACTTATCAACCATGCATTTCCATCCACAGAACTGTGGCTCATGCATTGGTTTTCTTTTATGCACCATTCTGTGTAAACTCTAGAGACTGTTGTGTGTGAAAGTCCCAGGAGATCAGCAGTTTCTGAAATGAAACTGGGAAACAAGCACATTTGGCACCATCAACCATGCCATGTAAACCATGCAACATCACTGCGACCACATTTGTGCCCCATTCTGATGCATGATGTGAGCATTAACTGAAGCTCTTAACCTGTGTCTGTTTGACTTGCACTGCTACCCCATGATTGGCTGATTGGATAATTGCATGAATGAGTCTGTTTGTTACAGCCTGTTACACTCACTCAGTCATGCAATATTAAAATGCAATTTGTTTAAATGCAATATTGGCACATTATTATTTACTTCATTCATCTTCAGTAGCGTTTTCAATAGTTTTTATTGTAAGGTTTATGGTTGATCCAGTGCCAACCCCATGAACAATGGGCACCATGTGGGAATACAGCCAGGATAGAATGTGATGTTTCGTGATGTATCTAACCAGTATCTAATCTACTTTCAGGCATTTTTTGGACAGTGGTGCGAGAATAAAAAATCCAGAGAAATACAAAAATCTATACAGAAGCCAGTAACACAAGCTGCCTGCTATTTTCCATTGACTTTCAACAGTGACTGGGAAAGTTTTATGGTTGAATCATTTTCCATTAAAACACATTTGACATAAAATTAAACTCCCAAAAACTTCCATATTATTCATTTATTTAGAATTACCAGAGAAGGCCTTAGTTTGTTTGGAGACTTTAAGAAAAGTCTCCTGTCAGAAGCTTCTTTATGAAGAAGAGAAGATTCTGAGAGCATGCACAGCTTCATCAGAAATAGAATTTCTATTATAAGATATATATCATAATATAATTGTTTTATCTGACTACTGAATAATTTAGGTTGATTTCTAGTGCTTATGTGGTACTTTAATTTAAACACACACACAAAAAAGATGTGAAACCTCACTTTTGAGTATTTTAGGGTTGTCAAACATTATACCGTTATATAACAAAAGCATGATAATAAACCTATGCTTATAGTTTTTTCTGACCAAATAGACATCAAATATATTGTAGACGTTATTAATACTAATTAGTATTAGTAATATT
>JAOVVA010000052.1:20476849-20488185 GCA_028565275.1 Leiocassis micropogon | reverse complement strand
AGAGCTAAATTTTAATCACGTGTGTAAAAAAAAAGTACAATTAAAAGAATGACAACAATGACTGTGGAAGTAAAGAAACTCAGTCTTTTTTTTTTGCTAGTGTATATCATATTCATATATATTATCATATATTGTTCCCTCCCCTTCAACCTAAACTCATTTTTATGTACTTTTTGTCAGATCAGGAGCATTGTTTAGATTGTAGAAATAAATATGTTCTAAAACGAAAAAATACACAAGAATGACTTCAGATGGCTTTTAAAAATTGAACCCTATTTTCAGCCTGAAATACAAAAAAAAGGCAAAAGAAAAAACCTTACAATTTCTCAAAAGATGCATAAAAAGAAGAACAGAATGGTAGATAAATAGGGAAGGCATGGAGAAAGGAGAAAGAAAGGACCTGCTCAAAATCCAAAGCATGTCAGCTCATGTGTGAAACATAGTGGCCTGGGTTTTTATGCCTGCCAGTCAGACTAACTCACTCGTCTTTATTGATGTGACTGCCAGCAACTGAGGGATGTATCTGGAGTGTCAAGAAGCATCTCAACTTCTTGGTTCCAACCAAATGTCTCCGAACTTCTGCTTTCAGAAAGACAATCACTTGAGACATAATACCATAGTGACTATGGAGTTCTTCAGGGTCAAAAAGTGAAAATGTTCTTGTCTGAATGAGTCAGTTGCCCAATTTGAACTCTGTTATATTTCATTCACTGAAGACTGCAAGCAAAAAATATTAGAACAAGCAATAAGTGAAAATGTCTGTTTACAGCCCTGGCACAACCTGATCAGTGAAGATGTCCTGTCGTTATTTTGAATAAAAAGTTGAATTTGCTTCTTGCACTGTAATCCCAAATCACAGATAATATTAGTCAACTTAATATATAGTTGTTCTATTTTTGTAATCAACCATGTGGCAGAATTAAAAGTGTCCAAATTTAAACATTGTTTGAGACTAGTTTGCAAAATTGTTGTAATTTCAAACCAAGAAACCATGAGCTACATCATACATGACACAAGTTATTCATAATGCCTTTTATAATGCACAGAATACTTCCTGTGTTAGTTTATCACACTTGATGAAACTAACATGGAAAGGTCCAGCATATGGCATCTATGTTTCCATTAATGATGTTCATCAGAACTGAAACTAGAGGAACGTTCATACTAGAATGTAAACCATATTCATTTATAAGTTTCAGAGTTGCATTGGTGAATGGATGTTAAATAATTTATAAATCAGAATTACTAAACACAGACTGTGGTCATTTTAAATATACAGTAAATATATGCATGTGCATCCTTATTCACATTCGCCTTCAGCACACACAAATAAAAAGCTGACACCTGGAGGAGGAGTGCTATATTGAGATCCCACAATCAAGATTTTAAAATGTCATTTAAAAACATTCAATACTCTGAACGTGCATTTATATTTAACATGTCTACAAGGTCAGGCAGAACCAATAGCCAATGTCCAATCAATCTCAGATTTGAATTTAAAGAGCTGTGGCCTCCTGGGTGACAGAGCGCGGAGTCAGCGGCGTGGCTAAGCCCCAGGCTCAGGAGGGCCCCGGCAGGCCTGTTTAACTCCCAGGACCATGATTAATTCATAGTGGATTATGTGCTGGGTGCAGTGGGGGCACTGCTGGGCTCCTTCAAAACTAAAACCACACAGATAAAGCCTCGCCGCCTCCCAAGACACCAGGCTCAATTTGATGCCCGACTTTCCTTGCCTCTGCACCTATGTAGGATTTTTTTTTCCCTGATGCATCCTAGAGGGATTTCATTGGATGCATCTGACTTTACTGTTTTATTTCCTCCAGTCTATGAAATGAGATGAATTGTTGGGTGTTTAGAAATAGGTTTGCTCCTCTGCAAATTGAAATATCTTTGTTTCTGTTTGTTCAGATACAAGAGCAGTGTTCTGGATATCTGATGAGGTTTTTCAATATTTTTCATCCAGGCTCAGAGAAAAAAAGAAAAAGAGAAAAAAAAAGAAAGAAAGCCTATGCAGTATCATTTATGTAACATATTTACTGTGACTAAAGTGTGTACTTTCTGTTTTTAGGCATCACAGGAACTATCAAAATGCAAAATGCATTTTTGTGCTTGTATGTGCGTGTTTTAGATTTTGCGATCTCCCTGAAGAGTCCATTAATAAATTGTGAATATGCTTTCATCATTACAAGAGAACAATTAGAGACGGTTTACATCTTTACATCTGTTAATAAATGTAAAGCCGCACAAATATGAAAATCTCATTTTCAACATTTTCAATAATTCTGTATACTGTGAATTATCAATGTAAAATGCCCTGTAGCCAACTTAAAAAGCCTTTATTTATATATCACATTTCAGTGAACTCACTTAAGAATGTTCTTATAAGGAACATAAATAAAGTCCTTTATCTCTTTGTACCATCAGTGAACCACAGACATTACAGATGTTCATACAAATCTGACATCTGGTTAAATGTTTGCAGAATATGTATATTGTAGAGTTTATGTTAATACTTACAAATTTTACTGAAGCCATATGTTTATCAGAAAAGGGAAATTATGAAAAATTTATATCTAAGGGACCAAGGTGATGATAAATATGAAGACATTATTCCAGTGTCACTGTTAGCAGCTAAAAATGGGAAATTCCTATTTATGTGTACCTGATATGAAATGTTAATTGCTCAGAGTATGGTACATGGAAAATTGATTTCTTACTAAACCAAGCATCCCAATTTCATATTTTCTAATTTTATTAAAAACTCACAAATTTGTTCAACATGTTGTATTTATACAGTGAATGGTCTAATATGCACTGGAGGTCACATAAGCTTAGGTTTATTAGAACAATAAAAGACATACCATGAGAATTTGATATTTAAAGAAATTTGCAGCTGCTCGCTGCACATTTGACCATCAATTTTAATAGTTTGGATTTTTCTTTAAAGACACAAAAATAAAACTTGTAGGTCTAAGTATGTTATATTAACAATTTTTTAATGTTTTCTTCAGCAGACTAAAAAAATCAAGAAGTAAATACTTCTTATTGTTTTTTTTTAACACTTACACTTTGTTTCAACACGTTCTGCAGATAATGGTGCAAAGCACTTTTACAGTATTTGTGCTATGGTTTTATTTGGCAACTGTCTACTTACTTGTGTTTTTTTTCCTTTTTCATTTTTTTGTAAACAACATCTTGTACAAACTAGCACAGTGAACCACAACCCCAGCAAACTCATTTTTCTTCATACAATATAAATAAAGTCAATACAAAAGTTTGGTTGGTTGCTTGGAACTTCTTTATCTGGATCAAGAGGTTCTAAAACATGGTTGATACTTTTAACTCCTGAATTAAATATATTACGTAAACAGTTGACTGTTCTAAGTCCCTTTCAGACCCTCGTTAAAATAATTTTAGAAGGTAGACTTCATTTAACAACATTTCAAGTTCTCTTCCATTAAATAAAGGGTTCACAATCCATACAACATTTACTGTTTGCCTTTTGAAGGCCAACTTCAGATTTGGTGGAACTAGGAAAAACAAAGGGATATGTCCTCCCTGCCTCCAGAAACATATTTAGTGTCAAAAAGGTTGTTTAAGTGTCAATATGGCAAAGCCTTGAAAGGCAAAGAGGTCTGAGGAGCTTTCAAATAAATAAATTAGTCTGCCGGCTTAGGTCTTTCCTGGAGTCAACATCGCAGGTAAGCGTTAGGTAAGCCGCTGTGGGTGTTTCTCTGTAAAGCTATGTCTTTGACAGTACTAATACTGTTAATATGTTGTGATCATTGTTTTGAGAGTGAAGTTTTAACCAGTGGTGCATGGAGGGCTTCAGGAGGTGTGGGGGGTTGCTGTGCTAAGCCTCACAGCGCTGTCCATACAGCGATTAGGTCAACAGTAGCCATCAGTCATTTCTGTGCTCGAGTTCTGACTTTGATGAGGAGAAAACAACAAACTGAACAGCAACACAATATTAAAGTAAATGGCTATGGCCTCTTTGTATGCTGCACCTGTTTATGCTCTCTTATCACCAAAATAATGAAAATAGTCCAAAAATAATAAATATGAATGGCAAAAAAGCAACCAGCGTCCCTGTTGCCATCCTCTCTTTTCTGATGTCCCTAATTTCTTTCTGAAGAAACACCTTCAGGAGCTACCAGACTGTGCCCTCGTTCATTTCCGAAGGAGGATGGGAGAGGTGGTTGCTGTATCCACTTCCATTGAGGGAGAGTGAGGTAAATGAGGGACTAGGACCGAAGACATCGGACGACATACTGTGCAGAGGTCCGGGGATCCCTGGTTCTGGGCTGGGCGACTCTCCTGGGTGGTGAGACATGATGTCTGAAAAGCGCTGTACTTCGCTGGATGGATGATGCCCAGGGATGGGATGGTCCATGCCCCCTAAAGGGGTGCCAGTGGGTCCTGATGATGGGACGAAAGGGAGGTCTACTGGGGTCTGGGCCTGTGAGGATGGTGGCCCTTGAGGAAAGAAGTCGTAGTTCCCTCCAGGTCCATAGTAATCATTCTGATAATCTGCCATATAAAAAATATAGAATTTTTAAACAAATAAAACTCAAAGTACATGTTTAAAAATCCCTAAAATAGTCTATATTGTTTGTAGAAAAGGCTTTTACTGTCCCACAATTGTCACAGTGTTTCATTTAAATCACGTGGAGTAAAAGTAGTGAGAAATGAATTAGATCATTTATAATTTAATATTTTTACAATTTAGCCCATATCTTAATTCTAGAACAGTCCTATGTACACTAAAATATTTAACATAATGTAAAATAGCAATCATTTTATAAATAAAAATAATGATAGAATAAAAACATAGGATAATATATTTTTAGATAAGATATTATTAATGATAATTAAAAAAATATCTTATCCCAATAAGAAGATATCTTATTGGGATAAGATATTTTTTTAATTATCATTAATAACTTATATCATATAATCGTTCTTTCCTTTGCAAATTAAAAAAAAATATTAGAGAAAACTATATCTTACATGCCTAGTCACTTTTTCCTATACATTTCTCAAGGAAGGCTCGTATTTTTACATTCAGAAATAGTCCAATAAATAGCAAAAACATTAAAGTCCTATGAGTGCTAAAGATGAGAGGGAAAGAAATGCCAGTGGAATAAAAATCTGTTGATAGAAATGGCTAACCAGCTGACCTCAATTATGCTAACGACTCACGCATGAATGAAGACGAGGAGAGGCTGAACACAGCTCCAGCGGAAATGTGTC
Source organism: Leiocassis micropogon (assembly GCA_028565275.1). Taxonomy (NCBI): domain Eukaryota; kingdom Metazoa; phylum Chordata; class Actinopteri; order Siluriformes; family Bagridae; genus Leiocassis; species Leiocassis micropogon. Next base: position 20,482,932 of record JAOVVA010000052.1, on the reverse strand, counting down.
GGTGATAACGGCCAAGTCTAAAACAGCAATAACACTAAACACTGTTGCCCGAAAGGCAAGAGTTCAGCAGAATGCACAGGCTAAATTAACCCTTGAATTTTCTTACCAGACTATATTTAAAGCATGCACTGCTTCAAGTCTTCGTTTGCGCGCTTTGAATATTTGTCATTTTTGCATTGTCGTGATTCTGCCAATGGCTTTGAATAGCCGTACTGTCCAATAAGCCATTAAGAATTAATTGATCATTTAAAAAATCCGCTACATGTATTTTTCTTAGACTACACAACCCGATAAGCGATCAGACTCGGCTCTCCTGTTTCCAGCTGGCTGATGAACAGTGCGCGTCTTCAAAGACTTCCTGCGGCGGCGGGACAAATGGAAACGGCGATTTTACAGACCCGTGTCAAAGCGCTCAGCGGTTAGGACAGAGGTGCGAGGAGGATAAGGACGGCAGGCTTACCTCCGTAGTAGGAGAAAGGGCCGTTCGGGATGAGTTCTCCTGGTTCCAGGCGGTCCACCAGCGTGCGCATCCTCCGTGGGCTCCGGAAAAACGCGTGTCTCCGCGCGCCGAGCGCGCTCAGCTGCTTCATGCGCCGCTCTTTAGAGCGCCGGTTTTGGAACCAGACCTAACGCAGAAAACCAACGCAAACACACATTAATTATATAGGTGAAGAACCCAAAGCCAAACATCTACAACACACATCATTTTCTACATTCTTGTGTCGCATTTTTTCCTATAATTAAATATGAATTTCATTTACAAAGTTTATTTATAATATATAATATGTTTATATTATATTACATTATATTAGAACTTCTTGCATGTAGGAATGCATTTTTTTTTATAACTCACGTTTTATTTATCCATTAACCACATTCAAATTTTTAATTGGACATATTGCAAAATAACAACGGTAGCCTGAATATGTTTTTGGTTCCCCAATATTTCAGCCATCTTATTTATCTGTGTGTTTTTTTCCCCTCAAGCACATAACTTTTTCATATGAGTTTATGTCCTAAAATCTAGCTACAAGATTAGGAGTACACTACGACGTTAACGGTGTCTACTTTTCGTTGAATTTCGTCTAACTTCACTGAGGGGCAGCAGTAAAGAACCTGAAAGGCCTAATTAATAAGAAAAGGCTATTACAAATAATACACTTAGATTATTGTTTCTATCAATAAGAAAAAAACGTATATACCCCTTTATTATGATGGTACTTCAATCAGTAAATCTTGCTGATCTGATGTTCAGCCCTATTAATATATCAGACTATTCCCACAGCACCTAGGCATATATTACTAGGCATATATTTTATAATATTTTATCCTCATTTATCAGCGGGCTTCCGCATGGTGACAGCAGATTGCACTACTGGGTTACTCTACAGTCTGGAGGAGATACGTCCTGTCTAATACCAGCTCCAACACGTCTACAAATTACAATCATCAACAGTCATAGTCACGCAAAAAAAAAAGCAGAATCGGGTGGTTTTGGTATAGACTTTCCACTTGACTGAAGAGCGTCCCAGCATGGCTAAATGTGGGCGCAGAGCGTGATGGCGCCGCGCTGCCAAGCTTCCCGCCGCTCCCGCCAGCCTAACGCCAGTTGGCATCTCTCTCTATCACTCGAGCCAAGAATAAATAATAATAAGAAAATAGGCTAACAGTATAAATACTACTTCCGAACATTCGCAGATGCCAGTAAAATTGTATCTTGTTTCATTTTAAATGATGTTGTCTTGAGGTCATCGACGACGGGACGATAACAAATAATTCATAAAAACGAATAAATGTAGCTTATATACTATTTAACAGAATTATATACTGTCCAAATATTATTATATTATTTCTATTAAAGTTCTTCAAAGCCTGACCTAAATAATTCAAATAAAACAAAGAAGAAAATCTGTAGATGAGTTTATTCATTTATTCGATTTATTTAGTTTTAGGTTTACTTTACCTGGATGACGCGCATGTTGAGGCCGGTTTCCTGCGCGAGCTGTTCCCGGATGTGGCGCGTGGGCTTGGGCGTGGCCGCGAACGCTGCCTTCAGCGTCTCAAGCTGTTTGGCTTTGATGGTGGTCCTCGGGCCGCGCCGCTTCCCGCCCAGGTTCTGGTCGTCGTTCTCGTTGTTCACCGTTTCTTTGTCCGACAAGGTGGCGATTTCCGAGTCCTTCACATCATCCTGAAGCGGGTCTTGGGAGTCGGGTGATAAACTCGGATCACTACAGGCTGTTACTGAAAAGTGCAAAAATAAGGAGAGGGGAAAAGGGGAAAAATGTAAATAGAAATACAAAATAAAAAAGAAAATAAAGCATTATCAATAAAAAAAATGAAAATGAATTGCTATTTGACTATCATTCAAGTGCACAATAATAATAATAATAATAATAATAATAATAATAATAATTTATACAAGTGCAAAGCATATTTTAACTAAAATATCTAACATATTGATAACCTGAATGTTTATTGACAATTAAAGAATTTGTTTAATTCGTTTATATTCTTTATTAGGCCTTTGGGTTAATACTTTATTTTATATTTCTTGTTGGTTGCTTAACGATAAAAAGGTTCCTAGATGAACCCATAAAATTGCCTCCAGGAAGGTTTTTGCAAATGTTTGAATGTTAAAAACATCTACATGTAAGAAACACAAAGTGTCCCTTAATTAATATTTATATATTTATCAACATAATAAATAGTATTTATATCATACCATTTTATAATAAATGCAAAATCGAGAATACAGCAGCTGTGTTTTATAATAACATCTTAAATGTATTACATCGACCTATTTTTTTTTTGTTATTTTTAGAGTATACCGTCTATTTGTTTTAACCTATTAAAATTATACATGGTTTATAAATATTTTAGAGAAAGTAAACTGACACCAAAATCATGAATATATATATTTTTAAATGTACAGTGTGTGAGCTATCATTAAAGGGAATTATAATTCCATCGGTTTTCACTTGAGTAACTTCCATTATTAAATATAGTTTTAACTGTTACAAGTGTCATTAATTTTCCAGTGACTTTTATCTTACCCGAGAGAAGGTTGGTGTCTTTGACGGTAGTGTTACTTAAATAGTCTTCTTTGCACACAAATTTGTTCTCGTCTATGATGTAGAGTTCCTCCCCCGTGGACAGCTGTTTGTTGCACATCATGCATGTGAAGCAGTTGAGGTGGAACACTTTACTGCGCGCTCTGCGGACCAGGTCATTGGGCGAAATGCCCTGAGCACAGCCTGCGCACTTGGTCCCAAAGCGCCTGCGAAATACAACAGATTTCATATATTTTCAACTTGAAATAAAAGGCGATTTAAACCTAACCATAAGAGCTTATTGTAGGTGAATACCAACAACAGTAATAACAATAATAATAATCAGAATAATAATAATAATAATTATAATAATATATGACCCGTTAAATAATGACCGACACTAAACAGCATACTATATGTACATATGTATGGCGAAGATCAACATAAGAAAACACTATAAAACCTTCATTCAGTGCATATCCTCTAGACACACTATCTACTGCTAAATTTATTCTACTGAATAGTGTGTATTCTGATGTCCAGTGTTTTGTTGATTCCCAGTCTTTGATTGTGTTGCCTGCTGATTTTCACCTCAAAAGTGTGTTTTTTATTCAAATCCACTTATCACATGCGCGCTCGACCCGCACACACAAACACTGTGTCTGACCAATGATCCCTGTGGTTTTTCGGCCTGCACTAAGTGTGATTTCCTTACACACTTTACTGTAAGCTAGTATTCAGAACCTTAATGGAGCTGCTCTTTCTTTTGCATGACAATATAAATTAACAAGTCTTTAATTAACTACCGTGATAATCAAAGAAACCTACGTGATAACCTTGTTGACAAATCTTACCCTTCTACTTCACACTGAGATTTTTTTGTTTGTTAGTAAAGCAAGAGAGATGTATTGCTGCAATTCTGTGTCAGAAAATAAGTGCAGTATTAAGTTTAGAATTACATAAAAATATATTTTTGCTGGATAAATGCTATATAATAAAATAGAACTAGAGTGTATGATAAATAATAAATAAGAAGCACTGTGGGTAAATATGTAGTCAGGAATTAGCGTACATTTAAATGTTTTTTTTTTTTTTTATTAGATATGATTACATTTATATGTATGGTGTATGTGCTAGATGTTTAATAAGATGATATGGTAAACAGTTATTTAAACCAGAATTTGTGTTTCCTTTTTTTGTATTTATTAATTTCTAAGTACATGATTTTAAAGCAGCTAGTAACAAAATTATATTAAATATTTATTTATAAAAAAAGTATATTGGTTCTTAATTAGACTCCATCTAAACATTAACGAAATCAATGGTTATTACTGTTAAATACCTTCATCTCCAACTTACCTAAAGAAGTCATTTTTGCAATAGAGTTTCCCTTCTCGAGAAAAACATTTTTCAGTCAGATTGCATTTACACTCGCAGCACTGCACACACTTGATGTGCCACGCTCTGTCCAGCACATTGAGCAGGAACCTGTCCAGTATAGGCCTCTCGCAGCCTGCACAGTGGACCATCGTCTTTGGATGCTCTCCCACAACCACTGCTGCGTTTTTTCCTCCACAACCTCTGAGAGCCTTTTTGTATTATTTCACACGCACACAAAAACACAAAAGCGCTAAAGATTACTCCAAGTCTCTTCCAGGTCTCTGTGAACGGTTGTATAAAAAACACTCAGGTGTCGGCACCACTTCTGCGTTTCGTCCAAATAAAAAAAAAAAGAAAAAACAACCCCGAATGATGAAACGTGAGCCTTCTCATGCAGGAACAACCTGCAGAGCGTCAGCTGTCAGTCGTTTGGGTCCTCTTCCACACAAACACATTTGCAGTAATGAAAATAAAGCCAGTACACGTGGGTAAAGTTAAATCACCAACCGGATGTTGGCTACACATAGAACATCATCACGCATCGGCAAGTTGCGCTTGTTGTCAAGGTTAAGCATTGAAGAAAGAGCGCTGAAGCAAAAGTGTCTCTTGGCAGATGCAGAATGCAACCGGAATCAGCAAACGAGAGGATCACGTCAAAGCGCGAGCTGGGTGCATTTCAGTTCAGCCACGTCCATGTGTCCACCGGCGCGCGCTCCAGTATGATAAGATAACCATCAAGCAACTTGAGAGTGCGTTTCCTTCAGGTTGGGTGTTTCTCCTCGGTGAGGTAAAAGAGGTGAAAGATGCTACAAAGGACAGGTTGTGTGTGACAGGTCGTTGCCTTACTGACGCTCCTCAAGCAGCCTTCAGTGTTCTGAATGTTCCCGCAAAGCGCACGAGCCAGACTTATTCACAGCCCCGTGACGTCACGACAGGTCGAGACCAATCAGCATCTTTCCGTACAAGTGACCATTAGCTGTCTCCTCGCCGCTCCGCTGCTGCACTCGGTCCTATTTATAGGGAACAGAGGAAACCAATTGGCAAAAAACCCTCCACAAAGTGTCATATCTAAGTAAATGTTGGGGATAGCCAGAAAGACGCAGAGCCATGATGTATGCCATTCCCTTTTCTTTTCCTTTCTTTAATTCTCCAGTGATCTTTAATCGACTGGGTAAAGAGGACTGGGGAGAATATTTTCATAAGGTAGGCATTCGTCTTTATGGATTCTTTTTTTTTTTTTTTATTAAAGGCAAATGCGTCACCACAGTGTAATTGTGCAATTGTATAAGCTAGCAAAGCTAAATTGGTTTAATTAAGCTTCATTGCTTATTAGTTGCAATTGAGCATCTTTGTTTAGAGCATCTTCATAAGCACCGGAGAAGTTTTATGACAGAAATATACTCGAATAACGGTTTGCTTAATCAGCTTGTTTTTTGTAATAACAAGTTATTTTGTAAACCCATTTTTCTTTACCTTGACCAAAAAAGCATGCTATAGACTGTTAATTGTAAAAAAAGTAGATTTTTAGTTTATTCTAAAAATAATGCGCGACATTTCTTATGTTTCGAGTCCCGTCTTTGGTTTTTGTTTAAACATTATAAAGAGTGATGTTTTATAAGGATCTAGCATTCTAAACCTTTTTTCTCACTTTTT
>JAOVVA010000052.1:20464349-20474349 GCA_028565275.1 Leiocassis micropogon | reverse complement strand
TACTCTTTTTATTCATGAGACTGACGTTAGTGCAGTGCTCTGCATTATAGGGCCAAGCGTCGAGTTGCGCAAGATTGAGAAGAAACATTACGCGTGCAAAGTCTTTTTTTGAAATCTGTCTCGGAAATAGCCAGACAATCAAATCATGTCACTTTCAGATGGAAATCAAACATCACGTCACGTGTGGAAGATGCTGATTAAGCCTTAGTGTCTGTTAGCGTCTACAGATTTTATTATCGAACCAAAACAGTCTCCTATTTGTATGTGCCTCAAAACATATTTAGCAACAGACAATTTTACCTATCTGACGAAACGTGAGACTAACTAGCTAAAAAATAAGATAAAACATTTTATGTCCCATGCAGGCTTAAGGTCATTATGCCCATAAAATAATGCATCAAGAAAAGTGAACAAAAGGTGACAATTAACTCTTACAGATTTTTTTAAAACTGTACCTATCAGAAATTATTTCTAACCAGAACCATTTTAGGAACCCTACGGAACGACTTTTTATAACGGGGAAATATAAGTGTTTTTAGAGGGGAAAAAATCTGACAGAATTAGAGAGCTTTACGTTTCAGTTAACAAATGAATAAATAAATAAATAAATAAATAAATAAATAAATAAATAAATAAAAATAATAAAGACATAGGTCAGCCCTTAAGGTCATGCTATTATTATTATTATTATTATTATTATTATTATTATTATTAGGCTATTATTATTATTATTATTATTATTATTATTATTATTATTATTATTATTATGCTTAATATTTAATATTTTATTTTATTTATAGCAGAGATCAGAGGCAAAACCTTAAATGCCCTCACGACAACTTTGCCGTATTTCTATGAGAAAGTACAGCTACATTTATTTGTTTTCCATTTTTTGTCATTTTTAGATATGCAGAAGTTTAAGGACATGACTCAGGGGTGAAAACTTGCTCTCTGCATTTAAACCCTTGCATTTAAACTTGCAACCTTTAAAACACATTACCTTAGTGGATAAACACACAAAAATAATTTTGCAGAACCTAATATGTCATCCAATCAGAAATAAATTACGTTTTCCCAATTTTGAACAGTGCACTGTTTTTAAGACTACATTTGATGCTAATATAGACAAGTAAAAGTCAGAGGAATTGCGCATGTCTGCGAGTCGTGGTGATAGCCACTGTTTGTGTAATTAACATTCTGAGTCTGCTTTGGTTGCAAACCACATGACTCGGGAGGTCGAGGGCAGAGCGTAAATTTTAACGCCGCCGAAAAGAGGCACGAGCTTTTTTTTTTGCCTTTTCTTTCATCGACGTGTTTCTTTTCCGCAGGGAAAAAAGCGCGAGCCGCGGACCAGCTGTCAATCACTGTGGAGAAGCGCCGGTGTGAAGAACAGCCTAAACTTGCAGCATGGCCAAACTGATTACTGGTGAGGCACGACTCAGGCACGAGCATAGCAATATATCACCCAGCGCACTGCTTACCCATAATACACTACTGTGTTCTGCTCTGCACGCTTGGCACTGTTGGAATAAAGAGATCCTTAAAAAAGAAGTGCAATGCTTCTCTGTCTCTGTTAAGTACCTGATCTAACGAATTTCACATTCCTGTCAGTTGAGAACCCTAAAAATACTCTGGACTGAGACCAAACAAACACGTCAGTGTGTTTCACTATTGACCACCAGCTCTACATAAACATTTTGCTACTTGCCACAGACTGGCAGAGGAAATTCAATGGATGATATAGATCAGTTCGATCACTGGAACAGCTACTCATTTCTTCCATTTCTTACCTAAAACCAGGAAGCAAACCTCGACAGGATGCATTCTACATCTTACTGTCAAAGAAAATGTTATATGAATATCTGCACTAAGCAATATATCTAAAATATACAGCTGTAGGCTGCATGAGCACTACTGTTCAAGTGTCTCCTAAATGAGCAGAAATGTGCACTGAACTGGGGAGATTATAAAAATTGAGATAGATCTATTAGAGTCTGTTTAACAACTTAAACTCCCATTTGCAGGAGAGAACTAACAAGGTAGCACATCTCATTCCAGTAAAAGAGCAAAGGATGCTAATGCAACACAAACCAGCATAAATGAACCCTAACTGGTGTGTAATAGTTTTCGATGGTGAGCTCAATAACATAAAAAAGTATCCACCATCATGCCAGCTCACTGATGAGATCTTGGCCTATTATTATATTATTCCCCGTTGGGCAAGAATGAAAACGAGCAGTGCTGAGAAGCGCAAGGCTCTAGTTTAGATTAATGGATCCCCGCGCTTCTCCTGCAGCACGGGTGAAAGGGCCACGATCACTAATGATTATAATATAATGGTTGGCGATAAGCACTCGCTTTGAGATGTTATCGCACGGTGGGCCATGCTCAGGGGACGCACTGCACATATAAACCCCAACGAAAAGCAAAGCGCAACACATCACCTCCATGTGTCGCTTATATCAACAGCCTGGGGTTGGATTAAAGCAGCTGTGACAGCTGAGCTGCACCATTTTTTTCTTCTATTTTTTTCTTGTTAGCTACAGTGTGAGTCATACTGGTTTAGAAAGGAACTATCAAGAAATGATCTTCCAGCATGCACCCAGATATGGACTGCTGCTCCCGTGCTTGTTCCCGCCAAAATGTGTGAATGTTTAGCGCGTAGAATTCTCAATTCTGATTGATCTGAGTTGTTAGTTACTTTTTCATCACAGGCTTAGAATGACATCGCATGATTCGACCAACAGATCCGTCTTAATATCTTTTTAATTTCTAGGAACATCTCATTAAAGAGGACTTGTAATGTAGGCACTCCACATAATCTAGTGTAATAATAAACATCTAAAATCACGTTGTTATTTAACTAAGAAAATATATAGACCTGATTGTTTATATGAGGAGGAGACGTTTATTTAAGATTTATGAAATGAGTCTCCAGTGTCAGTGATATTTAACAGTTGGGATGCTTTCCACCGAGAGACTCTTCGAGGAATAAAACATTCTAGGGTACTGTAAGGGTATAGTATAGAAAAAAATCCACATGTACAGTATCAGACCACCCGACATTGGTTATGCTCCTATAACTCTATGTCCAGACATGTTTAATCTGTACAAACTAGGGTACTTTGCTATAGCAAACATAAAAAATATATATTATTACATAAGCATTTACATGGATTAAGAGCATATAACAGAAAATCTCATATAGCATCCTGGTCATGATGGTGCTCACTGTGTTAATCCAACAAGTAATCGCGAACAGATCGGACACAATTCCCGAAAGACAATTGACTGCAGTTGATCAATGATAAAGGCTGACTAACTTCTCAGGGAAAGTGTCTCAAAGACAGCAAAGGCGAGATGGGGAGAGGGGGTCTAGATCCTACAACACCGCGCGGGACACAAGGGTCCAGCAACACCGCCTCATTCATCTTCATCGACTTTCGTGAACGCAAAGGAGGGAAAAAAATCTGCACATAAGGCGCAGCCACCACCAGAGCCCGGCTTTGTTTTATATCCTATAGATTAGCAGAGGGACAAAGCTTTATTTTCGCCTGGAGGGAGATATTTTACCTTCCGCCATGTGGTTTTATGTCGGTGAGGTGTCAGGCGGCCTGAATGAATGGCTAATGCATAGGCAACACGCGCATGGCGCACATCCAAGGGGGAGAAGGAAAGGGATTTAGGGCAGAGCACGCGGATAGAAATGCGGGATGTGACCCCTCCTCTCTCTCTCTCTCTCTCTCTCTCTCTCTCTTTCTCTCTCTGCGCTGCGTCTAAAACCGGCTGCTCCTGAACTAAATACGTCTAAAAACTAAACATCACATCACAACAGTTTGCCGTAGAAAATGCAGAATGCACAATTCCCACCTCGTACACAGAAATCTCAAGAAGTAATTTGAAATTTACTGCATACCTGAATAACTGCATATAAATAAGTACACATTTCACTTGGGGCTTCAGTGACAATGTTGGTCCAATAAATCCTCTTCATGCATTATTATGCACTGCAAATAATATTTTACACAAACCACACCGTGCGTCGTGCATCCTTACATTTTTGTTGTAGAATTCAACCCAAACAAGCACATGTTTAAAATTATTCAGTATCAAGCTTGTAAATGCACATACAGTAGGTACACATGGAATTGCCATGTCAGCCCATGCTGAACATTAATCTTAATTTTATTCTCTATATATTTATGTTAAAATAACTTACATTTGTTCAATATCTCGTTTTAGTTATACTTTCAGTCTTATAAAGCCTATGCATGCACAGTCTATTGTTAAAAGTTTATCTTGCACAAGTTAAATCATGTAGGCTACTTGAGTCTCTTCCACTTTCAAAACTATCCATGATCCAAATGGTAATTTTTATTTTATTAAATATAATCAACAATTTCAATCTAACCGGACAATGGCATATTAAAAATCACTGTGCCAGTTATTACTGCCATGTTTGAAAATGTGTTATATCCTAAATCACCTCTCTGTCTAGACATCCTGCTAGATGTACATAGCCCATGAACCAACCACTTACACAGCAGCATTGACTTTGGCAATGAATCACAGAGAAATCAAAATGGATAATAATCTTTGCACATGCTCCTGGATTTTCAACAAGAAGCAGCCAAATCCAACCGCATGGATTTGTGGTCATGCACGGCTCCTCAGAGCTCTAAGATGATACGAGGAGAAGTGGCTATTCCTGCTGTTAAGGGCTGAGGGAGATTGTCAGATAATGACATCGCTGTCCCTGTTAAGATGTACCCCAACCACTAAATAAAAGGATAGTCAACCTGATTGAACACTGAATATTCTAAGACAGAATAAGTTTTGAGCTCAAAAATGAAAGAGAACAAAAAGTAAGCTAAGAAACGTGTAGAAAAAAATGGACAGGTGTGGCTTCACAACTAATTTAAATTTTTTTAGACATGAAAACCTGCGGATGGAGATGAGGATAGTTCCTCCCAAATTTCACATTAACCATGTTCTTTTGCCCTCCCATAGCACCAGAGCAGATGGAACAGTACTCTATAGCCTATCACTTTTATATTGTATATTGTGATAATTGTACTGTATTATTCATGTGTTTTTAACTGGACATTGGACATTTAACTGGATATGATAGCAAATTGAATGATATGATAGCAAACACCTGTATCCATATTTTGTCATTATTTACACGGAAATGAAAGCCAGTTAATGTCAGTTGTATTTTAATTCGAAAAATCATCTTACAAAGTTTGTATTTTACATTGTGTCTATTTTTACTTAGATTGGAGTTTTGACACAGTGTCTGCAGACAAGTGACAGGAATATTAACAATGTCACCACTTCACAACCTACAGAGAACTCTGAGGGTAACAGTACGCATGCATTTACAATTACATATATGGCAGTAGGCAGATGCCATTATCCTGAACAAGAAAACTCATGACCTTTGAATCAGTGGTCCATGTCTTAACCACTGAACTACCACTGAGCTACCACTGCCCAATAGATGCGAGTTAATAACTGGACTATACTGAATCACATTGGCTGCTGGAATAGCACTAATAGACTACAGTTATATATGATCACCTACTGTGGTTGCAGAGCTGAAACAAAAGGTGGGCATGCAAATAGTTTTTCTGCGTACAGAAGGTTCCATCAAGACAACCACTCTGTTTTTTTCTCCCTGTGAGCACGTGCATGAGCGAGCCATCAGGTACACGCTGCAGGAAGCCATGCTCAGGATGGGGGGAGGTCTTTCTGCAGTAGTGAGGAGTTGAAAAGGTGAGCAGGTCACGACCTCCAAGTGTTTTACGAGGGAATGAGGCTGATTTGTCTTCAGCGAAGCATGCTGCTGGCATCTTCACACCCTTGAGTTTCTGGCCGAGCAAAGCAGACTAGGGCTAAGGCTGCCGGCTATAAATTAGTACACTGGCATGCTGACAGGCAGTCAGGGCCATGAGAACGGCACACACCTTCACCTCTTTCTAGCTCTGTTGGGTCCAGATGGCAGAAAGCACTGAAGCAGGCCTTGGCCTGAAAAGACCAACCATACCTCTCCAAAACACCATGCCCCCACCGAGACATGCTAATCCTAAAGAAGCGTATATGTCCGATTGCTTAAAGTAAAGTAGAAGCAATACTAACCAGTCTGCAATATGATAATATAAATGACACAGAAATCATGTGGTGAGACGTGACATGGACTATAATTGCAAACATGTCTCAGCACATGAGCTGTTAGATCCTCTGAACATGAAGTGACAATCAGTAATAAATGAAACACAATCCTAAAAAAAAAAGTTCTGTGATGATGACCATCTAATGAATAATAATTAAAAGACACATCGTCTGCCTTTGGTACACTTAGAAAAAAACAATTCCATCTTCTACCTACGTGTCCCTTTCAGGAATCAATTAAATATTATATATGCATCTACTGTTTATAATATAGATATAATTTCTGTTTCACACAATGTTTCAAGATTTTACACAAATAAATAATTCTTTATTTTAAAACACATGCTGTTTGCTTTTATGATTGCTTTAGTCTTCATTCATTTGTCTGTCTGGGGATACCCTATGGAGAAACTCCAAAATGTGGAACTTTTTAAGTTAAATAAAGAACTTCAATTACCATCCAAAAAAATAACATGACAAATCCGTCTTTTTATTATTTATTTTATCTATTTATACAACATCAACAACATTGGCCTCATTTGTTTGGAATTGAAAAAAAAAATTATCACTATATAAATACATTTTAAATAATCACAATAATACTTTTTTTGCCCTTTTGGGGGAACTCGTAAACCCTCTAGTAGAACCTTGTAGTGCTGAGTTTACTTTACTTTCAGTAAGGTATTATTCCATATTCAAAACAATGAATAAACATACAACATAAACATGGCTAAAGCCAGAGTTAAGGTTTAATCTGTTACCTTTAGGTATTCTTTAGTTTGTTCAACTGAGCTGCTATGTAAAATCATTAAAAAGTGTTGTAAGGAAAAAAAAAAAACAAATCAAAATCAAAACAAAAATCCAATCACATTCCCTTCATTTATTTGAACAGTGCTGGTTCTTTCATTTGTCCTGGTGTTATGTGTTACTCACTCACTCACTCACTCACTCACTCAATTATCTATACCATTTATCCTGTCCAGGGTCGTGGGAAGACTGCAGCCTATCCCGGGGACTCTAGCCAAGGTACACCCTGGATGGGGTGCCAATCCATCACAGACTACAAGCATGCACTCACTCACACACATACTCACAAACTATGGGCAATTTGGAAACACCAATTACCCTAATCTGCATATCTTTGGACTGTGGGAGGAAACTGGAGGACCTGTAGGAAACCCCATGCACACATGCTCCAAAGGTGACAGGGGTTAATGTTCATCAAAAAACATCCAAGACAATTTCTTAAAACTTAAACCGGACAAATGACAGTTCCTGCACCGCAGGTTTGACCCTGAGCTTAGGTCGTCTGTGAAGAGTTTCACATTTTCTCCTGTTGTCCCTGAGCGTTTCCTCTGAGCTCTCTGCTTTCTTTCCACCTGCCACAAACATGCTGATAAGCTGATAGATGACTACCTATGCTCAGCGTTAATGAGTGTGTGAATGTGTTTGGGTGTATAAATGTCATTCTGATCAGAATGAAGTCTCTACTGATGATAACCAATAAATGAATGAAAAAAATTAATGAGTGAATAAATGAATGAGAGAATGAATGAATGACTTTTTTGTGCAATATTAGTTTACCCAGTATATAAAAAAACAATAGCTTTTAATCACATACAAATGCATTCTCTACCAATATGTTTCCTCTCTTCCGGCTGCTGGTGGGAATGAACCACCAAACTCTGCTAGAAAAGCGGCTCTGCACTAAATCATGTACAATTCCTGGAACTAGAAGGCAAATTTGACACTAATCACGCCTTCAGGAATCCCCTTTTCACTGCATTACAGGTCTGATCATGCACAGTCCCGCTTCTTCATACAACTACATAGATGGCCATTACACTTCCCCTCATGTGTATGCATTAGCTTGCAGCATAAATATTACTTGCACTTCTACATAACTGTATATGTCTCTTAGATAGATGGACATGTACAGTTTGCAGCGTATGGCAAGAAATATTGAGAGGATGCATGAATCAAGTTCTATCTCACACTCAGGGGAACCGTTACTTTGAATATATTCCTAAGGCTTGGTTACTTGATATTTTAATAGATGCATTGTGCTAAGAATTTGTTGTTCTGTATCAGAGCTGAATAAATAAAAAAGATCCTGGAGCTTTCCAGGAGAACCCGATTAGACACAGATTAATCAGGTTTTAGATGCTTTAAATCTGAAATGTCATTCCCAGACAATATGATTTAAACCCAAGAGTATAGAAGCTAGGTGGATTATGAAAATCGTTGGTGTGTGAATGTATTAGATCCCTGTAAATCTTACAATTTTAAAACATAACCAAAGAAGTAACGGTTGAACACAGTGAGGCGGATAAGACTCAAAGTGACAGCTGGTACACATTCCTGACTATTCCCACTGTTCTTTAAAATATTTATAGTGCTATTTGTTATGCATCATGGTGCCAAGGAGACAAAAGAAAAATGGTGCTGTTTTTGACCAAAAAGCTGGAACTCAGTTTTAATCTTCTTGCTCTGTGTAGGAGCGGAGATAGAGGACTGGGTGTGTCAGTGTCATTCCTGAGACACCAAAGACCAAGAACAGGACATCGAGATCTAACCCGAGTGATTGATTGATCACTGATAGCACGGCTCTGAACTACCTTTTCTATATAATTGCGATAGCTTCATAGCAATCAAAGAAGCAGACAAATAGCACTCTCCAACATGTAGCGTTACACAGACAAAGGCTTCTTTGATTTGATTTCTTCCTCATTGGCCATCTTCACAATAGGATGAAGTGGTTCTCCGCAGGCCCACAGGTGCGCTGTATAGCCCTGTCTGTGTGTCAGCTCAGAGAGAAGGGACATGCTATTCACCTGAGCCCAATCCTCTGGGTAAAAGCTGATTGTGTTGCTGTTATCGACTTCCTCACGTAATTCTCAGCTGGAAGAAAAAGGCAAGCGAAAGTTTTATCTCCGCTCGGCAGCAGGGGGGACGGGTGAGAGTTCAGTCTCCTTAAGGCTCAGACACGGAGAACATTAGCGAACGAGTCAGGCTTTATGTTCGCAGACAGACACACGCTGAGGTCTGCAGTACCTACAACTAAAAGACACATGAGAACATAAAACAGAGACAAAAAGTATACAGCATTGCCTTAATGGCTGCGCTGATAAAAAAATAAACCCAAGTAATGCTGTATGCATTTCTGCAGAAAGGCGGATTAATTATAATAATTATGTAGGAGGCATCTTTGCATTGGGAGTTTATTGTTAAATATGGAGGGTTATAAGTATTATTTTATAAGCAATTTATTAATACTACTAATAATAATCCTAATAAATTTGATTATATGTCAGTACCTGATGTTTTTAAAATAACAGAATTATTTTTTTCGCAAATTGCTTCTATTTTTCATTTGGCTTTTTAAAAGAGGAAATACCTACAGTTCTTCATCTACAGTATATTTAGTCTTCAGTTATTTTTCAGCATCCCTACTTTTCAGTATATTGAACAGTAACTACAAGCATATGTTTCCATTGAATAAAACGACAATTTTGTATTAAAGTAAAATAAATTGTGCCAACTTGTTACAAACAAACAAAAAATCAGTTTAGTTAAAAAATATATATAACATTTTTTTGTCAAGGTTTTTTTTTCCCCTTAGTGTAGAGTGCAATGAATAAAAAGTGTATGCAGTCACAAAAGTGATGAATGTAATGAATGAGAGAATGGACCCACCAAGATTTAAGTTAAACTGGAAGCTTTGTACTCATTTTTGTACTCATTTTACAAATAATAATAATAATAATAATAATAATAATAATAATAAACACAGAACTATCACAGTTATGTTGAATTATGTTAAAAA
>JAOVVA010000052.1:20410268-20434902 GCA_028565275.1 Leiocassis micropogon | reverse complement strand
GAGACAGTTTCATCATGGTGCTTGATGGGTTTTGCAAATGCACTTGACACAATACTGTTCTTGCAAGAACTATTCCAAAAGAGGTGACTTTCATGATTTAGAATTCCAACTGACTGGTGTTGTTGTTGTTGTTGTTACTTAATTACTTAATGCCATACATGTTATTTTGTGGTTTTGAAAAAAAAGTCCAGTATTGTTCTAGAATGTGAAAAATAAATCCAAACTTCCATGTCCAAACTAATGACCAGTAGCGTGTAGATATATACAGTATATATATATATATATGTCATTATTCAACGTATATCCTTATATGTCATCGGTGAGTGGGCGGTACAGATGCTAGCATATAAAATCTTTATATTATCTAACACAGCCTATAATATTAATATAATCCCAGGATTGAGTTTTTCACACATGCACTCTTATGGAGAGAGGTGAAGATCTTCATTCCATTTCCATCAATCTAACTAAAGCATCTTCAGCAAGAACATCATTTAGATGCCCCTTACACACCCACTCTCACACACACATGCACACACACACTCTCACACACACATGCACACACACACACACACACACACAGTTCAGTTCAGTTCAGCTAAGCCCTCTGGCCCTGACCATGTGGGTGTACACAGACAACTTAACAACCCAGTAGATTGAAGCATAATCCCAATTACCTTCATAACATATCTCTTTAAAGTGTCATAGTGCACCTGGAAAGAATTTACTGCTTCAAAAAATGAAACCATAAACAATTCACCAGGATTCTCCACTACTTTTTTTTCTGTTAAATAAATGTGATTTCAAGGAAATGGCTGTCTGTGTGGTAAGTGTGTGTAACGAAATGATAAGAGAGGCAGGACCTGATATGAGGTGATAAAACACCTTGCTGATGTCGTGGTGGATTTTTGCATTTCACACGGGAGGTATTGGATGTTATCTGTGTCTGGGGAAGACTTCGCCCTAGAGGCAGCCCAAAGGCCACAGACTGGATCTGCTCTCTCTGTTCCTTTCCTCTGTTCCCTTCATTATACACATAATACAAACAGCATATTTATGGTACTGATTAGTCGAGCATAATTACTTTAATAATTCACCGATTATTAAACGCATAACATATTTGTTTGTTACTGCAAAGATGTAAAACCATGAATGAGAGACAGAGCAGTGACCGACTGTGTGTCTCTCAGCGAGCTGTAGCGTCATTTCTGATGGCTGCCCAGCTACTTTACATGTCTCATTTGAATATATTGATTGGGCCATCTGTAAGCCATTTATCTCTTTCAAAGAGCCGTTAAAAACAGGCAACCACTCCCTCCCTCCCGCCCACCTCTGTGTCTCTTCACCCGTCTACACACTCTCATATCCACACGCACATGGCTACACGCACACCCACAAATACATAGATTTAATACATGCACACCCACACAAAGACAGAAACCTTCAAATTCTTCACAACATGCCTCCTTCTCTTCAAAAAAAAAACAAAAAAAACATATTGCATGTCCGTCTGAAGCAGCCATCTTTGGTGAAGTGTCATCTATCAAAATTAAGAAACAGGGGTCGTACAATAAACAGATGAATCCCATAATGAGTAACATGGCACGAGAAAATTGAAACACAGAAACACAGACATGTGTGATTAATATATTGCTCTTTGCATGTTAGGTTTGGGACTATTGTAGACCTAACCAGTAATCAGCGCTGCTCCCTGTTTATATTAAGAAGAAAGGGCAATGATGCTAATTAATGTATTGGTATGGTGAAGAAGCATCAAGCTTTCAGCATCCAGCATGCTAATCTTCTTATCTCACTTCGCCTCCAAAGCTGAATCCTGTTCGACTGTGTGTATGTGTGTTCGAGTGTTTTGTTTTATAGCGCCAGGCTACCATATCTTCCCATCTTTAAAGCAGCACCCTGACAGTAGTAGTCCATCTGCAGGACACTGATATTATTCTCAAACATGCAGAATCCTTTTTTTGGAACAAAACCCCATGCCAAAGTGACTGAGTTTCTTTGGCAGTATTGTGTATAAATCAGTGGTGGATGATTACTCCTCTGCTTGGCCTAAGTCCAGTCGTACAGTAGACAGGCTGCCAGACATTCTATTCTGCTCAACGCTGGCCTTTGTGTTGACTGTCATTTTATGCCTCTCTCTGTTCATCTCTGCTTATACATCCCTATTATATCAACAGAATTTAGTAGACTTGACATGGACCTTGCTGGCTGGGCGCCATTCGCAGTGCCGCTTTTTCACACCCTCTGCAAGAGGTTCTGGCCACATCAAGGGATGACAGTGCTGATTGCGTTTCTTGAAGGTGCTATTTGAATGCTTATGAGTCAAATGGAGATGGCGGTGACCTTTCTGTGGTGCGTAAGTGCGGGCCCAGCAGATGGTGGAAAATTGGATGTGCTGTCTGGGCCATACGGAGCATATGTAGTGAGTTTGAGGGGACTCTGCGCAGGTCGGCACAGCCCAGGACATGGACTCTTGCCTGGTGAGACTGGCAGTGTTGTCTGACATTGGCACAGGTACAGCGCACCACCCTCTGAGGCCCCCCGCTATCTCTCCTTTATCCCTCAAACACGACTCCTGTTTGACTAGGCAAAGAGGTACTTAAAGGAATACTCCAGTGCTTCTCAACTTAATCTCTTGCATACATGTTGATTACAAAGGATATGTTTCTTGGACTGAGAAAAGAACAGAAAATGTACCTGGTCAAAGTTCAAGGGTAGCCGTCAATAAAAGACATCAGAGAATGAGTTGGGAAAAGTCACTTCGGTTACTTTTATGTTGTAATACACATACAATTCCCCTTTACAAAAGTGTTTGAAGAAATATATGTTTAGCAAAAATAACCCTCTCAATTACATTTATTTCTTTTATATTTGCAGCAATTTTTGCCTTGTGTTGCTCAAATCGCTCTGTATTGGTTACCAGCGGGAGTTTGGACTGTTTGTTGCCATGGTTTCCTTGTAGTGCATGGATAGTGGGATATGACCATATAAACTACAAAGCTAGCTACAGAATGCTTCCATCATTCTAAAAAAAACACTTCAAACCTATAGACATCAGGGCTACTAGCTCCAGCTGCAGTAGGAGCACTTTGAGTTATATCCTAAATTAAAAAATTAAAACCATAGTGTTTCTCAACGAGGAGAAGCACACTACTGTTGCTTAGAATGATTTGTAGTTTCACTTTGCTTTGCATGAATTAGCTTAAACCATTGCTTCGCCAATGATTGTTTTGTCTCATTTAGCTGTAAATTGCTACCTTTCTTTATTAAAAAAATGAAAAAATGAAAAAATAATGACTTTTGTCAATTCTGTAATGATTCATGATGGCTAGTTTAAACAGAAGGTCAGAGACAAATACAGATATGAACAGGAGGTGTCGTGTCTACTTTGGTTTGAAACAAAATAAAGATACGTACAAATAATTGAAACCATAAACTGATACAGATAGTGGCGTTACAAACATCCATAGGCCTCATCACAAAATGTCTCTTTTTAATTTTGAGATTATGACAGCGGCACAGCAATAGGACAGTCCCATTCTGTTGTCATTGTGAATGAATGGCACTCTCTCTGGCTGTTGTCTAAGTACAACTGCAGATCTGCAAGCATCTTATTGTACCGTGTTTCTCTCCCTATCACTCCACATCACATCTGTCCATTCTTCTCAACAGCACACATTTTTTTTTTTTCCTGTACTCCCCCTTCTCTCCTCCATTCTTTTCAGCTCCGTGCTCTTTTTTTCTTTTCCAGAGATCTTGGTGTCTGTACACAATTCCTGCTCTGCAAATCCTTCAGCTGGATGGATGAACGTCCACAGCCCATTCATCATCGTCCTTATCCGCCGCCCTCCCCGCTGTTTTTATATCATCTTGCAGTCAACTTGACAAGTGATGTCCAAGTCTCCTGCGTTTCTTATCCTTTCTCTCTTTCTCTCTCCTTTACTGTTTCTACATCTCTGTCTCCTTTTTCTTCTCCCATTCTTAGGCCACACTGCTATGATGGCTAAGCCGCCATCCACACCCGCAGTAAAACGCCTATAAAAAGCTAACACGGCAAAGAAAGGGTAATGATGAAATTTAACTGCCTGCCTTGGTGCACCTGGGGTCCAGCACGACCAGAGCCTTAAATCCCGTCCCTCCCCGCTGTCGGCGGCGGACGCCCAGGGCACTGAACCGGAACTGCCCCGCCGGGGTCAATGCCACTGCCGACATGGAGAATTATTTCACTTTAAAGATGCGATATAGATTTTGTGGAATCTCATTTAGAGCAGCATAAAAGGAGCCAGCCATGGAAGTTTGAAATATATGAAAGGTGGAGGAGAGACCTCTCAGAGGAGGACAGTCATAGCTCTGCCTTCAGCCTCCAGCGGGCCAGCTTGCTGCTCATCATTGCAGTATTTATGCACTCTAATACAACATATTACACCATTATATTGAGAGCTGTTTTGTGGTAAGTATAACATAAAGCCTCAAACATGCTTCTATCATCCCCCTTGGCTCTGTTTTCTCAAAACTTACCCTACCTGAGCTCCATAGCTAGCTGGGTGCAGTTAAAGTGTCAAGACAGAACTATTTTCAGTTCAGTGACTGGCTCGTTCCCAGAATTTCTTCCTTGGAGCCGGGTATAAATCCTGGCAGTCCAGCGCCCTGGGCCCCCTCCTCCCGCCTCCCACCTGTCACTAGCCATGGCACAGGCCCCTCTCTACAAGAAGTGAGCCTCCTGGCCTGCCGGCGTGGAAAATCACTCTTTGATGGGCCGGCAGGGCTGGCAGAAGAGGCAGCCATACTGCTGAGGGGAGCTGACACAAACTCTTTAGTCAGGGCCACAGACAGAGAAAGAAGTTCAGAAGAGCAGGAATCAAAACAGGACAAAAAAATAGTGAAATCAAGATACACTGTGGTGATTGCGACTATTCTACCTTGATGGTCAGTCTCCAAAAAGAGTCAGATCTATTTCTCGAACGAGACTGCATAACATGTCATGCAGCGACCTGGCTGTCGAAGCCGTGTGAGGGGTTACATGTGCCTGGCTTACTTGCTGCTCTTGGAAATGGCTCTACTTAATTACTAACAGGATTATCATGACACGCATGCAATCACAAACATGATAATCCTCGTGAAAATTTGGAGAGCTCTCCCTGATGCCTCCCTATAAGGCGCCTGTAGAATAGGGCACAGATACAAGAGTTACAACACAACCAGCCACACCAACCAAGAGAGCAGACCATGCTCATGTATGCTTTAATAGAAGAACCAAGGAATTGTCTGTATGTGTGTCTGTATATTGCGTGTGTGTGTGTGTGTGTGTGTGTGTGTGTGTGTGTGTGTGTGTGTGGTGTGGTGTGTGTGTGTGTGCGTGGTGTGTGCTCTGTGGCGCGGGGGATGCTTTGGAAAGAGCAAAATGGCAGGTGCTGGATGATGCAAGGGGAGGAAGGAGGAGAAAGAAGATGGGGGAAGCGAATATAAAAAAGACAGCAAAAAAGAGAAAACAGAAAGACAAAAAATAAAAACAAACAAAAAAAAAAACACAGAAGGCGAGATGCCACAGCCAAAACCGCCATAGCAGAAGGGCCCCCTGCGTTTGAACTGCCAATTCTAAAGTAATAACAGATAAATAGAGAGGGCTCTCTGGGCTACAATGGCAAACAGCTTGGGCCTGCCAAGGGAAAGAGAGCTAATGCTCTCGCTGGTGCACAGCCCCCGCGGCAGGCCTGGCGCACTCAGCCCCAGTGTCACACTGAATGATAAAGCAGACAGATTGCTTCGAACGGCAGACACTTTGATACCCAGCAGCCCCGGAGGCGCAGCCGGAGTGCCTCTTTAGCCATTCACGAGTTAATGTGCCAATTTGTTTTCCATTGCGCCTCAAGGAGAATTTATGAGGATGGACTGCTAGCGACAGACAAATACTAATAAAATGCTCTTTTTGTGGCAATTTGGTTAATTGGCCACAGTGGGGATGGGCTTGTTGAATTGGAGGGAGTGATCCCTGTGAAGATGGTCTTGCAGATGTTCATAAGATACTTCTGTAAAATGATCCGAGGGCATATTAACTCTCCCACATACTGCTACTCTCATCACATCTGTGCATATACAGTAGGTAAACAAATGGCACATGGTGTTACCATTGGTACAGCTTGAAGGACCCTGTGGATATATCAGTAATAGTACAGTAGAACATCAATTATAAGCTAATACAATTATGTGAAATGATTATGCTTTGCCTGGCTACTTTGCTAGTTGTAAGGCATTTCAGTCTGAAGCAACGCATTTACAAATAAATCCGAGATTTGTCCAGCCACCATGCTTTTTTTTTCCATTTAAGGAAGGGTATATGGAGAGAAAACAGACTGAAATACAAAACAGCAGAGGCTTTAATATTAGTGTTGTTTGAAAAGCACTGGTGCCAAGGATCCAATAGGGAAGCTGCTACTGGAGCCGGCCAGACAGTAATTAAGGTCCTTTTTGTTCAGCACATTATCTCTACTGTTCCACTGTAAATTAGCCATGCAAAATTAACAAACCAACAAATAGCGAGGAAATCCTCCACAAATGGCTCGAGGGGGTCTCCTATGTATTCACATTCAGTGGTAGAGTCATTGAATTTTGGCATTATAAAGGAATCATTGCACATTTGCTCCAGTCCAATGCTCTTTATTATTAAAAAAAAGAACACTTCTTAACCTGTGTATCCATCTTCTTGGACTTTTACACAAGAAAAGAAAAATTGTTTTTACACTCCAAACAGCACATATCCAGCTAAAGCCACAGCTTTAATGAAAGGGCTCTACTACAGCAACACATAATGAGAGCAGAAGCCTATGGTGCTGTAGGCTGCACGTGTGTGTGTGTGTGTGTGTGGCATAGTGTGTGGGCCCCGGTATTGGTGCAGGCTTCAAGTCTGTATGTGAGAGGTGTTAATGGGCTCACACAGGCCCACAGCTGAGCACAGTACTCATTGCAGGTTGGCGCATTCAAGGTCGGGGATTACGGTGCATCCTGTGACCAAACAGATGCTTCTGACAAAACACATCACACCGATGAAGCGCCCTCCTACGTTCCCACTTCCCCCTTTCAGAGAGAAAGATGGAAGTGTGCGCAGTACTCCTTTACTGCCACACACACACACACACACACACACACACACACTAATCAATACAGGACTGCACAACAGGAAGACATCCTGCCTAAGGCAAGGAACACAGACCTCCAGGCAGCTCCAGGCTACATGACCCACAATATCAAACTCAGTCCAAACTTCAGATTGCCTTCCAAGAACTAGGGTAAATACTTGGATTCTGAAAAATTATGAGAAATTCAAAGAGCAATGAGGTCCTCTAGTATTAAGTTGCTTGACTAGGAAGATTGGTCAAGCCATCCAAGAAGGGATCCTTGTTGGCTCAAGTCACTTAGGGGCACCAGAAAAGGAGTATGTGTGTGTGTTGGGGGAGGGGTGAGAATAGATGTATAGATGTGCTATACCCAAATGACAAGCCCACTGGACCTATGGCAAGCCGCAATTAATGACCCATGCACACATTACAGGATGAAAAATGCCTACTGTCCGAGCACCGCGCGCCCTGCTTGGCAGCTGGAATTCTTCATTACGCTGGCCTGTGCAAGAGTGGCCTGTGCTTTCTATTACAATGCTATTACGAAAAGCTAGCCGAACACAACAATAAATAAAAGTTCGTTCATTTACAGTATATTAGCTAGGTCTGATTGCATTTTGTCCAGCTTTTTAAAAAAATAATGCAAAAGTCACAATCTTATCATTCATAAGTTACCTGGTAAAGAATCGACCTCAATGAACAATGAAGTTATCCAGTACATTCTTTTTACTGTCTCCATTACATATCATCAACATGACACTAAAAATCGCTGAAAAATGGTGATTGAAAAAAGAAGCTGTTGCTCTTTTTTACATGTTGCTTGATACAATTTGCCATTTTATCTTTTCTGTTTGAGATTGCTGATATTTATTTATTTATTTATTTATTTATTTATTTTTTGTCCTATTAAATGCAAGAATAACTGTGGTGGGAATGCTCTCACGTGAGGTCAGCATAGCACAAAATCTCTAACTTTTTAATGGGAATGACTAAAATAAAGCAACTGGAATAACTAACATCATCACTTATTCACTGACTAGAACTCCATTCAGGAGCTTAAAATTAAGAGGCTTTGAGGAGCCTTTTATATTAAAGAAAATAAGGAAAACATAAATGATACACTAAGAATAAACATACAATACTTACATTTAATCATTCACTAAATTATGCTATGAGTTCATAAGTGGCCTGGATTTTGTAGAACATGCTTTCCACTGAGTTATTCATTTATTCAGTGTATAATCTCAACATCTAAATTGAATACAGTGTGTAAATGCATGAAAAATCACTTGAAAAGAGTTGGTTTATCTGATCATCTATATCTAATCAGCAGATCTGGCATTATAAACAGACTCATGCTGAGCTTCCCCTTGGTTTCAGGATGTTCCCCATGAAATTCAAACCTCTCCAGGAAGCCACTATCGTATGCCCACTGCCACCAATAAAACGGTAAAGGCCCGGTCATCCCTAATGTTAATTACTATTTATGAAGTTAACCATTTTTTTTAACTGATTGACCAATTATCTTATTTGATGAATTTAATTATAACACTGTAATATACTTACTTTCAAATTTGTGAAATTTGTTTAAAAATGACCGCTTATATCCCATAGTATGGGATTTACCAGAAGCGATAATTAGATTAGAAGTAAATTATCTTTCTCAGGACATCAGTTATTAAAAGTTAAATAGTGTTCAGTGACAATTATTAAGTCCTTAATTAAATATAGATGATTGTTTGTTAATTGAATCTATTTTGGGCAAAGATCTTATCATCATTTTGTACAAAATGGTGGAGATTTATTGCAATCTAAGTGCTTAGATTAGATCTAGTAAAGCACTGATATATACCTAAAATTCCCCTGAAACGTTAAAGACATGTGCCCCATCATAAATTTATAGAATCCCACCATAAACATTAAACTTAACATTTAAGATCTGTAAATTTTGTTTAAAACTGTTACTACGTCACTGGTCCACTCTGAGGGACACAGGTGGCTCAATCAAAACTGGGCTTGGGGGGCAATTTGTCAAGACCCCTTGCCATGATTAGCTCATGTCCACATCAGACGATAGCAAAGAGAAGGAAAAAGAAGGATGAAAGGGACAGATGATGTTGATGAATAAAAAGAGGACATAGAAATTGATACAGGCAAATAGTGAGTGATTTGGGCAGGGGAGCTACAAGGGGGCATGCAGTGGTGCCTCAGTGATTTCTAGCAAAACCCCCCCGCTCGTCTTCACGTTACGCCTTGATGAGTTTCTAAATCGTATCCTTTCCCAGGACTCAGCCCACAGCTCAGGTCCCACCAAGAAATCTAGCAGCTTCCCGTCCAGTGTTTGTTTTATCAGCCAAACCACATTCATCAAAGCCTCGTCTGAACAATTAGAAATATTTAGTCAAGCACTCACTGACCCAGCCAATGAAAATCCTTTCACTCATTTGTTTTTTTCTTTATCTGAGTCAGGGAGTCGTCCACTTATCTTGATAGAACACCTCGAGAGTCAAAAGGCAATCATTTCCAGTAACTGCAAAACAAACCATTAGAAATATATAAGCCACAAGCCATACATTAAGTCCATAATTCATTAAAACTAACAAAAGATCACAGCTAGTGGTATTGGCAGCATTAGGAAAGAGTTTAGCAAAGCTTCTTCCTTCTGGCCCTGCCTTGCCTTGCCTCGCCTTGCCTCCCCCTGCTTAGAATCTGTAGCCAGGATGTGTATGGAGTGTGTGTAGCTTGGATTAGAGTGTCAGTGCACTAGAGCAGAGCTGTGGGGGGAGAGGTGGAAATAGAAAGGACACAGGCCCAGGCCCCGTCACTCCATTAAGCAGGGTGTCTAACATCCCATTTCCCTTGCACTTCCTCCCCTCCTAATCCCTTTATGCGAACCTCACTCAAGAGTAAGCATGTGTGAAATTGAGGAGTCTCTAATACACATCGCGTGGCCTGGGCTGGCCCCTGCGGCGACTGGGGCAGAGCCGAGGTGGCTTTAGAAAACTGTGCCAAGCAGAATTATATCATAATCAACAGCATCTTCTTTGTCCCCACCTCTATTGCAGAGAGCCACTGACATCCAAACAAGCTCATGGCAACTAGTGTGCAAAAATCCCAGCCTTGGAAACCATTTTTTGGGGAAGTGATTAAGACTTTGCACTACTGATCAGAAGGCTGTGAAGACTTTAAATTCCAGCACTGCTAAGCTGCCATGGTTGGCATCCATGAGCAAGAACCATAACCCTCAACTGCTCAGGTGGATCCGGCCTCATTTGTTAATCGCTTTGGATAAAAGCAGCAGCTAAATGAGAAAATGTAAGTGTAAAAGGCAAGAGCTGTCTGGCAAACAAATTTCGGAAATTTATCTCATCAACCGCACTGTTTTTCTTTAGCTACAGATTTTCTCGATTTTTCAGCATCATGATTTCACCCTCTTTTGACCCATCATGTAATCTTAAACTCACTCAATCTGTCTTTACTTGACCACTTTGTCACTCCCTTGTTGTGGTCCAGTGGTCCTCTGCATGACCACTTAACAGCAGTGGAGAGTGTCCTCCATCTATATTTGCTTTTTATTCCATTTTGTAAGTGCATGTTATTACTGGATCCCTGCTTTTACATCTCCAAGTGTTCATAAGGCATGCCTCTCCACATGAGAGCTATTGGAAGTGTTCTTCTTTTCTTTGCAAGAATACAACATGACTCCCCCTACTGTGTGGTTAGATGCCTATTTGCTCAGTCAATTTGCTGTTCCCTGCATCTGAGCTCATGCAAATACATTAGCTGATGTGCGGTGGGCAACGGCAGCTTGTGTTTCAACAGCTTGCAAACTATCACAAACAGGCCTCTTTTGGAGGGTTCACCACACAAAGTAGGCTCCTGAGAAAAGGGAAACAATGAGACATAAGTTACTCCATTCAACATGTAAGATGCATAAGATACATCAATACATAAAGTGTTAGTTTGTAATAATGTTAGTTCCTGATTGACATGAAATCAGATATAACTAAACTATATACTCAGCCTGAACAGATTAAACAAATCAAATGCAGATGTGAATAGTAAGTGTAGTACTCTGTATACATTTTTTCAATTTCTGCAATTCTGCAATTTTTTACAGAAATGTATCAATGCATTCGTCATCAGGACGCCACCAAAAGGTTGGTGTGATTGGAAGATTTAAGAGCACAAAACAAACTTTCATGTAGGGAGATACCTAATCCTTGCCTTATTTAAGGCCCAAATTAAAAACTATAAACACAATTTTATTTATGAAGTCACTGCACACACACTCTACACAGTGCACAAAGGGCAGTGTATTTCTGACAGGGACTCCAAAAATTTATCATCATTATCATTTTATCATCATTTTATCAAAAAACATGTTTAAACTTTTTCCACTGCATTAAAAGAATATCTTCATTAAAGATCAATCAGATGGGTAAATATAGTAAAATATTATTTGGTGTCCACTGTAAACATAGTTGAGAACCCACACGTACCTACACAGACACTAAACAAACCTGTAAATTCAAATACAGGTTCTGGCATTCATTTGTTACAGCCTACCACACCATTACCTCTTAAACCTTATACAATCTGATTACATTTTAAGAATTTATCGTAGCATGTGTACAGATCTAGCTGCTGAATTCTCTCTGTGTCTCTTCTTCTCTCTCAGTGCAGGTGTCCCTCCTGGGCTCTGCAGTAAATGGGTGCAGGTAGTGGAACGAAGCCACAGGACAGGAAGGAAATGAAAGCCAGTGGCCTGAAGTCAACTTTCTGTCAGTGTACTGCTGGAAAGATGACCCCTCATCTCTAATGATGAACAGAATGGCCTCTGTGGTGACCATATGTATGGGTGTGAGGGTGAACACTAAACCAGACAATGCAAAAGCCTTCTATAGGAGAAATATAACCCTAAGATATCAAGTCCATCTTCCTAATATTGCCATCCCGGTAAGGCTAGTGCCTGCAAATCAGCCTTCTTGTCCTCCCCAGAGGCCTCTAGGTAGTGTGATCAGCCTTAGGCCAGGCTGTCCCAAAGGGGCACACACTGAAAATCACTGTTAAAGATAGCATCAGTGCCCCCTGTCCCTGTCCCTGCCCACTGCATGCTGACACTGATACAGCTCCCAGGGGATCTGGAGGATCTTTCAAAAAACCAGGACCAGAGTTACAGTGTCCTTTGACCCTGACCCAAGCTGCTGAGGACTCAAGCCTGTTTGCTTCTCTGTGCTAGTCTAACATGTCTGGCCCAGATAAGCTTCCTTCCCCCATGCGCTGCTCTATCTCAGCGTCTCAGGCACGACCGTGACCGTGGCTTTACACGTCCTGCGCTTCCTCGATGCACTGGCTCCTGCCGCACAGGTGCTCATCGACTCATGCGCCACCGCAGTTGCTAAGCAACACGCTCTGAGGACACCCACCTGCCTTCAGGCTTCAGTGGTCTAAATTTTGTCTTAATTGCAAATTGAGTGGGAGACAAGAGTACGCCCCCTGAATGTGAAATAGACGCCGGGTCTGGTGATGGATGTTGGAAGACTAATCAGAAGACAATGACGGGAGGGCTACTGCCACATTCGAGTGACACGCGCTGTGGTGTCATAGCTATTACAACATCCTAGCATTTGCCTCATCATTCAGGGACAATCTCAGCTAATGTTATAGTGCTGTATGAAATGCATAAAATATTGTAAAAATCTTTTTTTTTTTTTTTTTTTTTTTTTAGAGGAAAAGGTAGACATGTCAGCATGTCCATTCCGCTTCTCCGGCAAAGAACTCTCACACCACATGCAAGAACCCAATCGCTGAATTCAATTATCAGTCCCTGTACCAAATCCGCAAGAGACTATGTTCCAAAGGATGCTCATTTCAGCTCCTCTCTCACCAAATCCCAAAAGAAATCTCATTCACTTGAACAATGCACTTTTTCCTATTTAAAAAAAAAAGAAAGAAAATCAATATCTGGTTTCAATATGAGGGGATGGGAATCAATATCGCCAGGCTTTCGGGTTTTTCTCTTCTCTCTCCTAGGCAGTAAACAGAAACAATGGAATATGGTTATTACAGGGTCAGGGATGCCTTAGCTGATAGAATCTATGATTAGGTCCTTGTGTTACAATCACCCTCACACTTTACACTGCTGATGCCTTTAACCTTTTGCTGGCATGTGCAGCACAAACAAACTCAATACCATTCTTTCTTTTTTTTCCCCATTCTTTCTCTTTCCTAGTGCTTCGTCAAACAAAGAATGAGGACAGGATTCGTCACTTTCTTCTCTTCGTAATTCTCTATAGGATAAGGACACGATACATGGTTTACTTTCCACCCCTCTCTTTCCACAATGTACATTTAAACAGATTGTTTACTAAGACAGCATACAGTCTGTAGTCCATGGCTGAGTTAAAGTGATTAGTTAAATATTAATGTCTTGATATATAAGTCATCTTGAATTCAAAGTTTTTAGACATTTTTTCCCTTGACCTGGCTCCTGAGCCAAAAAGGCACTTCTGACTAAATAAGCATGCTTTGTTTCCAACTGAGGCAAGCCTTTCAGTCCAAACCTTTTAAGAGAAGAACTCGATTTGCATTATCCACAACCTGAGCCGCAGACAGTTGTTTATTGGGACCAAAGGCAAGAGAGCACAGTGGGCAACTTTCTGGATGTTTTGGCCCCTATGGTGTCAATGTCTTAAAGAAAGGAATTACAAACAAATTGCTGTGGGCATACACATAATTTAGAGTCTGTTGGCAATTTTATGACTTGCTAATGTTCCTAATTACATGCCCGTGAAAGGCTTAATTAATTCAGGGAGGTAGGAACTGGGAAGAACCGGGATCGAAAAGTGAAAAAAGCTTGGGAGAGAAGGGAAGTGGATGCTCGCGTTTGTTATCGTGGTTCCACTGCATTGGTTTTTAGAGCCTAAGGAGAATTTAGGGGCTCTCTATTTGCTCAAAGAAAATGCAAGTCTCCCGAAAATACGACCATTACGATCAACCCCTCGCTGATACCTAATATTCTTTCAATCTCGCTCCGACGTCGCCAAAGTGGTTGTAATCATATTATTGTAAATGTTGGTGCAGTTAATTGCATCGAGAGGAAAATAGGTTACGCTTGGAAGATTAAGGAGAATTTTATAAAGTTTGTTTCTCCACAGGAGGACTGAGTCACTAATAACGGTTGGGAGGTGGAGGAAAGAGCGGGAGGAGATAAACAGGGTGTGGGAGTGTTTTAAACACAAATGCGTTCGACTTTAATCAGTATAAACACCCCCATAACTCATGCGCAACTTTAAATGACTACAAGTGCGTAAAACACAAAAGAGAAGGGAGGTATAAAACTAGATTTATACTAAGATTTGTGTCTATGTGTGTGTGTGTGTGTGTGTTTTGCTGTTCAGCAATAAGATGTCAGTGCGATGAAGTCTCAACTGTAAATGCCAACATATGGCTCTCTCACTCTCTGAAAAAACATTATTCATTTTCTACCTCATTGCTGATCCTCAGTTAGAGACTCTCTTCTGCTACATTCATCAATATTGCCTAAACAGCGACCCGTGTGTGTGTGTGTGTGTGTGTCAGTGTGAGCGTGTGTGAGTGTATGCAAAAAGGCCAGTGTGCCCCGCGGCTCAGTCATGCAGCCGTACCACGCGCACAGCTCACTGCTGCCTCTCTGCGTTCTGCCGTCCAATACGGAGGAACGGCACTCATTATGACACCAAATTTACAGAGTGCGCAGAGCACACACTCCATTTAGCACACAATCTCTCATAACAAAAACAAGACAGGGAAGGAGGGGGCAGGCGTAGTTTCTTGCCCTGTCTGTCAACAAAGCCATTGCAGTCAAATCAAATGGTGTCTGGAGTTATCGGGCTCCAACCCTTTATCTTGTAAATTCAACACATGTTCCACATAATTCACACTAACTGTGACAATCAAGCAAGCAGGCAAATATGGGCTCCTTACTGGGAGATCAATGGGGCTCATTCTGCACGGTATGCATTTTTAATTCCTTATTTATGGCAGGTCCTTTAAGACAGACAGGATTTGATGGAAAACAGAAAAGAAGTGTAATATTTACTAAAGTTGAATACTGAAAGGGCAATTTCACCAGACAGTTGGAGGGATCTGGATGAAATGGCACAGTGACTATCTTTATATAGACATATTCTTCTCTTCTATAACTTTTTTTTTTTTTTTTGCATATATCTGTTTATCTACTTCCAATAAATGGCAAGTAATGGCGTAAAATAGTGTTTTTGTTTTTAGATGGAAAATAACACCTTGAATTTCAAACAGTCATCCCTGTTGCCTTTGAGAACCCTGAAATATGATGATGCAGTGTGTATTTCATCCAGAGTGAGGCTCTTGTGTGGTCAGGAAAGAGCAAAAGGTCCATGTTTCCCAGCATGGAGAACAGAAAGTGCTCCATGTATCTGTGCCCCATGTAGAGAGGCACCTTCCGCTTCTGTAGGAAAATGCTGAGCAAAGAGACAGAACTCTGTATGATCCTGCCCTTAAAGTCACGTCCATCTTCCCACTGAGTTCAGCCAGCGTATCCACTGCTCTTCACTTCTGACATCAACACACGCAAGTTTATTACTGACATCAGCACACACAGCAGTCAGGTTTGTTTTTTATGCCATATTCTATAGGGAGATGAGCCCACAATGCACCTGTTTAACTGTACAAATGCATGAACATCCCTAGTACAGGTTTAGTTTACAAACAAACTACTAAAGTACATGGGTACTTAATGTGTACTGTACCACTTGATCAATAAACTTAATGTACTGGTACAATTTCTGACATATTTCTATCCAAACTGCCATTAGAATCTGGTCAACATTTTTTATAGACGTTATCATTTTGATAAGGCCGGATTGTTTTTTCCATCATCATACCAAGATGACATAAGTGTAGCAGCAATTTGTGGAAAACCACTAAATAAATAATTACCCAGAAATGACACCTACATTTAAACACCTACTTGAACATGCTTAAACTAAGCCTAAGTTCATGCACAACCACAAATTTCACTGACTTGATCTGAAATATCGTCATATGAAATCTAGCAAATTTATGAATATTCTAATTTCAGCTCATCTCTTAGGAAATGTGCGGTGTGTTTATCATAGCGGGCCGTCTGGGCGGCTGTGGCTCAGGGCATATGGAAATGAAGTGGAAAATGGCGGTGATTAAACGTATGGGGGTTAAATGGGCACGCTATGTGCTGCACACACTATTACCTCTACATTGCTACACTGGAGCTGCATTTGTATTAAACACATTCTAAGACATGTCTGATTGTGCATACATAAACCTAAAAATCACTCCGCTTGTTTACACACTTTCACCCAAATAAACCATATGTTCAAAGGTCCCATATCAAGGATTGCTTTTTTTTTTTTGCTGTGGGTCCTGCTTAATTTATGATTATGGAATTATTCTGCTGAATTATGTTTTTGCACCAGTCTGTGTATTAAAATGTGGTAGAAAACTGTGGTAGGATCTAGTATGTCTGAACAACTTTCTTTGTAAGTCTAATAACAATAATGTGACGTAAATTTATTCCCTAAAAACATTTCAGACATAAAAAGCTTTACATATTTATTTATTTATTTCAGGCTAAAATTGCAAATATGGTTTTATTTAGTTTTGGTACAAAACAGCATTTTTAGATCTTATACATTTTATCCGATAATATAAATCATAAACAAGCTAGTTGGTGGTAGTTCTGAGCGAGTAACTCACATTTGTCACCTGCAGAAAAGCTAAACCTAAGTAATGGTAAATATAAACAGAGAAAATTTAATTTAAAAAAAAAACAGATAAAATAAAGAAATCACGTCATATTTAGAACACAAATTTTTTCCAATTTCCAATTTATTGGTTATGAACAGACCATATCTGTGGTTTCTTACTAATTTTGGCATATGAAGTCTTGTTCACTGTTTTTAACTACCGTAGTACCAAAAATGTGATTTAAAAAAAATTATACACATAACTTAAAAATCATCCATAAAAAAAAATTAAACATTAAATTAATACAACAAATTGTGAGTTTTTCCCAAGACCTTATTTAAATATGAAAAAAAAGAGAAAAAAGTTCAACATTTCAAAACGGTGAAATTACTGACCTTTATTAAGAAAACAACTAAGAGAAATTGGGTTAAAAACTATTTAAAAACTGGAAATATAGTGGTGTAATTTATATTCAACTTCGTGGAAGAAATGTGGCCAGAAAAATATCATGAATGATCACTTAAATGCTTGGTGTAGTAAAATTGGCAGCAGAAATCACAGCTATGTTTAATAGTGAAAGTAAGAGCATTTCTACACACATAATGTAATGAGAACTCACGGGATTGGGACTAAACTGGGACTTTCTTTTCCTTTGCTGCTGTACAAAGAAATGTCCTCGCTGAAGGACGAATAAAGGTATATCTTATCTTATCTTATTTTAAAGATTGGACTTTACGATTGGAAAATGGTCATGTGGTCTGATGAGTCAATATTCACCCTATTCCAGAGTGATGGGTGTGTCAGGGTAAGCAGGGAAGTGAATGAAGTGATGCAGCCATCATGCATAGTGTCCACTGTACAAGCCTCTGGGGGCAGTGTTATGGACTGAGGTTGATTTGATTAGTCAGGTCTAGACTCAGCAACATTATGTGGCAATAAAATTAGGTCAGCTGATGACCTGAATGTACTGAATGAACAGGTTATCACATCTCTTTATTTGTTTCTCCTGATGGCACATTGTATATTCCAGGACTCAAACTGTCAAAGAGTGGTTCTGGGATCAGAAGGAATCATTTTCACACATGAACTGGTCACCACATTGTGTGCTGTAATCAAAGCTAAAGGCAGACAACGTTTTAGAGTGTGCAACTTTTTGGGGGCCAATTAGTATATCTTTCTTAAGTTACTTGGTTTATGCATAAATTTTATAAAGCACATAAACAGATAAACAGGCTACAGTACATTAATTGATTAATTGCTCTGTTTATATGTTTGTTTGCTTGTGGTTGTGGGGGGCACTTTTCCTTCAGCATTGCCTACCTCCATCTGTGTGTCTCTCTCTCTCTCTCTCTCTCTCTCTCTCTGTCTCTCTTTCCCTCTCTTTCACACACATGCGCGCACACACACACACACTTCAATGACAAGAACAAGCAGCACCAATTTTCCATTTGTATTTTGTTGACTACTTGACCATGTGCTCTCAGTCCGACAGATCAGCTCTACTCTCCTAAGCACATACACCTCCAGCCTTGTACTGAGGGAGTCGATTCATCTGCACATACTGTTGTGCAGTACACACACACACACACACACACACACACACACACACACACACACACTTCCAAGTATTTCATGTGCAGAATTAAGACATTAATCTACATGGATCAAAAAAAGCTGCATACATGATGTACTATAGATAAAAGACCTATTTTAGTTCCTTAATTATTGCTTCCTATGAGAGAGTGTGTGTGGTGTCATGTGAGTGTGTGAGTATAACGGGGCTGATGATATTGCCAGAGGCAGTTGTTCCACTCTATGGTTTTACATCATTGTTCTCATGCCACCCATTTTCTCCTTTCTCTCTTTTGGCAACTTGGCTGTGGTTTCTGGACTGTTTTGTGCATTTCCTTCTCTCTGTCTTGCTCTCTCATTTTCTGCCATTCATCCTGCATTTTCTCCTCTCCATCACTACAACAGGGTAAGCCTCCCCAAGGTTTCCACAGGGTCCTCGAGCCGATAAAGTCTTTTCATGTCGAAACCCTCAGGCTTCGAGGTAAATCCTACAACTTGGCAACATCATGTGCCAAGTGAGCATGCCAGGGCTTTCCTAGTAATACAGTACATTCCTGAATTTGTGCTTCTATCACTATATAGCCTACTCTACTTGCTCTCCTTTATGACAATCTCTTCTGCTAATAGTTGGCTTGGGAAACTATTAATCTTTCCTGCTTATCCAAATTTCTACTTGTTTTGGCCTGAAAATTTGTTTAAAAATGCTCTCTCATCTTTGATTATAGTATTACAGCTGGGCTTTACTGTCTATGTTTTTGGTATTGTGAACACACAGATATCATACAGTCTATTCAAATCACTGAAGATTTTCTACATGGATCGCCCCTAACCATAACTATTCATGATCAGACCAACCCTGTGGGTCATTATTATTCAAAAACTTACTGTAAGTGTCATGTACAGTACGAAGGTTAGAATGATGCAGCATATCGCACATAAGTGAAGCAAAATACAGCAGCACTATAATATAAATATAGATTTTAGACAGCATCATAGCAGTTGTTAAACTGAAACACACGTTGCTAATTTTAAAATGTGATGTGTTCTGCCTGTTTGCTTGAAAGTAAAAAAGAGAATTTAAAAATAAGTTTATTATATATTTATCTGTGTGTTTCTCAGGACTTTTAAACAGAAGAAACAAAGAAAAAAAGGCAAACTTTGCTCTGATATTGGTTTGATAGAGGGTCAAACAAGTGATAGGGATATAGTATAACGGGGATAGATGGTTGGTTGGTTGGTTGGTTGGTTGGTTGGATGGATGGATGGATGGATGGATGGATGGATGGATGGATGGATGGATGGATGGATGGATGGATGGATGGATGGATAGATAGATAGATAGATAGATAGATAGATAGATAGATAGATAGATAATCAATCTCCAATCCAGCCACTTCTATGTTTTTGGGATGAACCATTTAGGAGATTCATGGGGAAAACCTGTACAGAAACCAGATATACAGGAGCTGTGAGGCAGCAAACACTGTCTGCTACGCCACCATTCCTCCCTACATAAATAATTGGTTCCCCAATTATAGTCCCACAGGGCTGCAGTTTTGTGACTGTGTTGCTTTAACACCCCAATTACACCTGTTTTTAACATCTAATTTGAATCTAGATGTCTTTGACCAAACGGTGCTGGACTTTGGCTCCCCAGTATGACAATCGTTGAACCCTGATACACTGTGTGAAAAATAAGTCATACCGACAATAGTAAACATATTGCCAAGGATGGTAAATTATTTTTCTTCAGGATGGCCAGTAAATGAAACCTACCGGGCTAATAAAACATTTTAAAGGTAAATAAAATGTCTAATAAATTGACATTTAATCAGTCAATCACAAACCAAACCTAAGCTGAAAATACAAATAAGTGTTAATATCTTCTCTGGGGCAGTTAGCACTGACTGCTATGTTGCCAACTCACTTACATGACCAGTTAGCCATAGTGTAAGCATATTGCATAGTTTTGGGGAATTTTAGCCTGTTTACAGTTTTTATAGTATTACTAATTGCCAAAGCTGTTGAATCAAATGTATTGTGTTCATGTTCAAGCGGTTATATAGAGTATAAAAAATAATAATGGCTTTCCAGAGGGTATTTTGTTGAGTACACATCTAGTTTGAAAGAAAAATAAAGTAGTTCAAATAAATTATGACAATATTTTTCATTTAGCATTTAAAGAGAAAGTGGCTAGAGTGTGCACATAAGTCAAGAAACATATATGCGAAGTGGCTTCATCTAAGAACAGCTTGAAGAAAAAGGTCATCTGTGTCTTGATGTAAGCTGATTTTATTGTTGAGCTGGAGCCAATGAAGGACTAATAAAAAAAAAAATGACCTCAATAAAAACAGCATTGCCTATGCAGTATGCAAATGATTTCGTAAAGGATGGGGGCCAAAGTGAGAGGAGGCCACATGGTGTGTGTCGGCCTGGCCCATCACTCTTCATGCCAGGGCCTTTATGCTTGTGCTTTACTGATAAGAGCCAGGAGAGGGCACCTGTGGAGGGTCACCTCTGCTGAAGGTTAGGGCAAGCACTGCTCCACACTGCACACCCCCCCCCCCCTACTGTGGTGACACACACTTAACAATAACGCAATGACCTGCACCAGACGCGCAGTCATATGCTCTGAGGTCTCAGGCAAAGTTAGACACTATCAGGAAAATTTCTTATACTCTCTGTGCCCATCCTCCAACTGCCCACTTGTGTGCCTTTACTTTTCTTCTTTTCATGAAGGCATAATAGTGTGATATGAAACTAATTATTTATTTCAGGATTAATTACATTAAATAAAGAAAGAGTATTATTATATATACTTGTACACACGCTTATCTTGTACAGGGTCACAGGTGGCCTATCCTAAGGGACTCTGATAACAAGGTGGGAAACACTGTGGACGGGGTGCCATTGCAGGGCACAAGCACACCTCACACATTCACTATGGGCACAATTTGGAAACACAGAAGCTGCATGTCTTTGTACTGTGGGAAGAAACCGGAATACCCAGAAAATACCCAGCAAGCGCGGTGAGAACATGCAAACTCCAGAAACACAGATCCAAATGCAGGACTTGATCCCTTGACCCTGGAGGTGTGAGGCTACTATGTTGCCTATTTTATCTATCTATCTGTCTGTCTGTCTGTCCATTAACTAGCTAGGTGTTTAAGTTATATAATGCTTGCTAAAACCATTTTAGTCATTTTGTAAAAAAAAATTCTTTTTTCTTTTAATATCAAATCTCTTGCTTGTATTTGAGGTTTGCTTTGTACACTATGTGATTAGTTTCTGACTGATTAGTGTGGGATTTATGCTTGACCGGTTTAGTTAAAGTTTTTAAGGTCTCTGTCTCTCTCTCTAAAACATTTTCTTTCATTTGTTATCTTTAGTAAAAACAGTGCCTTTCACTCTTGTTTGTAAAAAGAGTTACAAAAAGGTCCACCTTTTTGTTGAAGTAGTTTGATCTCGCTCTGAAAAAATGAGAATCTCCAGCCTTTGATTGAAAAAAAAAAAAATTCAACTAAAAATAAAAAATATTATTCAAATAAAGAATATTTTCAACAAAAACATGTGATACCCCCAGTGGATTTTTTTTAATAACCCTATTTATTAATATTTACATGGAGTGCCAATAATTGTTGAAGGCACTGTAAATCTGTGATCTTTGACACCATGCTTATTACTTGTCCCGGAAAAAGATGGTATAGCACGGAAATCTCAGAACAATGCTTGAATGTTGTCCTCCAGGACTGCAATTACTAATCCATGCCTTATATTGTAGAAAATGTGCTCATGTTTGCATCTAATGTGCAGATGATGATCTAGTCACAATATATACAGTATGGACACGCTCACTAACAGCTTGTCCCAGTCTTGCTAAAGTTATCCAGTTTGTGTCATATCTTGACACATGCATTTGAAAAGCCACACGCATAGGACTCATTTGCAAAGGCCCAAACTAGGGAAGTCTCTGCACCTGCAGTCGTCTCTGGCCGGCCGCCTCACTGATCCAAGTCCAGATCACAGACAGCTGTTCTACAGGATTAAGCTTTTGAAAACAAACTATTCCCAATACTGCTCCAGCAGGCTCGAGACTGAGCTTTAGCCTGGAGTCGGCATGATCACTCACCCTGGGAGCGTCCCCCTCGAGACCAAGCCAGAGCCCAGCTGAAATGGATCCCTGTCAATATAAATCACCTTCCCCATGGCTGAGCCTTGCTGATATGCTGAGTGTGTGAGAGTGTGGGTGTGTTTGAACCTGGGTTATAGTGCCATGTCCTATTTCGTGTATGGGTTAATGACAGTGAGGGAGCTGCATTGTCTAACTAGGCTGATTCTACACTAGACCTGATGTTAGCAGAGCTGTATCAGGGATTTTTAATGTCTATCACATGAGACAGGGTCATGTCTGTAGATTAGCTCAGAAAAGGAAAAAAAAAAAACTTGATCCGTAGCCACATCTATCACTCGAAGACACAAGCTAACTAAATGTGTCTATTTGCAGTCTTTTTTTTTTCTTTTTTTTTTTTAGCAAACAGAAATCCATCTCGCTGGTGTTTGGCAGTCCACATTAAAACGCTGTGCACGAGGAGACCAGCAGAATGAAACGAAACTTGTTTTTCACACCGTTGTGACAGGGAATGCAAATAGCTTGGCTTTCCCCTAGAGAGCTAGAAAGAGTAAGAAAGAGAAAAGCGCACAAATAGAAATAGTGAAAAGATTGAACCAGTCAACATGCAAATAGGGAAGTGATCTCCATCTCTGTTTTCTTTTTTTAAAGAAAGAAAAAGAAAGAACGAAAAAAACATACTTCGCTCACCCCTCACAATATTATATCAATAATTGCTGGAAAAAAATTAAACAAGTAAAACAATGAGTTTGCCTGAGGCTCCCATCTCTTCAAATCAGTCTGTGCATTTTAAAAGAAGGTCACTTTTTTTCCCTCTCCCTTTGGATCGGTGACACATACACGAAACGAGCAGCTGACCTGAGTTTGAATTTAGAGTGTTCATTAATAGGATATTATGCCATATGCTCGCTGCACTGTCTTATTTTAATGCTTGGCACTGACTTGAGAATTTGTAATTAGTGACGGGATAATGAGGGTATTGGAGGGGCTAATATGAGGTGTGGAGTAGGAATAGACTTGTTCAGTGTACTGTAAAGCTTTAAGACGAAGCGGCGTACGCTTGGCCACTGGAAAGTGTCACCGATTACCATGCAGAACAGACATAGCTGAAAAACCACTGCTCACATGTCTCAAGCCATCCAAATATAATAGTCACACTTCTACACAGGCCACAGAGCGCCACGGTCGTACCCGCCATTGTTAATTTAGTCGCGTAATGATCTTCATGGGAGTGTTTGAAGGACAAATGGTTCCTTTCCAAGCTCCAAGTTCTGCTCTGCTGTGTGCTATCCCAGCAGTTTACTCTGACACGCCATCAGAAATGATGCTGTCTGAGCCAAAATTGTCACTCTGTAGTTCAGACCACTGCGTGATAAACCTGCAAACAAACACATTTCTCAAGACAGGGCAGTAAATACCAAATCGCAACGTAGCAACACAGGTGCATTATCCTCTAAGAGGACGTGGCTCGGGAACACTGCACAGCAAAGACAATAAAATTGGAATTATAGAGAAGTCGAGAGCAATAATGGACTGCGCCTGGTTGGATCA
Organism: Leiocassis micropogon; assembly: GCA_028565275.1. NCBI lineage: Eukaryota > Metazoa > Chordata > Actinopteri > Siluriformes > Bagridae > Leiocassis > Leiocassis micropogon. The sequence goes on along the minus strand of JAOVVA010000052.1, from coordinate 20,410,773 downwards.
CCCCATACAAGACTGTGAATCATCGCAACCCAATCACACACTGGCATATCGCCGTAATTCATTGAGTAGAATGGTGACACTGCAATGGACGTGTGACTACATCGGTGAGCAGTGTGCTAAACACCCCGCTCAGACTGCGAAACGCGTTCGTGGCTGGCGCGTGCCCCATTATCGTTATGCATCTCTTCCCTTAGTGGAAAAAAAAGTCTGTTAGTTAGAAAAGTTCTCAACCAGAGAGAGAAGTGAGTGAAATAAATTCCGCTCGCGCCCCGCACATGACATTGCACATAAATATTCAATAAATTAGCCTCGGCCGTTTTATAGATTGATCAGTCATCTCTGGCACTCAGTGACAGGCAATGCTGCGGCTGAAATATTAATGCTGACAAATTAGGGATTTCTGAGTAAATGATGTCACATCGTACGGCTTCAGTCAAATTTACTCCCTGGCACGGGTCACATTTGGCTCCACAGTAATGCACTCACCACCCCCACCTTTACTTCT
>JAOVVA010000052.1:20388265-20409627 GCA_028565275.1 Leiocassis micropogon | reverse complement strand
CAGTAATGCACTCGCCCCCCCCCCCCCCCTCCCCCCCCCCCCCCCACCTCCATTTCTGCCTCAAAAATGACATCCATTATTTTATCGTTAAGCTGGATTCATTCTTTCCCCCTACCCAGCATAAGCAGAAGGGAATAGAGAGAAAATTAACCCAGTAAAGGCTAAATCCACCGTCGTCCCATGATCCAGTTTAGCTTGGTGTGTTATGCTAGCATTTCAGTCATTCAAAAATGCAAGCAAGAGAAGCCAAGGGAAAGTGTGTGTGCATGCACAAGTGTGTGTGTGTGTGTGTGTGTGTGTTGGGGGTTGACTCTTGGGATGTGAAGTGGAAAATGGCTGCATGTGCAGGATGGATTCTGACAGCGTCCCTGGGGAAATACACCTGAGTGTGTGCAGTGGCTGGGCAGACCCTTAAGAAGGGGGTCAGGGAGAACCAGGGTCTGGAGTCAAGGAGAACATTTAGCCACGGCTGCACCATTGCAAATACAGGTCAAAGACAGCACTCACTTTAGCTATTCTCCTGCAGCAATTGCTGACAGGCCTGAGCCAAATCTGGCCAATGTATCTACTTACATTACATTGCATTTTGGGTTACAAAATCTGGGTCTATAAAAGAACCTGACAACTGGATTCTTTACACAAAGAAAACCAGCACAGATGTAGAGGCTAAAATGATTTCCACATAGCCTTACAGCTGCATTATCAGCATTATTATCACCTTTACATACAATGGCAAGGTTTGAAAGAGAATGTGAACTGACGTTAGCTTTGAGGTTTAGTAGTTGGAAATGTGTTTTATATGTATAATAGTTGGATGTATATATTATATGAATGTAATATTAATAATAATTTATAATAATATAATTATAACAATATCATCATATATATTTAATTAGGTTGCCAATGATCCAAATGTAGTGCATTTAGTAATATTTAATTATTAATAATACTGTATTTATCTAATAGCAATAAAGCTAATAATAAAAATGACAAAAATGCTAACCAATGTTAACATTTTCATAATTATATTATCAGATATAAGATGCTTTGCATTTTTTCTGCTTCCAGTCTATTGTACCTAAAGGCAAAGTGAGGATTCATATGCAAAAGGTTTCCTACAGATCTTCAAATAGGAATCAGATCCAGAATCATCCAGGCTATGGTCAAACACAATCAATGGTGATAAACATAGCCAATGGGAAATCCAAAGAGTAATCCAAAGACAAGAGTCAGATACACAATAACACAAACGTAGAGCTTTATCATTCGATTGGCAAGACTTCAACAGGAACTAACAAACATGAGTCGGGAACCAAGAAGCAAAAAGCAGAGATCACACTAGTATTCAGCTGACCAATGTTCATGTAAACACACATCTCATAAATATATTTCATTTTATGTTAAATGTTTGAAAGAATATTAACATGTTCCTTCACCATATGATTTAAAGTATAAGTACGCTTGCATAGCTATACTTAGTTATAATATATGTAGTTTTGAAGGCATGTCTGTCCTTTAATACTTTTCTAGTAAGGAAAGGCAAGAAAACAGCTTCACAGTGATCAATATAAACAAATCAGGGCACTCAAGAGATTTGGAAAATGCTCATTTAAAGCAACAAGAGGAATGTGTATTAGATTGAAAAACAGAACACATTTTAAATATGCAGAGGTCCTAAAATTGACCTGGTGGTATAGCATTACGAGAGAGGAATGCCTCTGCTCAGCAATAGAGCCCGGTTCATCTGGCCATAGACGCTCTGTAATAGATGAGGTCTCTGCTGGGAATCAATAATATCGGTGAGGAATCGCCCCGACGCAGGACAGCGAAAGATGAGCCCCCACGCTTCCATCAATACCCGATTGCAGACTCCCCTCTAGCTCCCAGGCTTGATCAGCACTCTTCTCACTCTGAGCCCAAAGGGCTTTTACACAGCTCCAGCCGGCCCAGATAAAACCAGCCCACTGCTCCTACACAGGCTGCACATGTCTCAAAGCCAGAGTAACCATGGCATTCTGCACAAACAAGCATGGGAGAAGCCTCTGATCTCAGACAAGCATTTTCAAATGTATGATATAGATCATGACATGATTCCGGATCTTCAAGAGAGCAGACATGAGACAAGTTTCTTTTTAAAAGTGTAGTACAAGGGACTTTTAGATGGAGCAGACAAATCTATAATAGTCAATAGATTCCGTAGAGTCTCAAGTTTTGGTTGATGATGAAATAAAGAGTAGCAACCTGCAGTGCTACAGTCACATTCAAAAGTTAGTGCCCCTCTTTTCACAGTGCACATTATTTATTTAATAAAAATGAAGCCAAAAGGAAAAAAAACATGTGGGCAATACTGAGTACCCCATTATTCAATAACTTGTAGATCCACCTTTCGCAGCAATAACTTAAAGTAATCTTTTTCTGTATGACTTTATCAGTCTCACACATCATTGTGGAGGAATTTTGGCCCATTCTTCTTTACAACATTGCTTTGGTTCATTGAGGGCTTTTTTAGGCATTTGCTTATGCGCAGCTCTCATTAGGTCCTGCCACAACATTTCAATTGGGTCGAAGTCTGGACTTTGACTAGGCCATTCCAAAACCTTAATGCCTGATGGTCTCACATTTGCTTCTAGAATACTCTATACTCTGGTATACAGAGAAGTTCATGGTCGGCTCAAGGATTTCAAGGTGATCAGGTCCTGTGGCTTCAAAAACAAGCCCAAAACATCACCCCACCACCACCAAGCTTGACAGAGGGTGTGAGGTATTTCTGTGGAACATTGCGCATGTCATCTTAGGTTGAATGTGCTGAGACATCCACTCCTGGAAAGATTATGACCTATCTTGAATGCTTTCAATGTTTTTACATGCTTTGATATGGTTTTATAACCCTTTCCAGATTGACGTGCAGCAACTACTGCTTCTCTAAAACAATTGCTTATGTCTTTGCCCCCTTGAATTGTGTTAACATAAACATAAAGCAGTAAGGGGTACTTATTATTGCCCACATGGTTTTTTTTTTGGCTTCATTTTTGTTAAATAAATAATGGTACAGTAATAAATGTATGTCATTCATCTGAGGTTGTATTTGCTGAACACTGAGACCCACATGACTAGATGATTTCTATTCTATTATTATTATTCTATTAAATTTTTATTAAAAGATGGGGAACTAACTTTTGAACATAACTGTATTTACTATACTGCAGCTGGAGTGGTGTGGTAACTCCTTGGCTTAAAGGCAAAAGTTCTTAGAACAGTTAATGCTGAGACAATATTGTTGACAGTTGTGTAAAGATGAAATCAACATTGTGAATGTATAGTACATGTTCACATAACGTCTGAGGTTCAGTATGGGCTGTTCCATACAAGTGCACCAGTACCGTAACTGCAATTATTTCAATTTCAAGCCAAGAAGAAGACTATTGTTGCAAAGTGTGGACAACATAGATTATGGCTATATAGCAGTTATTGGAAGTACATAATTAAATCATACAAAATAAGCAAACGGAATCAGAAGACCGATCAGAAGTTGGTTGCATAGCATGTTTGTCTACAGAGTTGGCCATGACAAAGAAGGTAAAGCCTCTACATAATGTCCATTTTCTTTACAAGAATGTCATATTGTTCATGCAGCCTGCTGATCATTATCTCCATCTTAAATATGTTGGAGGGACGAGGTCAGAAAGACATGGGTGTCTCTATACATCCAATAAAGAAGAGTTTTAAAAACTGTTGGGAAAATACTTATAGTAGGTCTGTCAACTTTGCTGATGAGTGGAAATAGACCTCTCAACGCCACTCTTAATGCCATCATTTCCACACAAGCCGACTGCCATCTTTGATGCTGAACGTTTTGTAAATTCGGAGCAAATTACTCCGTCAGAACCCAGCGGCGGCTGCTTGTCAGCTCTGAAGGAGAAGGTGACATAGCACAGACAGGTGACTGACAAGGAGCCACAGGGGAAACAGAACGAAGTTGGAGGCATAGGAAAAGAAGAAGGGTAAGGAAGGAAAGCGGGAATAAAGGGGGGGGGGGAGCAAGAGCTTTTTTACCCAGTGTCCCTTGGGCACTGCAGTATCAGTCAATCTGAGGGCTAATTCGTGTCAGAGCTTGTATCCTATCTCCTTCAGAGGCGAGCAGAAGGTTGATAAAAATTGAAGTGGAAATGAAGCTGGATGCACAGGAGACTAGGCACAACAATGGTGTAGAGAAATAGGCTTGTATCCTTGATGCACTTTCTTTTTTCTTCAAGAGGAGATCCCTGACCTTGCATCTGTCCTTGCCACTCAGAACTTTCCTCTGTTGGTCAGGCTGTTGCACTCTGTCTATTTAGTCTTTTGATTGTCTGCTGCTTTTTTTCCCCATCTTTAAGAATGTTCAGCAACTTTAACCACCTTACTCTACTTTTGATGATCCAGCTGGCAGAAGCTGAGGTGGCATGGTGGAAGTTCTGCCAGTCTAACTAACTTACTTTTGATTTGTACCGGGACTTCGATTACCTTTATTTCTCTATATAACCCCTTGCTACACTGATGCTCTTATGCCATCATTTCACTAGCGCTTGGATACCATCAACAGTTTTTTCAGGACATTGGAGCCATGATCAGATTGGCTGATTCACATCTGAAACGATGGCCTCCCAAGGCCTCCATAACTCTCAACAGAGGTCCTTGTAATGTTCGAGTGGAGTTTGTGAATGATCATGTGTACAGTTTACACAGACATATCCATCTCTTCCTCAAGCTGGCAACAAGTTATTAATTAATCTTCAAAGATCAGGTGTTCAACTTGCTGAATGTTCATGGGAATGACTGCAGTGGGCTCCGACCATCACAGCACATGCAGCCTTCTTTAAAACGTTTGTACCATTCAAGTGTTTTACTGCTCATCACTGTACTGTGCTTGAAGTCTTCTGGAAATGTCAACTGGTTTTATGTTTTCATTCAGAAAAATATTTCATCACAGATCTAGGTTTGACTTAAACATATTTGACTTAGTATGTTTGTGTTTAAGGATTTGAACAGAAACCTGTTCCTCATACCATTATATTGTTCTATCTCTATCTAACATGCCAATTAATAAAAAAAATGAATTTCAGTCAAGCATTTAATAATTCAATACATATTAATGAGCCTAAAGAAGCCTAAATGTATACATAACACTAAAATAATGTTTCCATTTTGCAAAAACATTTATAATACAATTTTAGTGTATTATTAACACTAAAATATTATAATTAATGATAATTAGTAGTCTGAGTCATTTGTATGAATAAACCTAAAAGCATCTCAGATACATTATGCTATTACATTATATTACATTTAAGTTATGATAAATAACAACATATAATACAAAATATCTTTATTTAGTAGAATGTTAAGTAGTTGTTCCAATAGTTATTTACATTTTAAATTATGAAAATATACAGCATATTGTGTCCTGTATATGTAATATGTAAAATGATTCTCAAATTCCTGCACAAAATGCAATATTTTTTTCCTATTATATATTATTTTTAATTCTCAGAATGTAATAGCTAGATAAAAAGCAACTGCATGCCCGTCAGTGTTGGCTGTATGTGTAACCGAGAGGCAAATTATGAATAAGTAGCAAATCCAAAACAGGTGGAATTAAACCTGCCTCATTTAATGACATCAATTAAGGGGCAGATTTGTTGTCATTTTCAGGAATTTGTTGATGGATCTTCGCCGTCTCAACCCCATTCCCGCTTTCACAGTATTTTTTATGAAGTGAAGGAAAAGGGAAAACCGTTCCTGAGCTCCACCCTTGTCTCCCTCATGCATATGCTCAGAATTAATGAGATGCTAGCTTATGTGTTATCATGCAGGAGCCAGCAGCTGCTGACAGGTATGTTTTTGGGCTTTACATGAGACTGGCAGGTGGTGCCTGCTCACAAGAAGTTTAATATCCCACTTACAACCCTCTGTAGCATTAAGGAGAGAAGCTACAACTAAAATGAGAAACAATAGCTAAACCCTAAGCACTTAGAATCCATCACAAAAAGGATGCAAAGCAAAGGGGTATTTAACATGTTTCCAGGGGCCTTTTTAGAAAGCTGCCAGCTTTTTCAATGGCTTTCTGTAGGGAAAAATCATGGCTGTTGAGATGTTGCCTCTCAATATGCACTACATTCAAATCGAGCCTCCGGAAAGCGATAGAACTTGGTAGGTAGGGTAAGGATGATGGAGAAGTAAGGGTGAATAAATAATCAAGGACGGTTCAGTTATCCTCAGCAGCTATGACCTTTCCTTACAGTCCACTACAGATAAAGCAGATTAATTCAATCCAAACCAAATAGTTTTTTTTTTTTAAATAAACCTTTGCCCCAGACATTGATTATGATTAACACTGTCTAGTTTTGAATCTAAAAACAGCAACAAGCTCAGCTCAAGAATGGCTACAATGGTGCTGTCTGGCGGACATTAATACTAATGTAATTAGCATCTGTCTGTCTGGGTTATGAGAGTTAATACATAATGTTGTGTTGTGTAAGCCAACATTACTTTGGTTGGTTTGATATTTTAGCTATTTTGTAAATAAAATTTAAATCTGTCAAAAAAATCTGTGAAACTGCTCATGAAAGCTTGTACTTTTGTTAGAATAAGAATGAAAATGTTAATACTATAAATTGGCACTTATTGAATAAGGGAATATTCTAGCAGTAATATATTCATTTAGCCAATGAACGTTATTTAGCCAAAGCATTATCACAATTTGTTTACAATTTATTTGCAACTTTTGTTTTATTTGAAGTATTAAAGCTCTGCAAATATTGCATGATCTTGGCTTATTTTTATGTGTTGTGATGTCATTTTCTTCAAATATACGCTCTAAATAAAAATACTTCCATTTTGAATTTAGGAGAAACATGGTCAGCAGTTTACAAAATATGAAACAAAACTGTTCATCTCACCAACACATGCACCTGTAAGAAGAAAACTTAAGAAACTCATTATTTTGCAGTGGTCTCTTATTGTTTTTCCAGATTAAAATATCTTTCAAGATTTAGGATTTTAAATATCTCTCTAAAATAATATATAAAGTTCCCACAGAGTTGGGAGCATGAAATTGTCCAAAATGTCTTGGTATGATGAAGCATTCAAAGTTCCATTAAGTAAGGGGCCGAGCCCAAAACAAACAATACACCAGTTCCAACATGACTGTGCACCAGTGTACAAATCAAGATCCATAAATGAGACATGGATGAGCAAGTTTGGTGTGGAAGAACTTGACAGTGACCTGACCTCAACCTGACAGAACACCTTTGAGATGAAAGCGGAGACTGTGAGATCTGCAGGCTGGGTTGGTGCCTTTGGGATCTGAGTGCTGGGGACTGTGGTGCACTGGCCGTTCTGATGCCTTTCTATCATGGCCAGCATTGACTCTTTCGGCTATTTATGTTACATTGGATTTTCTGTGGAATCAGACCAGACGGGCTGGCGTTTGGCCTCCATGCGTATGGGTGAGCCTTGGTTGCTCATGATCCTGTCAAAGGTCAAAAGTTTGGACACATTTTCTAATTATATCATCTTTCCTGATTTTTCTTTCTTTCTACAAATTTCTACAAACTTTCTAAAATGCAATAATCTCCTTTGAACACTTGATGTTGAGATGCTCTGTAAAACCTTCCTAATGCCTCTAATTTGAGGTGCTATTAATTGGTTATTCTTTAAGGCTGATCATTTTAAATGAACATCTCCTCCACACCAGAGGTAAGTTTTGTTCTTGCTTCCTTGCTTTTTGTTCCTGAGATGGTCTTCATGAGAGCCAGTTTCATCATGCTGCTTAAAAGATTTTGCAAATACACTTGATAATACTGTTTTTGCAAGAACTATTCCAGAACATGTGAGCTTTATGTAACAGTTTGTAAAAAAAAAAAAATTATAATAAAAATCCAGTATTGTTCCAGAATGTAGAAAATAAAAGAACTTGTGTTCAAACTTTTGGCTGGTTCTGTATTTTAGCACTATAAAGTCATATTATTAAAACTTGTTCCCACCCTTATTACTTTACTTATGTTTTGTTGGAAAAGGGAACAAAAACAAATGAAATACAGTGGTGATGTCCTAATGGTTCGGCGTTTTTAAACAGCATAATATTTATACAAAGCCTGGCCGCTTCTTTCAAAAGGTTAAGACATGGCTGTAGTATGCGTCTTTCAACAAGAGCATCACTCAACCCAACCCGGCCCAGAAATAGACACTAAATCAATGTTTTATAAAGGCTGTCTTATTATTATTTGTGGTCTGAATTGAAAATACACCTTCTGACACCCTCATATACAATACATTTTACAAACCTGAAGACACATTAAAGATTATGCAAGAAAGAATATACCAGTCTCCCTCTAAAAATATTTCTGATATTTCCAATATCAATTTTAGATATTTACAGGAAAATGGAAAATATTCAGAGCTGTCATTCTCTCAGACTCACCAAATATAAACTGCACAATGCCATTAATTTAAAAAGAACATAGGGTTTACAATATAATTTTGATATTTAGTCTGTATGATCTATTTAGGTTTTTATTCTCTTAAAGGATTACAATCATTCCTGAATTGATGACAAGATTTTCAGTGTTTCATATGTATTTATATAGATCATTCTAAATATATGTATAAGGTTTGCACATAAAAAAAGATCTTAAAGTATCTTAGACATCTGAGACACTAATTATAAAGACATCAACTTTTATTTGAAGGCATCGACTTCCCTCCAGTGGAAAGGGATAAACCTAGCACGGCTTGCGGCATGCAAGTAACCTTTAGTAACCTTTGACCTTGAGCGCTGTGCTAATACCCTCAACTGCCAATGCCATGGCCGGTTGGCAGCAAGGCCTTTGTCTCGCCAGGTCTCACCTCTCACACAGACAGACAAATGCTTTCTATTTGTCCTCCACAGCTGAGGTAGAAGTTATCGATACGACCCACAAATGATGTCAGGGATTTGTCAGCAAAGCTTATGAATGACAAAAACATCCGCCAAAAAGCACCTTCTACCTAGGCCAGGAAGATTGAGAGTCCAAATACATTATTGATTTTTTCCTCCCTTACCTTCATAGATAGAAGCTCAGACTACAAAGGCTGGGAAAACAGCTTTTGTGTGCTAAAATGTATCTAAAAAATAGTAATAAAAGAAGATAGGCTTGGAATTATATATATCAGCTAACAGGAGTGCCAACAGATGGGAAAAGCTCAGTGTGGAAGATGCTAGGCTGGATCAGTTGTGTTTTGGCCTTAGTTGTTTGTGAAAAAGATCAGGAAAACAGCTGATAGATAAATAAACTTTGAGGCCTGAACAAAAGCAGTGGAGGATAAGAGCAGGGCTTTCCATTGAGAAGCACCCTGACGTCTGGTCCAATGCCATGTGAAGGCTGTCTCTCAGCCAGGAGACAAGGCCAGGCAGGATGGCACTGCAGCCAATAATCCTTGCACCAGACATCACAAAATGGAGAACAAATAGAGAGGGGGAGAGGGTGGAAGACAACTGCCGAGGGTATACACACACACACACACACACACACACACACACACACACACACACACACTGGACTGAAGCATGCCACATAAAGCCTTCCATATATAAGAAAAAGAAATAAAAACAATAATAATAATAATTAAAAAAAAACACTCTGGATCCCCAAATGCAGACAGAAATGGTGGAAAAAATCCATATATATATATATATTTGAATAAAAATATTAGTAAATATGCACAAGTCACAGTGTCTGTCCATGTTGTGTCCTGACTGTGGCACAGAGGAAAACACTTACAGCTCTTTGAGGGGAAAAAAAAACCTTTGGCAAATAGAGTGGTGATTAAAACAAACAGAGGAGTGTTGCCGGAGGCAGAGACGGACAGGGCAAACAGGCCGTCCCCACAGGAAGCTGTCCGCTGGCAGCCCTTCACGGCGTGCTCTGACACACACACACACACACACACACACACAGCAACTGCTGCTGAGTCAGAGCTAGAAACACAACTAGCCTCTATATCTAATAGCTCTGCCTTTACACCCAAAACTTCACACAGGCAAGACAAACTGCTTGTGGGCCACAAATAATTCACTCTGATGTAAAAACAAGCAACTGGAAGCTTTATGTACAGAGATATACTCGTAACTGTCATGCTCTGCTTAAAATGGGTCTTAGAAAAAAGAAAAATAAATAGTTAAATTGTATGTGCTTGTCCCAAATTTAATAAATGTATATCAAAATGTTATATATTTTGTTATGTTTTCTTATAACAAGTTAAAAGAGAATCCATGTGTGACTTTTTTCCCCATAGAAAATTCACATCAATCTTTAATGAGATTTAAAATGACTGTTCATTTCTAAATCTAAAACAAAAGTTTTTGAGCTCAGTTCTTCAATTCTTATCCACGTATCTTGCTAGTTTAACGTCCTCGAGCATCTTTGCATATTGCTAATATGTTGCTTGTATTGAATTTACCATTGCGCAAAGCTTATGTACATGTTGTTTTGCTATGGATTTATCCTTGGAATCAGCAGTCGTATCCATATACTGTGTCCATCCATCCATCCATTCATTTATCTAGCATCAACTGCATTCCTGCATTATTTGAATATTTCTTTATACCGTTTTGGCTCCTTTCCTTAAGCCTTGTTGATTGGTTTTGTGCATTACTGAATCACATTTTCTGTTCTTGTTTTCTTTCTGCTTTTTGTTGTTCCCCTGATATTGATTATGATATATGGATTGCCCTTAATGACACCCCACACCCCACTTCCTGCCTCTAATCCCAAATTACAAAACAATAAATAAATAAAGCAATGATATTTCCTTAACTTCTCGTGTTGAAACCTTGAGTAAGTAAAAGTGACTATAACCCATATTGGACTGTAAGAATCAAGCAAATAAGGCGCCTAATGTCCTAATAATAATTATACTGGATCTGTGCACCCACAAACCCAGCAGACATGTGTACAGTACAGTATATCTACTTTACTGCTAATGATTGCCTCAAATTCAGCTTACTACCGTAGAATATCAAATGTTATATTGTCCTCCCTTATTTGTTAAGACTCATCACGGCACAAGAAGGTCAGTGTATAATGAATGAGAGGAAGTATATCTGAGTCCATGCTGCGGAGGACTCTAGCACTGATTCTCCCCTTTGGCCTTAAAGACACACAAGATTAATCCATATCTAACACATTTCCCCCTCTGGGAGCTTCTTTGCTAGATTGAGAAACATGACTCAAATGTCCTAGGATCTCAGATCAAGCAGCTGTCTCCATTTTTTTTTTTTTTAACATTGAGGGAAGTCTGATGGCTTTGTGAGGGATTTATTTCACATATCTGAGGCATTCATATAAGGTTTATTCTGATATTTTTTTACCCCAAGGAAGTTAATGTTATCACGGCCTGCTGAGTGATTCTTTAAAGCCACAGTCAGGGATTTTAGACTGACAGAGTGGCAGTACTCCAGTACTGAGGCTTTTCTGTGCACTAAAGGAATTGGTTGGGGGTGTGTTTCTCTCTGAATGCAAGTGCAAGAGTCAACAGTCAGTGGCATAAAGAACCAGATTTAAAGGCCCAGACTGGTTTGTTTACCTTTGTGTCATAAAATCCCATGCTAGCTCTGAATGAAGTAAAATAGTTGTATTCGGAAGCTAAAAGATCCTCTAGGAATCAACAGATTATATATACAATGCACACAGGAATGGAATGTGAAAAATGATCCTGAACATTTCTGAGGGTGCATCAAATAAAAACATTAAATGTATGACACAAACTGGAATTGAGTTGATTTTCCTTATTGCTAAAAGGTGCCGGACTTAAATAAAAAATGATTGAAATACAGTTTACACGAGAGTTTTATTTGATACTCTGCTGGCAAAAGAGTTGCTGCGTAGTTAGTGATATTCACAGAACTCATACTGCAATATTTATTTATAGTATATAGTAAAGCAAAACTGTATTTTTACAATGCTAAATATTGGAAACAGTATATCAACATTATATAAAACCAAAACTAACCTTTTATACTTACACTGTTATATGTATTTTATTGTCAAATGCACAATCAAAAAATACAGTTCAAACTTCTAGCATAAATATTGAATATAATATTTTCATTAAATTAATATTTGCATTAGTGCTTTCAAGGTCTAATTTTACAATAAAGTTATTGATTACAATATTATTTAAATAAATTAGCATCAGTGCTATTGCTGACTTGCAAACAAGATCTTGGAAGCAAACCACAAAACCATCATGTTATATAAGAACATAACTAGCCGTGCAGGAATATTCATAATTAGCTGTGCAAGTGTTTACATCACACACAACAGCACAAATATAAAAAGGGCTTAAACTTGAAATAATACATGTGAAGAAGTGTGGTTAGGTATGCTGCTGCAATATCCGGTCAAATCAGCTCCTGTCTTTCTCTTTAAGAACCGATGGAGTAGAATTAAGTTCTCACAATGTCACACAACCTACACAAACTGTAGATTTTAATAGCAAAATAACAAACAGATTAACAGAACTTACTGTATATATATAGAATGCCAAGAGTCTAAAATATCACTGTAAATCATCCAACTGGTTATTTGCAAAAAATAAATGTTTACAAAATGTATTTACAAAAATTATATGGAGCATGACACACAGTAACATACCTAGAGTAATAATTAAAATTAAAGTATTAAAAAGTAATAAAAATAGAGTAAATAAATAATTTCAGAAATAACTAATAATAATAATAATAATAATAACTGAATGCTCTTGGATCACTGCATATGCATATAACTTATATATGAACTCATTACAAGAAAACATGTTTAAAGGTTTAAAAACAAGCTCACTATTTTATTTTTTCTAAATACTGAGCTTGTGCTCACTTAAAAGATACCTCATAAATGCTTTTAGTAGAAACTGGGCTTTATTAGCAGCAACCAAGTTTTTATGGACAAAACAACATTATGAAATGGAACAATTTTGTTCGAAATCAGGAAAATTCCATCGTATCCCTGAATCTGTGCTAAGAGTTCTTGAAGAATGAGAGCATGCCTTTTTTGTGGCAAATTCTAAATGCTAAAGTATTATACGACAAACTGTAGCTGAAATTACAGAAATTCTTCTAAATATGACTATACAAACTCTGGACTGTTGTTGCACCAACTTTGCATTCATAAAAAAGTTCTTCAAAGTTCAATAACAGGCAAATCCCAGGACTGAAACGAAATGAGCAGGGTGGATGGGGGGGTGATAGCAGGGGGGAGGCAACATGGCTGAAGCTGGTCATTTGTCTGGATTTAGCGCAAACTTAATGCCTTGGCTTAAAACAGCAGATGATTGGCCAAGATTAAGTATTAGATCTCACGGCATTTGTGGAGCATATGAAATCACTCTCGATGGTCTCATTTTCCCTTAATTGAATTAGAAGCTTTCCCAGCACAGACCGCTGGGATGGATGAGTGCTTTTTTGCCCTATAAGAGTGGAACAGATATGTGCCCGAGGTGTTGGAGATAAACCCTCCAGCATAAAGCCAACATCCGATGGGACAGGGTCAGCCAGGTTCCCATGACATCACCTGTGAAATAATAGAGCCACTCTTAGCCAGACTGGGCCAGTTGAAAGGGGGCTGTTCCATCATGTTCATGATGTCATGTCACTGGCTTTCTAGACTAATGTGACCAAGTAGTACAGTAATGATATCCGGAATTCCAATTTTGCAAATGCAAAAGAACATTTCTCCTGCAGCTACAATTACCGGCACATTATCATGTCAATTTTATCTCAGTTACGTGCGGCATTGATCAAATTACACAAAAATAGCAACCTTGGTATGAAAGTAAATATTACTGAATCGGGGAGGTTATTAAAGGAATAGCAGCAAAAGAAAACTCTGCTACAACGAAACCAAGGCCAAATTAAATGATCATTTTAACAGTGAATACTATAACTGAATATGATGTATTGGATAATACAGTAATATGACTAACTCACTTGTTCACCAAAATTTCTTTTTTTTAAATTGTCCTGAGTATTAAATTAATAAACATGTTTGTACAGCTCTTTAACCAAATGATAACACTCCCAATGTTGTGCAGTCTATATTTGGCATTGTCTGTAGCAGCTCTGGTGCTGCATGTCACAGGACATTTATTGCATCAGACCCACAATGCAGTTCAGCTAAGCATCGGTCCAGAGGTGAGAACTGCAGCATTTTCTCAACCCTGTTCTTGAACCCATCCCAAAGTTACATAAACTTATTTTTGTTACAGCAAAAGCCCCTGTGCTGGAGGCAAAGCCTACACCTTTAAAGCCATCGCCAGCCGTCTGCTTCTTCTGTTATGTAATTGTTCAGGATTCTAAACAGGGTCCAGCAGTTTCTGTTGTTTCTTTGGAAACACAATCTGTCTGCCAATTATCTGAAGAATTACTGCACCTGGCCTGGCTATGATGGATTAAGAACAAATGAGAAATTAAAAAAGGAGGATCTATCAACAAACGAAGAGACAACATTGACAGGGAAGTGATCTAATTTCAGCGATAACCCAGTGACCCACTGCTGTGGAAACATGGGAAGGAAAAGGACAACTGGAGCGGATAAGACAAAGAGAGCAAGAGCGCAGGCTGAAACTGAAGGTTGGCTCATCTGCATGCAGGCACTGATGTGCTGCTCAAGATCTTTTCACCGTGGATCTGTGTCTTGATCAAGAAGTTGTGAATCTGAGACAAGGATGCAGATCAATTGATAAAGTGAGTGCAGGTCATGACACACTGAATAAAAAGAGATTAAGCAAATACACATTCTTAGAAAAAGAGCTCCTCAAGGGTTGTTTTGGTGTTTTAATTTTAACCGTCCTGATAATGGTTCTTGATCTTGCTTCCTTTTCTGAAAGGGAACTCTCATTTTTAGCATTTAACATTAATTATTTAGCATAATAGAAACCATTAAAAAGATGTTTATATTGAAGTACGAGGGGCCTTCAAGTCAAACCAGGACTTGTGATGAAATTTCTAGTGAATGAAGACGTAACACTGACTGATATTTACAGAAGACTTCAAGCTCAGTACAGTAATGAGACACGTCGCTCTGTGAATGATGATTCTGGCCGAGATGGCTTAGAGCCCACTGCATTCGTTCCCATGAACATTTAGCAAGTAGAAATTTCTCTGGAGAAAACGACCTGTTTTGATTACCAAAGGCTTTCTGTTTTGCAGGACAATGCCACCCAATGCACTACTTGCACATTAGAGGAACTTGGTTGGGAGTTAATGCCACATCCAGTACAGTTCTGACATCGCTCCAAGAGATTTCCACCTGTTTGGGCCATTAAAGGAATTCCTGGGAAGTTTTAGCCGTGAAGCAGGCAGTGAGATCATGGCTCCGTGGGCCAGATCAGGCCTGAGTGACAGTTCTATCCGGACCTTGATGCTTTTCTGATAAATATGAATAATTAATATATATCGGTAATCTAGTAGGGGTTTTTCCTCAAGGTGGGCGTGGCTATATGCATCACTCAACAGAGCCAGTCAACGGCATAGTTTACCATGTATAGACCGTGGAGGAAACACAAATAAGAGCGACAGAGCGTGGCTTACTCCAAGAAAAGAAAATAGACTATGAAAACTGAACCTTTAAAGATAAATGGACAGATCAATATATGTTTTTTTCTTCTGGCTGGAAGTTTAAAAATAGTTTATCCCATATATTCCGAAACCATGGCGCTAATAAAAAGCAGTAACGTGAAGCACCACCATGAGACAAAACATGGGTCGTTTAAGCAAACATATCTGCAGCAGTCCGAGGTCAAGGCATGTAAAATATCAGAACTGAGAGAGCAATATGACAGAGCAACCAGGGTCCTTTCACATTTATTTTCAGCCCTTGCCTGAGTATACTGTATTGTGCTTGAGACGACCTTTTAACTTAAAGGTCATTAATAAGTACATTAATCACTGCCTGGACACAGTTCAGCATGTTTACAGCACTTAAACCTACTGGACTTTGGAGTCAGGTGTTCTCGAATCTGTGCTTGACTCGCTAGGGTGAAAGCAACCTAATTTTCCCTATGAGAAGTTACTGGGAGAAAAATCAAGAATCTTAAATACAAGGGATGACAGTCAGATTTCACTGCTAGTTCTTAAACCCCCAAAAAAACAGAGCTCACTCACCATTGTCTAGTGATGTTCCACATCTTATAAATGAGAAATCTGGGGTAGAAGGAATAGAAACTCAAATTTCCACAAAGCAATCCAATATGGTTAGTTGTGTTGAGCTCTAGCAAAGATCCGGCTCGCCTCGTTAGTGCAAAAACAACAATATTAGCAGGAAGCTTTCGAACCTGATCTGATTAAGCAGAATGTAGAGATATATACCTCTATACTTTTGTTGGTTAACATATTGTGAGCAATGTAGGAAACTATTAGGCAATAAAAATAGATCAACATGTTGATGAAAAAAATGAAATATGTCATAATTTAAAAATACAATAAAAATAATATTTGAAGATTATACACAAGTCATTCACGTACTCATCGTTTATACTGTTTGATCCTGTATACAGGGTCGCGGTGGGCCTAAAGCCTATCCCAGGAAACTCAGGGCATGAGGTGGGGTACAGGACAGGGAGCAAATCCATCACAAGTCACACACACACACACTCACACACACCCCCACACACACAGACTATGGGTTATTTGAGAACACAAATTAACCTAATCTGTATCTCTTTGGACTGTGGGAGGAAACCAGAGTACCCTGGGTACCAGAGTACCCAACAAGCACTGGAAGAACATGCAAACTCCATGCTTACAAACCCAAGGCAGAAATGCCTCAGAAAACCCGGGTTCAATTTATTTATTTCAAACCTGCCTATCAGGATTTTCTAAGGTGGGCTGTCTTTAAATTTAGTAAACTGTGGGAAAAAAAATCTTTAAATGTTCAGATCACTGAAAAATCTGAATCAGTATCAGAATGTTCAGAATCAAAATCAGAAAAATCAGAATGTACAAAGGCAAAATGGGAGCGAGAGATCAGCTTGGCCCTAAAAGTGGCCTCAGCGCTTGCAGGCAAACAGCCATGAACCTCAACTTTACTTTGTCAAATCCTCCCTGAGCTCATTACCGCCTTGTCCCCATTGTGTTAATTGAAGCCACAGTAACGATGTTCCTCACTGGCTCTATAAAAGCGGTAGACTTGTCATTTTCTCTCCCCAGCACTCCCTCAAGCAACACAGGTAATTGAATTGTGGTAGGGATCTCTGTAAGCTGGCTTGTTTTAATAACTTTGCTAGATGATGTTTAATAAGTGTGTCTTAAATGGTCTTTAGTCTGGCCAGGGAGGATGAGGAAAGGCAAATGTGCAAATACAAATGGAAAAAAAAGGACATTTCTGCCTGCAATGTGGGACAAATGCAATCGCGACTCGTCTGACTATCTTGGCGTACAGTTCATCTCCGGGACACTGAGCAAACTAGCACTGCAACTCATTTTAAGCACTGACAATGACAGACGGCAACACACAGTCAACCAACCAACTGAGGATTTATGTATGTATCCCTGTTCATCTGATATGTGCTGACGTTTCTTTAAAAAAAAATTTTTTTTAAACAAGGAAAGACTCAGTGTTTTATTTAAGCTTTGGTGTGTTCTTTACCTTTTTTAGTGTGTTTTTAAGGCGACTGTCTTCACAGAGTCAGAGGTGAGATCTAGGGTGTTTTTTGCCCATTGACACTGTTGAAAAGGGTCCACAGTGGCCAGGTGTCATAATCACCCATCTGCCCCAGCTTAGCCACTCTGAGGTGAAGAAAAACATTCTGAGGTGCTGAGGACGAAACACAGCCCTTTGAAAACAAATACGAGGTGAAGTGTCAGCGTCTGGTCAAAATGCAATGGCGAGTTAACTTGAAGGCTTCAGGAATCATTGGCAAAGAACTTGAAAATGAAGAGAGCAAGAAAGTAATGAGGCAAGCAGGTAGAAATTAAAGGGGCAAAATAAATGTAGATTATATAAATACAGAACGCAAGAAAGAAAGCGAGAATGGAAGAGAATGGAGAGCTAATCAGACAGTATCAATAATTAAAGAAAAAGAAAGGAAGTCAAAATAGAGGGGTAGAAACAAAAACAAATAAAAGAAAGAAAGAAAGAAAGAAAGAAAGAAAGAAAGAAAGAAAAAGCTACACAGTCAGATTGACAGCAAGAATAAAGGGAAAATATAAGTAAGGAGCCGAAAAGGGGAACGGGGTAGAGACACAAAAAGAAAGAAATAAAGGAAGAAAGGAAGTAAGAAACAGAGGAGTAGAACAGGGGAACGGGGGACAGAGACACAAAAACAAAACAAAGAAAAGAGAGAGAGAGAGAGAGAGAGAAAGAAAGAAAGAAAGAAAGAAAGAAAAAAGAACGAAAGAAATAAATAAAGAAAGAAAGAAAGAAAAAGCTACACAGACAGATTGATAGCAAGAATAAAGGGTAAAAAGTAAGTGAGGAGTAGAACAGGAGAACAGGGGGTAGAGACACAAAAGAAAAGAAAAGAAAAGAAAAGAAAAAAAAGAACAGAAAGAAAGAAGGAAAGAAAGCTACCCAAACTGATGGCAGGAATAAAGGAAAAAAAGAAAGGAAGCAAGAAACAGATGAGGAGAACAGGGAAATGGGGGGACAGAGACACAAAAACAAAACAAATAAAAAAAGAAAGAGAAAGAAAGAAAAAGCAATAAAAACAACAGAAGGAAAGAATCTTGACACAGACAGACAGAAGACAGACACTGGGTTGATCTGCAATATTTAGCTGCTGTGGTTGATGCTGGACGTCCAGACCTCCATCATCCAGACGTCCATTTGCATAATATTGTGTGTTGTCAGAAAAGTGACGGCTTGCGCAGGTAGTTATCTGAGGGATGCTTGTTTCCCGCCCGTCCGGCCTGCCTCTGCTCTTCACGCTGCTGGACAGAAGGCATCCCCAAGCCCTGTGATTACTGTGTCAACGTCTTTACATGTCGCCCCGGAACGTGGCATACACATCTACATATACATATAAATGTAAATTCGCTCCCCCACATCGTCCGTGCACCTGCGTCGACAGCACTGACAGCTGGGATTGATTCAGAGCCTTCCCCTCTGAGACGTCCGAGAAATTAGTACTCCGGCTCCTCTTGACATCCAGGCTGATCTCCGGATGTGGCCAAGGGAGTAAATGTACAGAAAGTAAACTTCCATGTGTCTTTCCTTTTGCTTTTGTCAAGTCCTGTTTTTGTCAAGTTCTGTCCCTTTCTTGACAAGCAATGACTGGAATGCTTTATTCAGTTGTTTATAATATAAATTCAGGAACTAAAAAAACATTTTTTTTAGTCAATACATACAAATGATTGATTTGGAAGCAAAGAGACAAGCATTCACAGAACATGCTCAGCATTGACACATCAGTAATGAATGTTTGGCCTGAACTAAACACCAGATGAGGCCTTGCTCTGTAAGGCAGTGGTGAAGAACTGATGTCCTCGTATTCCTTTTAGAAAACCAGTCCAACTTCCAGCCTGTTTGTATGATTGTTCCAAGGACCAGTGTGCATATTTTTGGTTTTGCTCACTGAGCTGGGTGAGCATGCATCACACCCTTCATGCTGTGACTGGTCCTGGGGTAGGTGATGAGGTGACGCTGGTGTCTGATAAGGTGATGCTGGATGATGACGCTCGTTCAGCAACACCCGCAGTGTGAGCTCCAGCAGCTTGTTCTGTTAGGCCTCTGACACCCACACCCACCAAACCACACTCACCTCTCAGCTCCATGGCCCTGGAGGGCTGGATGACATAAAACCAAATGGCACAAACACCAGTTCTGTTTTAACAGCCCCAACTTGATTTGGTGATATATGTTCTGTATCTTATGATCATATTGTTAATGTGAATTCTGTGTGAGTGTGGGAAAAGTCTGTATGATCCCAAAACTTGGTTCTAGAAGGTACAATTCTACGATAGTCAGATGAGATTATTTGCTGAAAGCAGAACAGTGCTTCATAAACATAAAACATGCAACTGTGCAGATCTTTGAGTTTCCTGAACAGGGCTCAGACCCTTGCTTCATGATACAGTGAGGAGCTTGAAAATCCAGGAGAGTCATCTTCCTAATCGAGAGAAATTAGATGGGATGGTTTGGGCAACTTACAACCATGTTGCCTGGTTGGCTCCCTTTAGAGCTGTCTCCGACATGCCCTGTGGACCCCATGCAAACCCATGACCCATTGCAGAGATCATAGATCACCTATCTGTCGCAGAGGTCTGTGCTAACCGTCTTAGCCACAACCATCACTGGGCGCAGCAGAAGTTATCATTACAAAGTATCGTACAAATGGTATCAAATGGCATTTGGTGATCTAGTTATCTACTGTACTACGTATGAATTGTTTGTTTGTTTGTTTGCTGTCATCTAAGGTGTTGGGATATGCTAATTTAATGATTGTAAGAACATTTATATAGATAAGTCAGCATTCTCTCCATGCAATTTGGTAGATTATAAATTTAGTTTATCTATGATGTCATTTTTGTTCTGGATTACAAATGTACACAGACAGTGTAATTTAAATTAGAAAATATTTAAGAAAACATAAAGCAATCAATCTAAGTCATCAGTCAATCGCTTGAGTTGTGCAGTGTCCAAAGGCAACCCAAAGTAGATCAATCTGGGAAAGATGATTTTAAGGTTAATGTTGTAGTCAGGAATAATGCATCTATTCTGGCAATAATGCATCATGAATGAAATAAGGTGGTGTCATGAAATAGTTTCAGACTGCACACTATACGAGAGGGTATTAAAAAAAATTTGAGGTTCGCGCGCCACAAATGGGGTTGCTATCACCGTATGTCATCTCTCAGCTGCCTTAAAAGCTGGCAGTAGAATTCTTGACAGTCTGGGTGCTGGGGCCTGGCTTTTTTGGTCATGGAGATGATGGGCTCTTGCACTGTAAAAACTGTTGCTTCGTCTCCAGGTTGTACCCATACACCCAAGTTTCATCACCGGTAATGATGCTCGACATGAAGGGCGGATGGCACGCTGACGAAGATCTGGGCAGACTTCTACACAATGTTCCTTCTGCTCCTGGGTCAACAGCTTGGGGACGAACTTGAAAGCAACACTACGCATGTTCAAATCACATGTGAAACATACGGCCCGCGGGCCGAATACGGCCCACTAAGGCGTCCAGTACGGCCTGCGGAATGATTTGAACAATAATATTAAATATCAAATCTTTTTTATTATCATTATTATTAGTAGTAGAAGTATTAAATAGAGTCTATGTCCGGGTATTCGCTGCAATATTGTGTTTGGTTTTATTCATTTTTTTATTTTATCATTGATCATTTAACT
>JAOVVA010000052.1:20371175-20384290 GCA_028565275.1 Leiocassis micropogon | reverse complement strand
TATTATTATTATTATTATTATTATTATTATTATTATTATTATTATTATTTTAAAATATATTTGGATATTCAAAATCATCAGCACACATTTGGAATCCTATCTTCAGAATTAGATTTAAAGGTAAAAAAATAAAATAATATATAATTTGCATTAGTCATTTATTCAAACAATTGTGTTCCATAATTTTCAGATTTAATACATTTTCAACAACTTTAAAAGTCTGAGTGATTCAAACTAGTTTACACTGTGATCACAGGTACTTTCTGAAAATAATTTCAGAAGATTATGTCTGAATTCAATTCACAATTCAGGTTTTTTTGTTTTTATTTGTTTGGGGGGTTTTTTGGTCAAATGTTTGTGAAATCAATTGTGGAGTGAAGTGTCTAGTCATATAAATGACAAAAAAACTCTATAAACTTTATGCTATTTACTTTTTCCATTACCTTCCTCTTTGTAAAATTTAGCTACACCAGGAGAGCTATCAGGCTGAAAATAAAAAAATAAAATAAAATTTTAAATAATAAAAAAACTGAATTTGCTTGAATATTTACCTACTCACTCTATTACTCTAATTTATGGTTACTGAAATTCTCACTATGTAACTGTTATTGGATTTTAGTACATCAACTATTTGTGTTGATAAACTCATCTCTTCGAAGAAAAAAAAAAGTATTCCTTGATTTATCCCATTTTTTTTTTATGCTTAACATCGTGCAGTCCTGGGCACCGAAGTCCTCTGAATGATGAGGCATAAACAGGGCAACAAGAACAATGGCCTGAGATTAGCAGCTATTACTCTATTGCATTGCTGCTACGTGCATATTAAGAATGTCGTTTAGTGCCATTTAGCAAGACAGAAATCCCAAGTTCTAAATTGGAAATTCATTCCCCCAGGTAATTTCAATATGAGAAACTTGAAATGCATTTGATCTGACCTAATTTCAATTAATTAGATGGGATGACTGTTTGGGGAGACCCAGAGGGTCGCTAATGTGGGCCGAGGGGCCAAAAGGAACACATGGAAAAGTATGAAAGTGCCATCAATAAACTGCTGGAGCCTAATTATTCCATAAATCGGTTTCCCAAAGTCTCGACACTTTAACACAAGTCTGCAGCCTAATTACTGGTCACAGCATCTATTACTAACCTCCCAGCCCACGGTGGTTATACCTCTCAGAGTATTAATGACTGTTCCACTGGCTGCTATTACAGCCCCCTGAGTGTGAATGAGCCTGTGTGTGTGTGTGTGTGTGTGTGTGGGTGTGTGTGTCAGTGGTACTGTGGATAAAATTTAGCACAAGTCATGTACATATAAACCTTTGGCCTGTTTATGAGAGGATGGTAATAGGTTATATTCATCCACTTAACCTGTGGCAAGTGCAGTACTAACGATGTGATATGTATTTCAATTGAAAACACAAGAAATACTGTCTGGTCATTTTCCCATGAAAAATGAAACCTAAATGGGAAAATGCTCATAAAATAATTTAAACTAACGTATCAGGGTAAGAGAGGTGCAGCGGTGATATTATTTTTTGGAGGGAGATGAGTCGAAAAGAGGAAAGCGAGATTATAAGGGAAGATGAGATGAGAGGCGAAGAGGAGATGATCAGGTCTCTGCCTACCTCTGGCTGGGCGTCTCTCCAGCACCCTGCTGAATGTGCTTAATTGGCAGACCCGTGTGAATAGGCAGCTGTCCTGGCCGCTGGGCTCTAAAGGCAGGAGCAGCGTTGAGAGGCTGCTGGAGCGGCTCTCTCTATTCTTCTGTTCTCAAAAGCTCCCTCTCGCCTCTATGAGCTTGGGCCTGCACTGCAAACTAAAAACCTATCTAATCACTGCAGATTATCTGCCTCTAATGGTCACCTACGAGTGGGCTCGCTTCCCCTCCATGAGCCAAGAGGGAGGGAGAGACATACAGATCAACAAATAAAGCCAATGGCTTACCGCAGCAGGGCGTCCACTGTGATGACACTTAAGAGCCAGAGCTGGAAATGAATCCATGTACTGAACTCCCAGACACCAGCACAGACTGCAAAAAGAGCCACAGGCACACAAATATGATTAAACCGCAACCAGCGCAAGCGGTTATTATTATTATATACCCTTTCCTTGTGTTTAAGCAGGCTAGAGTTCAGGTTTAGTAATCATTACACATTGCTATTAAAGGGCAGAGAAGTTACACCAGCAGATGACAGGACAAATATTCAGCATTAATTCAAATACGATCGAGCAGTCCTGTCTCATTTCTCAACTGCAGACGCATTTGAGATCCTCTTCGTCGTCATTCATCCCTTATAATGCCTGGCCTAGGGTCTGCTCGCAGAGCACAAGTTCAGGCTGCACTGTTTTACCTCCTGGAGTTTCCATTATCTCTGTACCATTCTCTAAAATGGAGGTCATATCAGGTGCTATTTCCACAACCTGCTTCTCCAAATGCACCATTTCTACTCACCCCCCCCACAAAATGACACACACATTATGCTTTAAAGGAGGAGCTGATCTGAAACACAGCTTAGACACTCCACTGGGACTTACAAGAAAAAAAAATAGAGAGAAAATAAAAACAATAAAAACACATAAAAAGCATCAACACTGAAGAGAACTGTTGTTCCAGTTCATTCAGGACAGAGATGAGAGTGGAAACTTTCAGCCTACTTTCTAGACTTCAAGTTGATATTCATGTGGAAGACAAAATCAATCCAGTGTATTATTACTAAAATTTAAAGCAGCAATAGAATAATGCGTGTGAATGAAATAATAATAATAATAATAATAATAATAATAATAATAATAATGAATTAGTAATACATGAATAAAAAGCTATTAATATTGACCTGAATATTTTAATAATTAAAAGCATACTGTATATGACAGCTAATGATTCTCCAGAATTTCTAATTGTTGATTTTTTTTTTTCCAATTTCTAAAATCGAAAGCTAAACATCTTTCTTGATTTGAGTTACAGTTTCCCATATTTTGAGTATTTTATTATACACAGCATGTTCAGTCTCTCATGCCTGCTACAGCAGATGCAGAGTAGTGGGTCAGGGATATAACTATATAAAATACCTGCCTCTGAAACCAGTACAAAAGGCAACAGCTGTTTATTACCTTCTGCAACTGTGTATTACTGTGGTGGCAAAAGACTGATAAAAGCATAGCGGCAGATTTGAGACTGATGCTTCCTTTTCCTGCCATCTGGATAATTAATCGTTCGATATCATAAAAATAATGGGCACTGTCTCACAATGGCCCACTTCTACAAAACGAGACGGTATGTTCGCTCATCTGTTTACTCTTACGCTGCCTTTTTATTTGTGTGCAATCCGAGGACTCGTCGTGATGATTACGGACGGAGCATTATGGGGGGAATTAAGCATCGCGTGCGGTGGGAGATGATCAATGGGCCACTCTAATCTGTCATTTAGGCTTCATTCACCTCAGCTATACAGATGCTGCATACTCACATGGCAGAGCTGAGGGGGTGCTTCACTATCGAGCTAGCTTTCGCACATCTGTGACACACACACGCGCACAAGCGCACATACACGGATGACAATAAGAAGATATAAAGCTCCACTTTATGCTACCTGTGCTGTACAAAGAACATAGCACCTTCCATCATCAGCAAAAAAATAAATTCCTTCCTTGCCATTTAGCAGGGAGCACTGTCTATTGAAAAGGACTCTCAGTGTTCGCTCTGTCTCTCTCACCGTCTTCCCGTACATTATGTAGATAACCTGGGCTGATATATATCCCGAGTGGGTCACCCAGAGGTCGCAATCACACACTGTGACAGAAGCAGCCAATCCCAGTAAATCAGCAGAAGGAGGGGGGGCCCCCGCAGGGTGTCCTCAATGTGCCTGTAAGACAATCGTGTAGACCAGGGGGTGGCATGAAAGTACCTGCGAGAGACCGTGAGAGGAGCATAGGGATGGCCTTTGATCACTAGGGAGAGAAATTGGGGAGGAAGGGAAGCAACGATGTATCCGCTCGTCAAGCGACGCATGCAAAGAGATAATGAGGTGCTCTCGGGCAATGTCGTGGAAACACAACAAGACTCATCAGGAACAAAATAAAAAGCTGGTTGTTGAACTCACGATCACCCAACCTTGCCATTCGCAACAACTTAACTTCAATCTATATTTGGCACAAGCAAGCAAAACATCAACACTATATGACTCACTAAGAAAGACATTTCCAGTGCTACACTGTCTTCATTTAATCTCCAAAGGTGTGATGAAGAAACCTTTATGAACACAAAGACAGCAATTAAGCTCTGCAACTCAGGTGCGGTTAAGATTAAATTGAAACGTCTGCGGAGGAAGTCTCTCATTCCCACTTTGCCCAGCGACCTTCCACATTCATTC
Organism: Leiocassis micropogon; assembly: GCA_028565275.1. NCBI lineage: Eukaryota > Metazoa > Chordata > Actinopteri > Siluriformes > Bagridae > Leiocassis > Leiocassis micropogon. The sequence goes on along the minus strand of JAOVVA010000052.1, from coordinate 20,379,920 downwards.
CAGCCTTAATGAAAATCTCTGATGACTGATAGATGGAGCTCACGTATCTACATGCCATCACCTCCTGATAGGAGAAGCTGAAGGACAGCACTAGAGACTATTACCTTAGTCCGCGCACCCGCATTAGAAAAGTCATGAGGAACGAGTCAGTAACTCCGTGGGCATGGCTGCATTAACACAAGGTTAGAAAATGACATGGAGTCCCAAGAACTAGGGCATGTCACACCCGCCACCCATGAGACACCTGGAGAATAGGCGCACAGGATAGGGAGCGATATCTGATTCAATTAATTCAATAAACACCCAATACGCAGGGTGACAAGGAACCCAATTACCTGCAGGAGAAGTGTACGGCACTGGCTGAGTGTGGAGCTAGAACACTGTGAGAGGGAAAGGGGAATGGGATGTGCTCGTCCAGAAGAAATACACAAGGACAATCTTGGCACTTTCAACAGTTCACTGCAGGTTTAGGGAAGTGCGACAGATTACACACAGTAGATAACAGTACACAGGACAATCTCCAGCACTGAATGAACGCCTACAATGTCCAACTGGACGCATGAGCCCACTGGATGAGTTTATTTAACACTGAGCATTTTGAGAAAACTTTGGATAATCATTTTAGACAGGCAAATACAATTAGAAAAAGGCACTATGCTGAGATATTACGGTTAAAATGCTTGTCACTAGGATTGGTATTTGTACTTAGAGGACCATTAGGATAAAGCAGAATTATTGAGGTACGTAACTGAACCTTATGGACCAATGCTAGACATTTGACCTGCTTGACAGAAAGTGGTGGCTCATTGGTTGAACTTGATTTAACTGTGTATCACTGGGAGCCTTATTGCCAATTCACAGTGTTAAAAATAATATTGAACAAGTGGACCAGTTTATACTGTATAACTCACATCCACACTTCCCCTGAGCTACGGTACGTGGTCCAGAGTGGCATTTCAAGCAAAGTTGTTTGCAGCCTTCCAGTAGTTTCTGTTTAGACAATTATATAATATAAAACATTGATGACTTTCAATTAGCACTGAAATCGCTGTGTAGTTTGGTTTTAATGCTTTTGTATTTTTTTTTAATATTATGACTTACTTTACATCTACATTAGTGGATTATCTAATCGTTTCACAGTAATGAAAAATAGTAACTTTGGTAATACTTTGCAACAAGACATTACATAATGTTTTTTTTTTGTTTGTTTGTTTTGTTTTGGTTTTTTTTTTTACAATGTATCATATTATTATCATTGGAATCCATACGAACTGAATTTGAACTATGCTAGCACTACAGACAATTTTATAGTCAACAGATGACCTACTCACTCTCTATACCGCTTTTCATGTATAGGGGCCAGGGGACGCAGGGCATTAGGCAGGATACACCCTGGACAGCAATCAATTACAGTGCACAAGCACACAAACACACACACACACACACACACACACACACACACACACACACACTATGGGGAATTTGGGAATGCTAATTAACCTACTCCACATTTCTTTGGACTGTGGGAGGGAACTAGAGTACCTGGACGAAACCCACCAAGCACGGGCAGAAGATGGAAACTTCACGCACACAGACCCCGCGGGAGGAATTGAACCCCTCGATCCGGGAGGTGAAGAAATCAGTGCTAACCACTACACCACCATGCCGCATTGAGATGATCTACTAGACATCAAAAAAACATAATCTACATTATTTAAATAAAGTGAAAGTCAAAAGCTGACATTATTTGTAGGGTGTGTGTGTGTGTGTGTGTGTGTGATTTTTTTTTTTAACTGTTGAAGTTTGGATTAAACCAATTCAACTCAACTTAAATGATCAGTCACGCCAGCTAGTAACTACAGGAACTCAATTATAAAGACTACAGAATTTAAGTGATTTCTACCACTGTTTATTAAAAAACACACAAACCACTCATCATCTATACTGTACCACTTTATCCTCTATACTGAGTTGCATTGGGCCTGGAGCCAGGAGGCAGGGTACACCCTGAGGGGGGGCCAATCCATCGCAGGGCACTCACACACACACACACACACACACACACACACACACACAAATACAATATGCAAGCTCCATTCACACAGAAGCGGGAATCAAACATGGAGGTGCAAGGCAACAGTGCTAACCACTAGGCCACCGTGCCAGCAACAAACAAACAAACAAACAAACAAACAAATAAATAAATAAATAAATAAAGCCAAAGCTCTGGGTACGCATGAAGTTCCGCCCTTTTTAAGAAGTAGTTGATATGATACCGGATGGGTTATCTGACAGATTACAGTTGATTGAATTATTTGAGTGTTGAAAGTTTCTCAAACAAAAAAAAAATGTAAACATCTACAATATGTCCACTAGTCGGTAGGTTTTTTTGCTTGTTCATTTGTTTGTTTGTTTGACTGCTGTAACAGGACAGATAACTTCTTCATGCCATGTACTCTGCTGCCCCTTGTGGCTAAAAAAGTCACATTTCAGTTTGCTCTCTCTCTTTTTTTTTCAAACTATAGGAACTGGGAAAGTCTTTCCACCTTCTTTTAACCAGAACAGTGTAAACATGTCATTTTGATACAGAAAAAACAAACAGCTATAAAATGCAGTTTGCTATCCCAGAGTGACAGTGAGAGAGAGGAAAAGGGGGTGGGGAGGGGTGGCTGGGGTAAGTTGAACTTCTGTTGTGAAGGCTTGATCTTATGCCCTACACAACAGGTGTTCCAGTCCATCCATTTAAGACAACACCTTTCTACTCCTCATTTCCCATTGCAAAAGTTAACATGAAAATCATTTACAACACTTTATGCATTGTATTATTATTTTATATAAAGCATTTTCTAATATACTTGTCTTACTAAATGGTGGCAATAGATGACACATTATCACATCAGAATCGCAGACCCACACACGCACACGTGCACGTATATACACACACACACGCACGCACACACACACACACACACACACACATATGCATATGCACAACCTTGGCTAGGGCTCATCATGTGGCAAGTCTGAGGGTTTAATCCTAAACTGGAGCAGAGTGAATCTGGGCTTGATTTCCAGTGCTGGAGAGCACACAGAGCTTCTTGTAATTAGGAGGAGAATTTGTCATGCTCTCCGGCACGGCGGATGAGAGTCGGTGAATAGCAATCTCACCACTGTTTACCCAGGGAGCGGCTGGCGCTGCCGCACGTTCCTCCAGCTACATCGAGATTAATATTTGATGCCGGGAGAGAGAATGTGTGCCTGGCTCCTGTTTATTTAGGATATTGTGAAAATACGAAGAAATTTGCAATTTTATTGGCTTTTCCAAGCCGGTGCTTTGGTAAGGAGGCATGGGTGAGAGAGCAGAGGTAGGCTTGGCTTGGCTGGGTGGGTGAACTTTAACCTCTGTCCTGGTCCTGGTGGGTGAGGAGATATGAAGCTTCAGCAGTGCAAGGCTCTGTGCAGCCAAAATCAAACTTCTACTGCAAACACAGCTGTAGGAACTAGCACTGGCAATATTTCTTTCACAAGCATCCGAGAAGGCTTATAAGTGAAATGATCATTAATTTAAAATAACTTAGGATTTATTATGACATGATATTTAAATACGTCAGAATAAATGTACATAAGGAAATGTAAAATAAAATATAAATATTAGATTTTTAGTAAAGCCAACATAGCTGTAATTTTTATCACGTTTGGACAGGAATACATTCAATTTTCTCTTCGCTTTTGTAAAATTTGATCATAACTGGAAGAGGAATAAAAAAACAGACTGTTTTTTTTTTTAATTCCTTACTCAATGTTTTCAAGTAATTGGGGTTAAGAAAATGGAAGTATATTAGAAGAAAATGTCAGTTCTCTGAAAAACAAGTGGAGAATTAAAAAAATCAAATGGAAAACATGTTGGAATTCTTCAGTGCTTATTATTATCATGCTTCCAACACAAATGTATTTATTGTGCGCAGAGCTAATTATTTCTAATATATGAATGAGGTCATAAAAAAGCTAATGACTGTAGTATAATACCTAACTTACAGGCATCTTTTAATTTTTTTGTTTTACATTTAAAACAATTCTAACACGTTATTGAAGAGCACTTAAACATCGCGGCTAAAATTCATGAGCATTTTGTAAAGATATTATATATCACTATAGAAGTTTTTTATTATTAGATTTGCAAAAAGACAGTGCAGATTAATTATTTATTTACTCATTTATTTATTGTGTGGATGTCCATGTATTTTTAAGGCAAATGAGATGCAATCTTAATTTATACCAATAGGTTGACTGTTGAAGGCTGTTGCTTCTTTGATCTTTGAGTGAGATCTTTGAATAAAGTACATGTTTGACATTGTATCTTTTTAGTCCTCTAAGCTAACAAGGTGGTTATATATTTTGTAAATTAAATAAATAAAATAAATTAATACAAATTTAATTTAATTTAAATTTGAGATGTTGTGTATCAGATGAATTAATGATTTCCCTTCTCTCGAACTGAAGTGGTAATTAATTTTCAATGTTTTAATTGTTTAGGAGTCCACATGTAAGATTAATTGCATGAGAATTCAGTTAATGCTCCTTAACAAGAGTTCTCAAAGTTTGTATAATTTATCCATAATAATATACCAATGGTTCACAAATTTACCCATAATGATGGTTGAGGCTCAAGAAAAAATATGCTAGATACAAATTCTAAACTTTTGAAATAAGCCTATTAAACGTCTTCGAAGACGTACTTGTACTTATGCAGTGCTTATGAATGTCTTATGAAGGGTCAGTCTAGGTACCCCAAAAACATGTTCTCTATTCCTTTAAGTATCACATTAAGATCATGTATAAATATGACAATAACCATATCACAATATCCCTAAAGACAGTCAGATATGGGCAGAAACAGTAAACACATTCAGGCTCATCACTAATTGTATGAACTCTCCTGGCAGCTGTGATTAATGCATTTATGAGCACCAACTTACTCTTACAAGGCCCCTAAGTCTATAGAGTGTACATTAGATTTCACAACTAGTCCTCACACACAGTGGATGCAAGAAGGCTTGAACACATAAAGAGAGAACTACTGCTCTAGAAATTAGCCACTGAACCATGGGTATGTGTAGGTCACTGGCATTTTCAAGAAGCTCACTGCAGCAAGAACATGACAGAAATAGAAGTTTGGGATAAAGGAAGAGAGGCTGTGCTGGTTTGGGCTGCAATACTTTAAAAAAAAAAAAAAAAAATCACACTTTCACCAAAAATCGTGCCGAGATGGAAAAACATAGAAGAAGCACCCGTGTGTGTCTTGTCCAGTTATTAGTATCCCAATACACAGGAAGTGGGGGGGGGCACAGCAGTCATGCTTTTTTTGTGTTGCAAGTATGCATATAATTTATTGTGGGGAACACAATTTACATGGGCAGTCAATGCCTGTTTTATAGCAGCACAAAAAGATGTATGAAGTGAAGCATATAATGGTTGAAAGCAGCAGGCACAAATACATTCTAAATCTTTCAAATATGCGGCATGAAGAAAAACTGTAACCAAGAAATATAAAACAGATTAATTTTTCCATGTTATATATAGTTTTTTTTTGTATTATTATTTACAAATCTAATCAGGGAAATTTGCAAGGGAACGTGGCTGGGCTGTGTAAAACAGCACGCAGCCTGAGGGGCGTCTGCCTCCAGCACAGTCTGCCCTGCACAGCAATCGGCCGTCGATTTGAAATGGTAATTTACAGGCAATATTAGGAAGAAGGAACAAGGATAGTTAAATGGGCAATGAAAACCTCTGAAATGACGCCTTTTATCCCGGAGCGCAATGATGGAACCAGTCTTCACTGAGTGTTTTTCAAACGACATTCCCGCATTGCACACTTGAGAGAAATGCACGGCCACCTCATCTTCGAGCACATTATGGCCTGGAAAGGGGAGGCGGCTGCCAGCCACGCTATGTCTGCCTTTCAACACTTTATCTCCAGCCACAATAGAGCCAGCACAAAAGGGTTATGGCTGCCTGACAATGACCTGGGACCAATTCCACTCTGATAAATTTGAGATAAAATGGCTCCAGCCCTCTAAGGTTAACTACAATGACAGGAGAGCCGGAGACAAGGTTGAGTTCGTGTGCCCAATGTATGTACAGTTTTTCTTTCTTTTGTATATATTGTATCTTAGATGTAATAAGACCATGTGTAAAGTTTACTGCTTCTCAGAAGAAAAGAATGCATTCGACTAAGTTTTGTCACAAATATGTCCTGCGATGATATTGGGAAGGCCTTGGCTGTAAAACATTTACAACATACATATACAGTAAAAACACAAGAAAATGAGGACATGGCATAAATCTTAAGGTGCATCACCAACTCGAAACCGAGAAAGATCCTGTCCTTGGGACACAAGGCATTGTATTAACTGACAGTTTCACAGTCAATAACTGGTGTTGAGGGTATAACCCCCGAAAGAAGAATCGTACGGTAAACGTATTAATCGCACATTTGGGAATGGGGTTTTAAATGAATCACTGTTGACAACAATAAAGCAAGAAGAGCAGGTTAGCACTCGACAAGATGAGGTCATCATGTATATTCCATAAAGCTGGACACTTCTCAATGGTCGTGGGGTGTCGATACCAGTCAGGACCACAATGCCTCCTCAGGGAGCCGTTATGAGATCAAGGTAAGATATAAGCACTGTGTTGTGGAGACCTGACTCCACTCTGATGAGATGGGGAAAGGGTCAAAGTGAACATGAGCAACATCTGAGAACAGCAGAGATCACCTGGAGATCTCATAGGGAACTTCTTAATATTATACAGAGAAATAAAAGAGGTGATTAATCTAAAGAATGATTGAATAAAAAGTATTATTTTGATTTATTCTGCATAGAAAGCATATTTTTAAGTTTCTGCTCCTGCATGCGACTCTCCGTGTTTAATTGGGAATTTAAAAAGTGGTTTATAACATCATTCACATGTGATTACTAACACTATTCATAATGTATAAATAAAACCAAATGTTGCATTTAACCACCAACATGTTTAACATTTGAAGCAGATCCTTCTACTTTGTACGGTGATATGTTGCTTGCAGAATCATTGGAAAAATACATTCTAAACTGATTTCTCTGTCATCTCATCTTCAGAAAAAATCAACTATATATTTACCACCATATGCAGTATTTAATGTTTATATTTATCACCTCATCTCTCTATAACAAGACATACAGGAAGTGATGAGATCTGGACAGGAATTGAGGAAAATGTTTACGTTCAATGTTATTAAAAATTCAAGCGAAAAACATTTTACTATGGAACAAATAAAAATTATTTTGTTTGCGGTTTTGATTATGTTTTGTAAAAACGGTCGCTTATTTTTGGTTCCCTTGCCTACAAATTGGTCTTTAATCAATTTTTCACTCCGTATTTCTGTTGGCAGCCTATACTGTATTATATAGTTAAAGAAGTCCAGTATAAACTTTTACTACAAAAAAAATACGTTGGTGTAATAATATCTGGAGTTAGTGTAGTGTATACTCTTTCCCAAATTATACATGTATATGTAATGTAACATTATATACATAAATATATGTATGAAGATATTTGTGAAACAATGATTTTGGGGACGTAAGATGAGTATTAGAACACATCAAGATGGTTTTTGGATTTTTTTTGTCTGTCTGTTTGTTTGTGCACGCATCACATAAAAACTACTGAACAAATTTTAAAAACATTTAAAATTTTAAACTTAAAAAAAAAAATCACAGCTGTATTTGGTCAAGTTTGAGGTAACATATAGGCTTTGTTTCATCACAATCTGGGAAAGAGGAGATATGCTACTTTGAATGTTAAATGGAAAACACTCTTACTGTGTATCGAAAAAATCTATCTCAAAATTCAACATTTATTAATATGCTTATGAGCGTACAATTGAAATCTAGTTAATAAACACAATCTCACACCTTCTTTCCTCACACCTCATGGTAACACGTAAAGATTTGAGTTCATTTCAAAATTCGACAGATGGCGTTGTACTTTTTTTAAAATGCGCTTATGAGTGTGTAATTAAATTCCATGCGAACAAAGTTGCGGGTACATCTAGTGTATGCCTTGGTTTGTTTTAACCACATAAGCCAATCTTGACAGTTATGACAGTGTTTTATGGAGGGATGTAACCACACATGTTTGAAATTATCTCCAAGTGTAACGACAGTACCAGACAGAGAAAGATTTCTATTTTGTTAGAACTGTCTGGAAATCCTTACAGTAAATACAGTGGAACCATGGATTATGTGCAACTTGTGAGCGTTTTGCAGGACAAGTTTTTACATAAATTTTAACTTAATAAACGAGCGAAGTCTTGACATACGAGTAGTATGCATGTGCTTTGTCTGCCGAGAATCACATGATCACAATTGAGCCAATGGTTCTTCTCTCTCGCGCGCTACAGGATTATGGGTAATCGTCTCCCATGCTCAGTCTCATTGCAACATCCGTGCGCATGTGTACTGTTTATTATTACATTGTGACCACATGTGTGTGCGCGCGTGAAGCGTAAAGTCTCTCTCTGTCAGAAAGCAGTGATTCCGTTAATGTGTGTGCGCACGCAAGTGTCATTAGAGGTTCCTTGTTAAAGAAGTTTCCTGACAGAGCAGTGTTCCTCTTGGCACGTGTGTCTTTGAAACCCCACCTTTGACCAAACAACACATCCGTGAGATGGTTTCATCAAGAGGCATGGCCAGCAGTACATTT
>JAOVVA010000052.1:20354600-20371075 GCA_028565275.1 Leiocassis micropogon | reverse complement strand
GCTTCAACGGGGAAATGCACTGTGACGCTACGGGAATGTATGAGAAGAAAATCAAGTCAGCCGACCTGCTATATCTACCTGATTCTGAACGAACTCGTCTTTGAGATGAACGTTTTCTAACGCATTTTTAGTTAATTTTGTGACATTATAGGGGAAGCTGAGCGTCCCTTGCAGTCTTAAAGAAATCGCCACTGATGCACACGTGTGCGAGTGTGTTTGTGTGTGAAAGTCGTCCTACACAGTAGCCTCCTCCCTCCTTTCACCTTCACACAGACACACACACATACACACATATACACACACTAACGAAAACACTTCTGGATTCTGCTTAAAAATAAAGTGCAGGTTCATTTGTTTCATTTTTACTTTAGAGCAGTGATTTCATTAGTGTGTGCGCGCGAGTGTCATTAGAGAGGTTCCTTGTTGAAGAAGTTTCCAAACAGGGCAGTGTTTCCGTTAGTGTGTGTGTGTGTATGTGTGTTTTGTGCTCAAAACTCACACAGAAAAAAGTTTGTCTTTCTCAGTATAATGAGAAATTGCATTTTGTATGACCTTCAAAAAAGAGAAAAAACAGGAGCAGGGAAAAAAAAACGACCCAACATACACCCCAATCAGCCATAACATTAAACCCAAAATATTAAGACCAATATTGTGTGGGTTTCCCTTGTACTGCTGAGGAAGTCCTCTAAGATTGTGCTGTGTTGTCTGTAACTTGATGTTAGTAGCAGATCTTTTGGTTGCTGTTGATTGTGGGCTGGGGTCTCTGTGGATCGAAGTTGCTTTTCTGGTGTGTTCCATGAATGCTCAATCAAATCGCAATCTGGGGAATTTGGAGGGTGGATAAACAACCTTGAACGCTTTGTCTGTTACGTGTCATAAACAGCAAGCTGTGATGCATTGAGTGTTCTGATACCTTTCTATAATGACCAGCACTGACTTTTTTCAACTTTTTTGTGGTACATTGTCTTTCTGTAGTCTTAGTTCTCCACAGACATAGATGAGACTTGGGTAGCTATTATCCTGTCACCAGTTTACTGGTGTATAATTGATAATTAACGTTAGTATCGGTGTGGGTGATCATGTATACATGTTTATATACATTGTGTGTAATTTGTTTAGTGGATGTTCTCCTATATTAAAAGTAACCACAAATGTGTAAAAACTACAATGTAAAAATGTTAGCATTGGCAGAAGGTTGTGTTATAAGTGAAATAAAACACTTGGAAATGTTTTTTTTTGAAAAATATAATAATAATCCAGGAAAAACCTCAGAGTTTTAAGAGTAACTCCTCTACATGTCAGGCTACATCACATCCGTATGGCAATGATTATTTTCCTATACCCTCTATTTCCATGTATTTTCATACCCCATCATGTTTTATTTATTATCTAATCAGCAAGAGTGTATGCGTTGTAGGTGCAAGTATAGTTTATCGAGGTTATAATTGAATCTTCATAGAATGAAATTATGTATAATGTTTTTTTTTATTTCTTATTGCAGCATCATATATAAACATACACACACGCACACACGTACACACGCATGCACGCACATACCTGAGGATGCTGAGGTTCTGCGTTTCCACTTGTTTCTGCTGACAGGACCGGATTGCAGCAGGATGTCAGCGTCAGTCTCACCAGCCATGGCCTTCTCTCTCTCTCTCTCTCTCTCTCTCTCTCTCTCTCTCTCTCTCTCTCCTTTACTTTCTCCCTCTCTGTACGCCTCAGTGCACAACAGCATTCAGGGCAGACACCTGCATGGCCAGAGCGATCAATACCGGGGCATAAGTCAGACTACACACACACATACACACACACACACACACACACTGCATGTTACCAGACCAAATCTGCACCACTCCTAACCTTAAAATGATCACACGGCAGTCTTATTAATCTTTAACAAGGCAATCTCTGCCAGTGCCACATTGGCTGAAGCAAAACACATCAGGAAAAAAAAAAAACATCAAATAATGTGGGCTAAATAATGCATTTGGTTGTGTGCAAAATTAAAAATAGAGTTTAAGTTATTTGTTGGTCAAGTAGTGTGGGTGGTTTCCCTTGTTTCAGGCATCTATTTACTAGCAGTGTTGGAACACTCCAGGTATTTTACTCCCTTCATGTAAGTTCTAGGTGTTTTTTTTCCCCTAATTAAATTGGTTTACTCTTGAAAGAGGATCTGCGTTTTTTTTTTTTTAATCACTGTATGTAACAATTGCGGAAGACATTTAAAGACCCTTCTGTTGTATAACATCTGCAGTGTGCTGCGTAGGAGACCACAAATGACACCTAAAAATAGAATTTAAAAAATAAAATGTAAAGTTCAAAAAAAGTAATCAAACTCATCATGAAGAGATAGAAATTCCACCACCACAAAAAATACATCAATTACCTAATTAGTGTCTTTTAAATTCTGCATTTTGATCTTTTGTTATTTTGATAATGTTTTTAGTCTAGATTTTATGAGCAACTCACAAAACCCTGCAATCAATTTGCTCCTTTAACAAGCCTATAAAACTTGCTAAACTGGTGTTTGGATTATGGTAAAAGCTCTATTTATCAGACTTGATTTTATACCAACCAGTTGAGGAATGAGCAGCCATTTACTAAACCTCAGTCCTGTTTTTTTTTTCTTCTTTTTCTAAGCCATGTGGCCGTGCTGTTCATCATTCCCAGCAGTGAGGACACACTAAAATGAGTATTTTGTAAATAATATTTATTATTATTATTATTGTTATTATTATTATTATTATTATTATTATTATTATTATATATATATATAGAAAAAATATATACAATTGCAATGTTGTAATTTTTGGACAGGTTACATATGATAAGGATGATATTAAAAATATTCAGAATTTCTTTACCAAAACCGTTTGTGTTCTGTGAGATGTTTCTCAAACTGTTTTTCTAGTGCAAGAAAGACAGTGGGGTGATGGGAAGAAAACAGATGATTTGTGCCCCTGACTATGGCAGGGAGCAGGATAGTAAATAGATAAATCACAGGTGAATTCTCTGTTTGGTCTTTAGTAGGTCATTGTTTTTGTCCCTGATCCATTAGGGAATAATGGGAGGTGCATTAAGAGAGGCGGAGTGCAGACGGGCGAGAGCGTGGGGCCTGTAGGGAGGCAAGCCATGTAATCTGGCATAGACGGCCATCTGCAAAATGAAAACAAATGGGGTGTCATCCCCAAGAGGAAATGTATCCCTTTTTTCGGTCATCCATTCCTTCACAAACACACACCCACAAATAAAATAGGCTGACCCACACACCTAGAGCAAAAAGTCTACACGTGTTTACACAAATACACAAAGAAGTATTGTCTGAACGCATGGAGTTTAGTTATCAGTTCCATTAAATATGATTGTGAACAGTGAGAATCAAGGTCGATGTGTGACATACAGTATGTAAAAATGCAACATGTTCTTTGAAAACACATAATCTGTCCACTTTTAGATTCCTGCTCATTTCACTGGCTCTAAAAGGCTAACATGTGAAATCTGATGGAAATATAAATGAAAAGGCAGAAAGGAATAAAGAGATGGAAAAATCGCCCAGAGCACATTTCCATTTTTGATAACTCCTGATGCCATGTAATGCCACAGCGCCGTAATATGCCATTAAAAAAAAATCTAATGACTGCTTCCTTAAATGAGCCAAGATTGGGGGGTGATGTCCCATTTTTTATTTATTTATTTCTTTTCGTGAGCAACAGAGAAAACTCATCACACAGCCCTCTAATTAATGAATGGCTTAAATGTCACAATGATGGGGGGGGAGCATATCTGCCTAGATTTAGAGCTCTCTCTCCCTCTCTCTCCCTCTCTCTCCCTCTCTCTCTCTCTCACACACTGTTTCTCTCTCTGTAGAACCCAGACACCCCAGGGTTTAAACTTAATTCACCACATAAGGTACTCAATCCTGGCTCTTAACAACCTCCTTGGCAGGCCAGCCCATCTGGAAGCCACGGTGGGAGGCTCGGCCCGGACTGCCGGCCTCTCCCTCCTCTGCCCTGCTCCTCAGCAGCCTAAATATTCAATTAAAAATTAGGGCCTTTTGTCGCCTTGTTAGGGGTCTGCTGAAGGATGGTAATTGAGCCTTTACCTGCTGCGTGGATGGGAGCATGTGCTAAAAGCAAAAGGCTTCCAACTTTTTTCTCTTTACATTGACAAACAGCACACGAAAAACTAATTTTATATCACATTGGTCTGAACACCACAAAAGTGCTTGATAAGAACCAGAGCATGCAGCACAAACCATCAGCCAAGAGCTGATGAAACATAATAAGTCATATGCTAAAACCAGCACTGTGGCCTCACAGCTTCAGGGTCAAAGGTTTGATTATCAGGTCTGTGAAGTTTACATGTTCTTCCCAGGCTTGGTGGGTTTCCTCTGGGGTACTATAGGGCGTTTTCTCACTGGGGTCCGGGAACCGTTTCCGAGCACACTTGGCCCCAGGACCAGTTGATTTTTGTCTGTGAGCATGCAATCATTCCGAGCTCAGGAACCAATCCGTCGACCGATTGCAGAGGTGGACTGGGGAACGATTCATGCGTTCCCGAGCATGGAAGGCGGGACATGCATACGCACTCGTGTTTAAAAGAGGAAGTGACGTACACTAATTACTGTTTGACTCATGCAGAGTAGGCTAATTGGTGTTCCCAAATTGGTCGTAAATTGGCCATTGGATTGGGACGCTGGCCAAGGTGTACCCCGTCTCATGACAGAAGTCCTCTGGTGACCGGCTGCGGTCTTCCCACTACCCTGTACAGTACAGTACCATTGGGCTTTATAGTTTGTAATTGGGGAAAAGTGATGGTTATTAATCTAACCAATCTGCGACATGCTTATTTGCTGAAATTGTGAAAAAGCTGTATACAGTGTCAAAAGGACTATCTAAGTTAAATGCAATAAAATACTTTAAAAACACCAGAGTGAGTACCGTTCTTACTTCTAGAAGGCATCCCATAATATTGCCTAAATGTCATGTTTTATGCTACTAATCTGATGAACATTATGGAGCTCTTATACTGAAACACCTTAATTATATTTTATTTAAATCTTGCAATATACAGTAAAATAGATATAGGACTACAAACATAAAGAGATTTATCTACATTTAAAAGTTCAGTGCAGTTGTGTAGCGAACATTGCAAAAATACTTATTTCATGAGATAACACTGCATATCTAAACTGGAGTGAATGAATTATAACAGTAAAAGCTTGTCACAGCTTGGCACCCCTGTCTGTCCTGGCCCTTTAAAATGGCTGCCCGTATTCAAAGCAGGCCGATTTTTCTCGCCTCCCAGATAAGAGGTTTGAAAAACAGGGACCCAATTCACATTATCTGCTTCCCTTATTGTCTATATTAACCTTCCCCATGGTAACTTGTTCCCTGTAATGCTACACTTGTCTAGCCGCAACACATCAGCACGGCAAGCCAATTGTGTCATGCAAATGAATCCGGGCTCCATTGTAAAGCTTGCAAGAGAGCAGCGGTTTATCAGGAACATGTCTGCCTGAGCAGGCTGGGATTGTGTCTCCACACTGGCAGGTTGGGAGAGAGAGAGAAAGAGAGAGAGAGAGAAAGAGAGAGAGAGAGAAAGGAGGGGGCTTTATTTACAGCTTAATGGTCATCTGTAGAGCCGAACAAAACACACACATACAAAATACACTTGCACAAGGGAGGACGTTCCTACTGTCATAGGTCAGTTGGAAAATGATCCATTGTTTTCTTTAGCGCTTTCCATTTTTTTTCACAATGTGTGAGTGTAAATAAAGTATATCAGCTGAACACACTTCAGAAAAAGGCTCTAAGCTGCCAGCAGGAAATTGTGTGTGACTTGTGCATTGTACTGATGCAAAGACAGTAGGATGAGTTAACTGGTGACAACCCAGAGAAAATAGATGTAGTTCTCTGGCTTTTAAAAAACTACAGTCAAAGTAGACATCATACTAATATTAAATGCGAAAGTGTTATTCCCATGGCCCTGTGTGATGCAGACAGTGGGGGCAGTATTGTGCCTGTAATAATTCTCATCGATTCTTCCTCTGGGATATGCAGATAACAGCACACCATCATAGCTTACTCAACCACCCAACCAAACAGAAATATGCATAATAAGGCTTGTAAGGTTTTCTTTGCGTACCAGAGTCTATCCTGGAGAGGAGCATAAGAAGGCTGTGTGCAGAAAATGGCCATTGTGTCACATCTTCTGAAAAGGCTCTGAAGTCCCTAGAAGGTAAGCTGGTGAGAATTTTTTTTTTTTTTTTTTTATGGTTTGCATAAATCACTCAAAGCGTCCATGCCTGAGGTCCCTCCCGCTCTCGCCTTCCACGATGGCCTCCCCTCCTTCCTTCACTCATTTCAGTCCTCCTCCCCTTTTTTTTATTCCTCATCCGTTTTTTAATTTATGCTCAGCATACTAAGCACTCAATACTGGCAATGTCTGCAGTGGCTGAGATAGCCGTTAATGAGAAGAGCTCCCCCTTTATCTTCTTTATTCTGCCACTATTATCTGCGTGCAGTCTATAAGCGCGCAGTTACCTTACCAGCCGATAACACCCAAAAGGCAACCAGCGCTGATGAGCTTTCTATACAGTGGAGTCCACACAATACCTCTATCGGGGGAGCAGACCTCAGGAAAAAAAGGGATGGGGAGAGCAAAAGGGGGTGTAAGAAAAAAAAAAAAGAAGAAGAAGAAAAAAAAAAAACTCCTGAGCACCCAAGTGACAGACAAGCAAAGACGGTTCGCTCTGAATACGAGGTGAATTTACAACGGAGGCCCCCTCGAAACATGACTTCTTGCACGCCTGATTCTGTCCCAGCTGCTGCAGTTTCTTATCTCGCCGCTTCCTCTTCTGCCTCGTAGATAACAGTAATTCTTCTCCATGCTGTATTTTCGAACCCTTTCCCAGACTCCAGCTCTGCTCCCCACCACCACCACCACCACCTAACCGCCTTCCTCAATCCCCTCACCGTCACCAACACCATAACCACAACCAGCAAGCAAACCCCATCACTATTCCTAACCCCAAGTCTATATTCCTATCACACACACACACACACACACGCACACAAGATGCATGCCTGCATGTGCACAGACACACCACACCAAGAGAGAAATCTGAGGGGAAAGATGCAGCAAATGTCTTTCTGCTCAGTCTAGATAAAGGGTTAAACACTACAGTCACTCGTCCTCTTTGTGAGATGAGGGAAGGAGAAAAAGAAAGAAGGCAAGGCGAAAAAAAAAAGAAAAAGAAAAAAAAGAAGGTGGGGGAGGAATTAAGTATTCAAGTAGAGATTTTTTTATCAGTTGTATAGCGTATAAAACAGCCATTTTTGCCTCTTTCACTTAGTTTTTCTTATTCTGAATGTGGCTGCAGCCCGGAGTGTTGAAGCCAGATAAAAGAATTAGTGGTTGCACAGAGGGACCGGGGCGCTAAGTACAGCTACGAATTAGAATGTCTATCTCTGTCGCTCTCGGCTCATCCTCTCTAGCCAGCCAGCCTCCGAGCTCGTAAACAATTTAATCTTTTCACTACAGTTTGGGGGGAGAAAAGGGAGAAAGGGAGAAACTAGACGTGGACATTACTTCTCCTCTTGCCGTCTCCTCTCAGTGGCTTCTCCTTTAAACAAGAAAACTGACGCAAACATTTGTAAGGTGCTTGAAGATTGAATCTGCTTTCTTTTTCCTCTCGGCCTTCTCTCTCTCTCTCTCTCCCTCTCTCTCGCTCGCTCACACTCTCTCTCTACCTCGCTTTTTCACAGCACTCTTTTTCTCCCAGTGTCTTGAAATTGAAGATGTAGTGCTACTTCAGCTCTGGGGCCTATTTTGAAGATGTAATGTAATTCATAGCCTGCCATATACCAGGAGTCACACATAGGCGAGCTGTTCAGTGGGTCCCTCAGGGCTGGCCTCAATGCAATGAGAACACAGCCTCCCATATACAACATCTTTTCCCATAATAACCATCTCCAAAATACCTCTGATTTCTGCTATGATTGCTAGGTCTGTCCATTCACCGCGATGTCATGCGGCTCATGCAAACCTTGCAAAACTTATAAGCCCAATGACAGAAAGTGACACTTTTTGTTCTTATGCATCTCAAAGGCACTGAATGGAGCAGGGCAGCTTTTGGAGGCTAGATGGATGTTTGTCAGACTCATTGTTAGTAAACTTAGAACTGCTCCTGAGGGTATGCTATGATGTGGGATTTATTTCTTTAAGAGCTAACCTTGGGACTTATCAATGTCACTGTGGTGACAGACCTTCAAGCAAGTTGTATTGCTATAGCAACACATCCTCCAAAGGTAACCTGCTTCGGGCAGTTGCGGGTTCAGTTCAGGTAAGCAATGAAATAGTGGCTCACAACATTTAAAGCAACAGCAACACAGTGAAGATAAAACTTTAAACATCTTTGCGTATATAAGAAGTCAACACAAATATTAAGGTATAAAACATATTAATCTTTTCTCAAGGTCTTCCACCATCACATTTACAGCTATTCAAAATATTGAAGTTGTGTTAGAAGTTTCAAAAGGTTGAAGGGTTAGGGTTATTTTTCGTACCATTTCATTAAATGAAATCCAAAGACATCGTCCTTGCTTGTTCATATTTGCACAGATTTTCATAACATCATCCATGTACGGTTTGAACACTACACTCAAGATTTAACTATGAATAACATAACTTAAAAAGATAAGCTGGAAAGATGGTCATTGGTAAATTGATAATAAAGATAAAGACCATTATGATTACATTTTGTTTTGTATGTTCCACTGAACATGACACCAAGAGTTAAGGAAATATTCCAGCACAGGCTAAATAGACTAATCTCCGTTTTCAGCATCTGTAGTTTATCGGCAACGAATGTGTTGATACAAAAAATTTAATGAAAAATTATGCATATATAACAAACAAAAATACTATAAGAACATTATTATAGGAAACAAAGTCTCTCACCAATACTCTACATGATATGGCCAAAAGTATGTGAACACCCGACAGGCACATCCTTATGTAGTTCTTTCCCCAAACTTTTACCAAAAACTTTTACCACACAATTTTCTAAAAGTCTTTGTAATGCTGTAGCATTAAGATTTCCCTTAACTCAAACTAACAGACCAACACCTGCTCCAGAAAGATAATTCCCCTTTTTACAAAGTAATGTTTATAAAGATATGGTTTTCCAAGGTTGATGTTACAGAACTTAAGTGGCCCAAGACCTGACCTCAACCCCAGTAAATACCTCTGGGATGATCTGGAATGCCAGCTGCAGACCAGGCCTTCTCACTTGACATCAGTGCCCCACCTCACTAATGCTCTTATGATTGAATGAGCACAAATCTCCACTGCCATATTCCAAAATCTAGTGGAAAGTATTCCCAGAAGAGTGGATGCCATTAAAACAGTGAAGGGAAAACAACCCAGTGGTAATGACAATGATTTTGAAATAGGCACATATGGATGAGATGGTGAGGTGGCACTGCAGAAATGCAGTAATAATCAGTCTGTTACTTATGATTTTATGATTTTTTTTTTCATCCATTATCCATCTGTCAAAATTGGGCTGGTACTTTGTTCATGTAGTATACAGTATTGTTATGCACAGCTGCATATTTGTCAATCTGAAAAACTAGTCCCCTCTCTTTACAAATGCACAGAATCACTAAGGTTTGTGAATCCTTTGCAACTGTATGTATTTCTGCATAAATTTAACCCCGAAATGAAATCAACACCACAAAGCATCATGGTTTAAACATTAATTTATTGAGTTAAAGCATCTAACATTAAAAAGTTTTTTCGGCAAAAGAACTTGAAGGAGGATATTAATAAGTTAATATTATAAAGTATTTGAAGTCTCAATTCTCAAAAATTGAACTTTTTGGTTTAAAAGAAAAGTGAAAAATTGGTCACTGCATAAGAACCTTATCTCAATCGTGAAGCATGCTGGGTGCAGTATTATGGTTTGGGGTGCTTTACTACCTTGGGTCGCGGAGCCCTTGCCATTATTGAGGGGCCTACGAATTCTGGATTGTTCCAGCAAATTCTAGAGATAACTATAGTGTATATGTCTATGAACTGCAGTTTGATGGTAAGTCATTCATGCAGCAAGAAAATGACTCTAAGCACACAAGTACGTCTAAAAAAAAAAAAGAAGCCCAACATGTTGTAGAAGGACCGGTTTATGCAAGAAGATCCACCAATGTTTCTGAGCTGAAGCAGTCTTGTAAAGAGAAATGGACCCAAAGTTAATTAATCTATTGTGCAGGACTGATGACCAGTTTTCAGAACTGCTTGTTAAAAATATTGTTTTTTCAGTGGGGTTCAGTTACTGAAAGCAAATGTTTTCTGACAATGATATTTAACATTGGATTAATTTGCTCCAACTCATCATCCTTCACAGTTGGGATGAGGTTCTTATGTTGGAATGCAGAGATGGATTTTCACTTTTATTTTAAACTTAAAAGTTCTTGGATTTTGAATTATTTTAGGGAATAGGCTTTTGTCTTGTCCACATGGTCTTGAGCAAACTGCAGATGTGCAGCAGTGTTTTTTTTTTTTTAGAGAAAACAAGGGACAAACCCCATATTTATTAACCTGAAACTGTAGCCATGTAATGCATTTACAGTCTCTTTAGTAACTGCATTTCCATGGCTGTTGAAGATAAGCATATTTATTCTAAGTATTGTCATATTTTAAATATTAAGGGTAAGCATGACATGCATGTGCATCCTATATATTACTGTACTTACCTTGAAAATTGTCAAAATTTTGCGAAATTGATCAATTTTGTCCCAGTGCCAAGTGACCAGCACCGAATTATATCATTTTTCTCTGTGGCAAACAGTTTAAAGTGTCCTCTCATTTTCTGAAATATTTAATCTATAATAGCTCAATGTCATTGAGTACATTAACTGACCATTAATGTTAATCATAACCATTAATGTTACAATACATACACTGTTATGGTTTACAAATTCCTAATGATTTTAATTCAATTATTTGTTCAAACTGTTCAGGAAAATTAGAAGTGGTCAGCCAGGCAGTTCTACCCCTGAAATTATGGACTAAAGAAGAAAAATGTCAAGAATAATACAGAGTAGTGTACATAATCAAGCAATCTTTCCCACATCATTAGTGTTATGAGTCTACACATTTCACAGCACACATTATCCATATGGATACACTTTCAACTCATCAAAACATTTTTAAAATCCAAAAGTTTTAAAAAGATAAAAAGAGGAGATGCAGGGCTGATTGGGAAACTGATCCTGCTAGGACAGAAGTATATTGGGAAGTATGATCTTGTATGTATGCCAGAAAGAAAAGAAAAAAACATTTAATGCTAGAAACTTGGCATCAGGACAAATCATTTTTAAGTTCTGTTAGTAACATAGTTACTAACACAGACAAACTGGGTAGTGAAACTATCCTTTATCTTGAAAAAAAGAGTTACTATTTAAGCTTTGCAACTAGCAGATATGTTACACTGAAGGAATTTAACTTGGATCATGTTCTTGTTCTTTATACTTATGTGAAACGTACCTAAAATTATACAGTAGAACGATTCATTAGCTGTGAATGACAACATGAACATCATGTGTGGTGGGTACGAAGGAAGACTGCATGAAGAATATGAGCACAGATTTAGCCAGTTACCGGAGTTTGGACATTCCCCAGCAGAGAGCCAAACTGGGAGCATTAGGGGCACAGTGTGAGGACTGGGTGACAAGGTTCCCTGCCTTCCCCTAGTGCCCCTCTGTAATACTGTCCCACTTCAAACCACAAATACACTGCCACCTCCTGCCCACTTCTTAAATGGCAGGAACTCATATGTCATTCACTTTTTCTTCTATCTTTTTTGCCCTCCCTCTATGTACTGCTTCGGAGTTGTTAGTGGAGGGTGTAGACGTATTCAGGTCACTGATGGAAGGCGCAGAAAATGTGATTTCAGCACCCCTGCTGGCTAGACATGTAGTGGGTGAGAGATCTGCAAAGAGGATCGGAGGTTGCTGAGAATATAAGAAGAAGTGAACACCACAGAAAAAGCCCATAATGCATTATGATGCAGGACTGGGTTGACAAACAGACTTGACTTCAATACAAAGAAAAGGCCATGTACAGTATGTGTTTCAAACTGAAAGCATCTTGCAGTACACCAGCCAACCAATGGAGTTGTTATGTCTAAACGAAGTAGATCACCCTGATAGGTGATGGTGCCTGACATTACTCTGAAGGGAATAACCAATACAAGGGGTCGAAGAGCACTAGCAAAATGAGACCAAACAAGAGCAGGTCATTCCCTTTTCCATGACAAGGTAGCGTTGAATGTGAAAGGTTAAAGATGGCGGCAGAATGGTAGCTCATCACTGGACTAATGAAGTCGGCTGGCCGTGCTGACTCACCTGAGGACAGGACCTGTTAAACCTGCACAGATCCCATCTCAAGGGTCAGCCCTTTCCACCTAATATAACCCACTGCTGATGAAAGCACAATTTAAGGACAGGTGGGGAAATTGGGGCGGAGGTATGGGGGGTGCATTGCCAGAGTGGATAAGACTCAATTTTAAAAGGCTGTAGTGGGAAATGACTATTTTTGGCCTCCATCATGTCATACAGCAAGGGCACTTTACTGTGCTGTTTGCTGGGGGGATGCAATTTTACAGCCCTTTCTGCAGCGGGATTTACTGGATGTGCAGTTAATAGTTTATATAGTTGACTGCAAGCATCAGGGATTAAAGATGGAGTGTTGTTTGGAGCAGGATCTTGGGGAATATATTTATCCATAGCTGAGCTTGGGTCACTTGTTGTAATGCCTGGCCTACTGACCTTGGGTTGGGCCAATACTGTGGCTCCACAGAGGAATGGCCACCCTAAAGGGCTTGGATGTCTCTGTTTCCAAAAGTATATTTTCAGTGGGATAAGTGCCATACTCATGCTATCCTCTAAGTGTTTCTTTTAGTTCTCTTTGAGCTGGCTATTTACACCACTTTTCACTCCTTGCTTTACATTCTTGTTGCTCTTCTAACATCTAGAGACATCATGGCTTTGGTCCTATTGGCTCCTGAGTGTTGTTTGTGATACACAAACACAGTACCACAGAGCAATACCAAACAGTTCTACAGTGATACCTCTGTGTCATTTACTCTGGCACTGGCGGGCAGCCTCACAGCTAGGCTGAAAATTAAACAGAGCCTCCCTCCCCACCTGTGGCCTGCCTATGTGTGAGGTTTAGTGTGGTGATTCTGTGGGCCCATGTTTGTGAACAGGCTCCTCACACCAAATTGCCATGCCTTGAACACAGCCCCCACCAGCTGGACCAAACACTAGCCAGCTCTCAGGGATTTACACACCTGCCTATGGGGCCCATGACTGCCCCCATGGCCCAGGATTCAAAAGCATTCTGCCACTATCAGGCAGAGGATGGGGACTTCTATGTTGCCCATGAAAGTCTTCTCAACCTCTCATCATCAGGCCTGCACTTTGCTTGCCTATAGTGAGAACCTGTTAGGTGTAAACACTTTTTTGAGGGGGTTGACAGCACCTAGACAGACACACTTCACACTACAGTCCTATACAGTTCATTGGAGAGAAGGTTCACAAAAAGCACTTTCAGATGCTTATCCTTGAAGGTAACTGAGTTGCTTATTCAAATGGTGCTAACACCACACGAACATGCAAACCTGATTTCAAAAACCATTGTAGCTTGAATGGTAAGAGCAAGAATTAATCTAAATGTCTCCTCTTAACATCAAAGATTTTATTTTACAATGAAGTGTATCAATATGAATTTTATGTTTTGACCAATATATAATTTCATTGCAGAATAAAATAAATCCAGATGTAGATGTAGATTGCCAATCAGTAAAACAGATGTGATCGTGGCAGTCAAAAAGACCCTGAGATGAGGAAGAAACCAAAGGGAAGCTCTTCTTCTTTTTTTTGTATAAAAAACAGATAATGGTGTGTAGGTGTACAAGACGGCAAACTCTACTGTGATCCGAATATAAACAGATTGTGAACATAATGAGCACAGGACAGGTTTATGATTACAGCAGAAGTTCTTAAAAGTCTATAGCATGTGAGAAAAAGTTTTCAATAAAGCAAGAGTGAGGCTTGGGAATAAGTTTTTTTCAGTACTTACACATATTTAGGTTCGTTAAAAACCAAATGATTCAGTCCTAGGACTTGCACTACTTTATTATAAACACCTTGTGGCTATACACTTAGGCTATTTTATCAGAAAACAACTGCTCAATTGCGGCACAGATTTCACCCTCTTCTCAATCAGTAAACGAATAACACCGGAGGACCTCCTCTGAACAAATATTTGTGACTAGGTACATAAAAAAGGTCATGTACCTAATAAAATGACCAAAGGGTGTGAGCGCACATCCCAGTTCAGACCACATATGTCAGATGAAATCTATTTCTTATGATTACAATAGTCTTAAAATGCTGCACCGTGATGATTGAAGCATTGTGCATTTGATGCATGATGCAAAGTATTGATCAAAGAACAATAAAATACAATGTTTGATGAGAAATTGGTCAATAATCATGGCACGTCCTGTGAAGGTGACCCATATATTATCTTTTTTTTTTTTCATTTACAGATGGTCTATGGAAAAAGAAATATGGCTAAGAGTGCATGTGGGACATGTGAAGGGCACAAGTTCCTTAAAGGGCCAGTGGAGCGAGAGCCAACCTCGAACTGACCGGGAAGAGGAGGAGTGTGATGGGAAGCCTGAACATCTAAACACAAACTCTATAACTAAAATGGAGTCATAAGTCAGCATGAGGTCAGAAACAAGAAATCTATAGGGTTTATAGATAGCAGTGACAAAAAAAGGAACAATATTTTATAGGAGGCGTATGAATGATTGCAACAGGTGTTTAAAATCATGTTGATGACTAAAGCTAAGAGCAGACTCAAACTGCAGCAAAACGGCCTGCAAATATATTTAATAGATTCAGGTTTTGGAAAGAACAATTTGGAGATTCGGAGCGGCTAAAACTACTGCACTCCATGCAATTATAACCAAACCGACCTTTTAAAGGCGAAAACAAGGCATGAAAAGGATGGTAAAAAATTGACCCACTTAAATACTGTCAACAAAAACTAGTTTTGTTGCCTTTGTCTTGTTTCGCTTTCCCCGAAACCGTGTCTCACTTTTGTTAAGAGAGACAGAAAACATTAGGGAGAAATGATTGTTGTGTGATGTTTACAGTGACCAAATAGGGAACAAATTATGCTGTCAGGGACACATCCAGCCTGGACTAGAAGCAGACAATTTAAAATTTTCACTGTTCAACACCTTTAATGACTCATAATGCAAGAGGTGTGGCTGTTCCTATTAAATGTGTGGCTGAATCAATAAGAGGGATAATTGGAGTTGTTAGAGCATATTATAACACGGCTATTATGTGGCAGTACAATGTTGTTCTGTAAACTGTTATTACAGGGGAAGAAGCTCTTTGCGTAGGGAGGCAGTAGGGGGAGTGCTTCTGAATGGGGGTTATATGCAATAGTTGCCACTATCTGCTGTAATCATCCCTCCCTTTATTGACAGGGACCTCACTCTCGTCTCTCTCGCTTTTGTGTACTCTGCAATTTCCTGCACTGCACAGACCCATTTTTAAGCATAGATTGTGCATTTCTCTTGCTATGATTGTTTACAGATATGAAGTGAGGAGGTGTACTTGTTAACCTAACTTTTTTTTTTCCCCCTCAGTTTCACTCAACTTTATCGCACAGGTTATTGATTGACATGCTGTATAAACCTGAGTGAATTCTGGACATAAGAAAGCACTCTTAAAAGATCTCATACTTCTGTAGCTGAATTACACCTTACATGACAAAAAAAATAAATAAATACAGGTGCAGTGCACCAAACTGGCCTAATGTACAGCAGTGTAGCACGCTTAAATAGATAAATGCATGCTGCTGACTTTGATGGTGACAAGTGAAATTAGAGGGCTGTACTGATACCCGCGTGGTATCTCATAAACAACAGACCATGTGACAATTTCCAAAATGGATTTTGATATATGCTGCTGAGGACAGGCTACTGAGAGGAAATAAGGAGGGCAAGGGGGCATAATGGTCAAAAATTTATGTATCTATTCATTTTTCAGAGTACAGTGTACATGTGTGTTCGAACTTAAAAGCCACTTCTATCATTTTAAATAGAGGATATAACATCAGGCCACATGTAGTTTGGATGGAAAACGTTTGCATAACTGTACTTCATTATTATACGTAAATATAGTTTTGTCCTACTTACACATTAATTGAACATTATTTATATTGCATACTTGTACTCATACAAGGTTTTTTTTTTAAAGTTATCCAGCCCATGACAGTATGCTACTGTAGATATTCATTTAATTGTTTAGCATCCAATCAAGTTCATCAATGTACTTTATTAACTATTAAGGATCGTGTAAGTTCATTATTAGCTT
>JAOVVA010000052.1:20338489-20354500 GCA_028565275.1 Leiocassis micropogon | reverse complement strand
AATTAAAAAATGACAATAAAATGACCATGAAATAGCAATAAAAATACAAAACAAAGCACATAAAATTATAAACAAAACACATGAAATTCTAAAATATCAAAAGCCAAATAAATAAGTGAGTCTTAAGTTTTGCTTTAAATAGAGGCAGGTCAGTAATGTAACGTAGCTCAGGTGGAATGGTGTTCCAGAGTTTAGGACCAACCACTGCAAAAGACCGATCACCCCCCCCCCCCCCTTGTTTGTACCATAACCGAGGGATCACCCAAGAGTACCCTTGCAATAGCGTTGCAATAGTCTAGCTGCTAACTAATAAAAGCATGAATGGCTTTCTCCAGGTCACTCCCATTCAAAAATGACTTGACCTTTGCAAGGAGGTGAAGATGGGAAAAGCCTGCCTTGTCAACATAGTCAATGTGTCTAAAAGTTTAAACTGCTGTCTAACGTGACCCCCAAATTTTTGATTGCTTGGCTAAAATGAGGGACCAGCAGTAACAAAACTTGGAAAATTGGAGGTGCCAAACTGAATACATTCTGTTTTACTCTCATTCACACAGGGACAATTCTGTGACAACCAAGGTTTGATGTCAGGGAACGTAGGACACAAGGATGGGGTGCCAACACACTGAAGAGCACAAGCACACACCTAATGAAACACTATGAGCAATTTGGAAATGTCAATCAACCTAGACAACATGTCATTGGACTGTGAGAGAAAACCAGAATACCTGGAGGAAACCCACCAAACATGGGGAAAAAACATGCAACAAACACAAGATCAGAGGTGAGATTAAAACCCTTAACCTTAAATACTTTATTAAATTATGTAGTAATTTACATATTACAACATAATTATGAGTACTTTATTAAATTATGTAGCATTAGTCACTCATATGACCAAATCTACAGAGTCTGTGACATTTTTTCAGGCATATGCCAATCGGCCATGCCTTAAAACTATTAATGTTAAAATCATCTAGGTTTCAGGTTCCCCTTGTTGACTTTGTCCCCTCGTGGAGAGGCTCCACGGAGCCTCTGGTGGTGTACCGTAGTATCTGGCACCAGGACATTGGAAGAAGATCCTTTGGGTGCTTTGGGTTTTAGGGTAGGGCCACCGTGGATCAAACTTTCTTTGCCCAACACATCCCAGGTGTTGAATCAAATTGAGATCTGTTGAGTTTGGAGGCAGAGTTAGTAGCCTTGAGATTTTTGCCTGCTGAGCCCCCAGAGTGGCAGGCTTTTGTGCACTGGGTGTTTTGGCACCTATCTATTGTGGAGAGCAATTTCTGTGTGATCAGACTGGACAGACTGGACTTTAATCCCTGTGAGCATGGGCGATCTTTGGGTATACAGTACATGATCCCGTCACCAGTTTGCTGGTATATATTTGGTGATCAATTATGTTTAGTTCACCTGGCAGTGGTGTTAATGTTATGGCTGATCGGTGCTTATAGTAGATGCCTTAAACCAAAAACCTGTTTTAGTTTTAAATAGCATGTTTTCTACATTCACTCCAGTATAAGTTGTCGGTATAATATTGGCTTCTGTATTTACATTATGAAGTAAAAGCAAAAAAAAAAAAAGAAACTGTGCAAAGCGATTAGCTAATACAGAAAACTCTTCAGTGGAGCATCTCATTGACTTGGGGTCATTTACAAGAGGTGTGAAGTTATGACAAATACAACAATTACACAAATCCAGTCCAGTGTTCAGAGTTGTAAATCACTGGTCAGATTCCTATTTTTTTTAATCCCACTTCACACACCAGACACCATGTGAGTGTGAATGAACAGGTTTGAGTGTGCTCAACATGAGTATTAGATTATATTAATCAGAATTCATGTCAGAGGTCTTCTGAAGATTTTCCAATGATGAGTACAAGAGCAGTAGCATTTTTTTTTCAAACGATACATCACATCATATTATTACTTCCAAAAATATGCAGCCGTATAACTTTTATTTCAAGTTAGATTTCAATTGTTTTGTTATTTTGTTCCTGAAAAGTGCCTTTTAATTTAGAAGAGAATAAAACTTGTCTAAGACCAGATTATTCTTCGTACGTTAGGTTTAAGTTGATAAGATATTGTAGCATGGCTTAAGAATCTTTAACTAGAGGAGAATGACACCCTTCTGTAATTGTATCTAATTGCGTTGTGCAACTCTGTCACTGTACATTTAGAAATGCTTTGATATGGTAAGAAGCCCATCAGGCTTTTTTTAAGATATTCAACAAAGTAAGAACATTTACTTTGTTATCAGTCTTCACCCCATGAAGCCTACCGTTATTCTTCCCAGGAGTACAGTGATCATAAAGCAGTTAGCATAACTTCATCAGTAATCTTTTAAGCAGTCTAGCATACTTAATTAGCATGTTTCAATCAGATACAATAAATACGCAGTAAGATAAGAAATGACCCAAATGCAGTACCTTTAGTTTGGCCAAAGTTGAATGTATCTTTGGATTTATTCTTCTCGGTCTAGGCAATCACATAATTCTGTTCAAGTCACCGCAGTGATTATACTCTGCTAGTTAAAGTTAGCATTTGTTATGTAATGACTAAAGAGAGCCACAGGCAAGAGTGTGTAGATATCCAAGATATCACATCTGTGCTGATATTCAGCACGACAGCATGACCTTGAGGGTGATAATGCTTTTATACTACAGTTTCACAAACAGCATTTATTATCAGCATATTGTGATTTTCTTTTCTTTATTTAAGTCTGCAACTTAGCGGAACAACCTAACAGCAACTGCCAGAGCAGGCGACCAGCAGGTAACGGTTCACACAGAGAAATTCTTCATTCTTTGCATATCCCAGCTTTGTTAGTAGGCAGGAGTCAGAGCGCAGGGTCAGCCATTTTTGCAGCACCCCTGGAGCAGCCTTGCCTAACAGCAGCAACCTAGCGGAGCTGGGGCTTAAACCGCTGACCTTCCGATCAGTAACTCGGAGCATTAACACACTGAGCCACCACTGCCCAGCAACTGACATTTGGTGTAATTAACAATTACAGAAAGCAGTTTTTAAAAAATAGTTCTTTCTATTTTCTATTACTTACTAATTTAGTACTAATTCAGTACTATGTTGCCAAACAGTGAAGATATTAGAACATAGAGGTGTCCTGCCCTGTTAGTCTCGTAAGTTTCTTGTTTCAGGTTTTCGGTTCTGAGGTTAAATCCCAAATAGCATTAAACTGAAAGCTAGTCCACTACATAGGGTGTGGAATGACTTGTCCAACACACCAAGTAGTGCACTTGATTAAGGGTTAGGGAAGAATTTAGCATTTGTAGTTTTGTAGGACGCTCTAGGTATAAATAAAACAACACGGAGCAATTCAGAATGACTTAGAAGCAATTACTAAGTAAACAAAGTGTTGTTTTAGATGACAGCATTATCAGTCGTGTTTCTTTCTTAATGTGGATTATGACAAGCAGCTGCTCTCCCCTCAGTACTACGGACTGTACAGACCTACATTCACCCATGCTGCAGCTGATATTGTAATTACTGATTGTTAGAACACCTGGGATGCAGAGTGATGCATATAGTTAATAAAAATCCCAGTTCTGTTATGGTCTATTATCACCACTCATGGAATGCCTCTCGTCCAATCACGTTACTCGGTTGGAACTAACTGTTTTATAATGAATGTTAGCTCATACTGTTCATTTACTATATATCTATTTATAGTTATATTTTGTTGTCGAGACATTTTTTGTTCCTGTTATCATTTATGCTATAGCAATATAGAAAGAACACTGCAAAACTGCAGCTTACAGAGAATCTAATAACCCTGTATCCTTAGGAATGTTACTGCAAAAGTACAAATAACCGAGTCGACATTAATACATTTTGATGTTTCCATACAACTCATTGAATTCTATCAATGATTATATATTTTTCTTTATTAAATAAAAAAAAAAACTCTTTATTATAAATATTTTTGGCTTTGATTATCTTTCCGATAGAAACAATAATGTAATAATGATAATGTGCTTATAAATTCACATATTAACACAAAGCAGTTATTTGAATTACAGCAAGCACTTTTGTCAAAGCTGCTTTTATTGAAAGTAATCAACATCTTTTAACCAACTGGAATTAAGAATTCAAAAGTCTTATGCGATAAAGCATAGTGCGACTGTGATTTTACCACTGTGCTTTATGATAACTTGTTTATTACATATTTGCATTTATTCTGCCATGGTTTTACTATGGAATGGAAACAATGGTTGTTATACCATGATATTACATTAGTTTTATTATGGCATTATTTTATCTGATGTTGTGTACTCATAGCTGTATGTTATGACCTTACCATAGGTGGTGATACAGTTGAAAGTCATGGATCGCAACATAATGTAGCCGGCTCTTCATATGTAAGAACGAGCTTGATGTTTTACAGTTTCATTTTATTTTTTTATCCACTGAAATGTATGGTATATTTTTATTATAGTAGACATTTGAGCCAGTTACAATCTTCAGTCTGCAGTTGGAAGGTGGAATAAGGAAAAATAATTTGCAATTACTCTGTGCTCTGTAAAAGACAAGGAATGGAAAGAGTCGGGCACTGTGACAGAGTGAGCAGGTGCAATAGAACGAGTGAGGTAGGAGAAGAACGAGAGGGAAGAAAGGGTCAGAAAAAGATTTTTAAAAAGCAAGAAAGATGCCATGCTAGTATGGAGAGAGATGAGAAGAGGGAAGAGGGTCAGATGAAGAAACAGAAATAGAGGTAGAGAGAAGAAAGGTGGAGGTGAAGAGTATGTGAGAGTGAGAGAAAGAGAGTAGTGATAGAGTGAGAAGAGAGAGAGAGAGAGAGAGAGAGAGAGAGAGAGAGAGAGAGGTTAATAGCAGGCAGAGGGCTCAGGGCTGATAGAAATGCAGAGCGCGTCTGGAGCCTGGCGTTCAGTGATGGGCTGGAGCTCAGATCTGGCGCACGCTATAAAAGAGCTCATTGAAAATAATTCAGAGTGACGGCTGTGCAGAGAGAGAGAGAGAGAGAGAGAGAGAGAGAGGCTCAGCAGAGAGAGATGGAGGTATGGGAGCAGAGGAGGGGAAGGTTGGTTTGTGGAGAAGATAAGCTGAGCAGAAGGGGAGGTACAGTGTGGACATGGTCTATAATGTACAGCTGGTAGGACACATGACAATGATAAGGAATAAGTAAGAAATGTAAGGGGAAAGTAAACAAAAACACAGGAAAGCAGAAAATAAACTGTACTGAAGGACGGTACAATGGTGGCTGAATACATTAAAAAGAGGCTAATTAAATGCAATTCTAAAGTCAGCTAGTCAAACACTGCAAAATACAATAATAATAATAATAATAATAATAATAATAATAATAACAGTAAAATATCATGATTATAGACAAATGTATCTAACACATTTAATTAGGAAATTATTTTGTATAATAAGTGTATTAAACATATTTCTTGGCCTTTTTGTATGGATTCATTTAGAAATTGTCTTATTCTATAGGCAGCTGTGTTTGCTTCTTTCTGCGTTTAAAATAACTAAAACTATCTGCAACTTCTAAATTTGGAAAACAACCTGTTGATGTTTTGTATTCCCCCAAAACTACTTAATATAACCTCAGAATGCCTGTTTCTGGTCGACGAAAGCAGAACCTAAAAGCCGTTGAAGCACATCCACCTCACCTCAAGGTCCAGCGTCTTATGCATCCTGACATGCCTTTCTGTTCACCATGAGTGTAAAGAGTAGTTCTGACCTCTAAGCCTCTATAGCCTTCCTGTCAACTCAAACCAGTGGAAATCCCGAGTGGCACCAGATCACATTTCATTCTGATGTTTGAGGTGAATGTTACGTGAAGCTCTTGACCTGCACTCGCATGATTGTATGCATTCCCCTGATGCAACACAATTGGCTGATTGGGTAGCTGCATACAGTAAATGAACAGGTGTGGTGATTTTTTTTTTTGTTGCAGTAAATAAAAATAACACATTTTTGTGACTTATGATGCATGATGAGGTATCCAAAATTCTAAACTGTCAAAACTTTAAACTGTTTCCTTGTTTTTCTTTTTGCATTTAGAGTTTTATATTGACAATACATAATAATAATAATAATAATAATAATAATAATAATGATAATGATAATAATAATAAATTAGATCTATTAACGTCTGATTTGACCTTTTTCACAATGTCTTTAAATATGTTTGAAGTGTTTATATCTCACATTGATGTTCCATCCACAATTTGTTGTATGGAAAAAATTCAAACCTGTGACATATTTTCCCCCAAACCCCCTCTCTCATTATAATAAGCATATAATTGTTAATAATTGTTACAGCAGTGCTGTCTCCATGTCAGTGCTGTTTGCTAGAGCATTCATCCATCTATGAGAAGGAGTGGCTCCCCGTTTCGCCCAGCCCCACTATATTAATGTCAACTTGTGGACCTCTATTAAACTGTGCAAAGCTCATTCCAGCCACAGAGATGTCGTTTACACTAGCGCCGGTGCATTCGAGGGGTAATGGGGCTTGCACGGGTGCCAGAGAAGAGCTAGGGGTTTTCCGGCAGGATGACATCCAGTATGCAGCTAAGATCCCCATATCAATCTTAAAACCTCATTGTTGAGGGGTTTTAGTGTTGCAATAGCGCATATGCGTATAATTGTACACCAGCAAGCAGACGATACTCATATTTGAAGTGCTACTGCAAAAGTCGGCTTTGAAGACATGCAGCTGCATACGTCGTCTTCAGGAGGTCTAGAGTAGTCTGAATGCACCGAACACTGAGTTCAGAGCACCGTGATGAGATATCGAACCACCCTGTGCAGTCCATCACACTATGATTTATAGGTGATCTACTCTATAAGCACTGGAGCGGTGGGCTCCTATTTCACGAGGGACAGCGGAGGAAAAATTCATCCAAACATTTCTCAAAGTTTCAGCCCAACTTTGAGTTTAAATTGTAGAATTGAATTAACCACCATGGCAAATCAAATCAGTAAGCCCTACTGCGAGGGTGTGTGAACAACTGAGACTTTTTTTAAGCAAAGGCCTGCTATCACCAGCTTGAATCAAATCTAATCAAAAATGTCTGATTCTCAATCGCTGATCAATTTAGCATGCCTCTGGACATTGTTGAAAACGTCGAGAAAGTCATTTTCTGGCATATTAATGTTTACATCCAATCAGCAGAATACGGGCCAGTCTAATTAAGTCAATCAGATGCTGGAATGTGCAGAAAATTAGAAGTTCACCTGGAGACCACAGACAATTGATCACTTCAGACCCTCTTCACTCAATTGTTTCTTGACAGCACTTCAGAGCCTGTGAATTAGCACAGCTACATATGGTGATTAAAAAGCCATTTCTCCCATCAAAAAGAGCAGCTACCTAATTGTGGGCAAATGGAAGAGGTCTACACTAATGGTTACATTGCATGCCGCATCACTGCACCATTTTAGCCCATTTTTACAGTGTAAAAAAACACGGTGATATAAGACAGTCTTTCCACAATTATAATCGGTCTTAAAAAATGTTGTTGTGATATCAGTTCTACCATTCAAAGTATTTTTTTTTTGTTTTTTAGGATTATTCATTTTATTTGTATGATTTATGCTCTCTTTGTGCATGCAATTATTTCTCCAGCCTTTCGTTCTGTACTTAGTTTTCACAATACCTGTTCTATAGAGGAAGATGGAGCCTGGCTGAGACATTTAGTGACTCAAAAGCACAGAAAAAGTCCAAACACAATACACACACGTACACACATACAAAAAAAAAAGCCAGCCTGGCTGTTATCTGCCTCGGCCTCTGTACACCACCTTCCTCATTCTCTCCCTCTGACTCGCTCTTTCGTCCAAACTAGCCTTGCTCCTTGCTTCCATCCGCCTATGAAAAATCAGCAAATAAAAAGTTACATTAACCCCCGGCCGACCTTTCCCACGTAATACACTGCAGCATGATGGGGTGGTGGGGGAGCTTCATCGAAAAGCTGTCACTCTCCAACATCCCAAGCACTGCCTGGGGAACATTTACCGGATAATTAATATATTAAATGCATGAAAAATAGTTACACAGGGGTCTCTCGTCAGCTCTTCCCCAGCACGAGGGGAAGAGGGATACAGCCTGTGAACCATCAATATACAAGCATCCCCTTTCAATGGGCCATCATAAAAACTGCTCATAATTTTATGGCTTCATTCACAGCCCTCGCTGTAAAGGAAGGCCATATTTCCTCGTAATTCACTGGATCTCTCTCGGCTTTTATGATTTGGCGGTTTTAAGCTGCCGCCCGCCGCAATTATAAGGTGGTCCTCACTTTGGTGTGAAGGACATGCAGGGGTCAGTGGCTAGCACCATGACTAAACAGGACAGGAGGGCAAAAAAACTAAGCTTCAAAATACCGTAAAAATAAAGCAACTTTTTTTGTAGAATGACATATAGCCATGTGTGCTCCTGTAAAATAAAGAGAGAGAAAAAAATATACTCCTGCTCTGACCATGCAGGGTATTGTACTTTTTAACAAATAGTACCTGCCAAAGCACCAATAACAAAAGATATCAATCGGGAAAAAAAAAGGAGCAAAAAAAACTGAATGGAGGAAATACTCATAATTAGGAGAGGAAATTGTGTGTTTAAGTTCATGGATATTTCTTGGTTGGATTTGGATACGAAGCATGAAATCTGGTGTACCTGTTCCTACTCAGCATCCCTGCCCAAATTGGATTTTCTTTGTCTGAGGTAAAAAAAAAGTCCATCTGATTTCTGAAATGAAAATAAACATTGCTTATTATGTTGTTGTTTTTTTTATGAAAAAAAAAATCAAGTTTACTAGCAGCGTTCCTGCTGTAGTCTATAATTAAACTGCTCTCAGCTATTTTCATGGAACATTACCTTGAGTCATGTGATTATTATTATCGTCACCCAGACACAGATGAACAAACACATGGACATACGTGCAGACAGACATGCACTCATGAACATAATAAAAAGACAAAAGCTGTGTGCAAACTCTCCGTCTTTCTCAACCAGAGCAAACATGCTCACGTAAGACAAATGGCTTTGCACCGAAATGAGAAATGGGACTGCGCCGCACGGAGCAGCTGCTATAAGCACAGAGAGAGGGGGAAAAACAGTGAATGCTGGAGTCTTACAGAAATATTTATTATGAGTGAATATCAGCACTATGGTTAGCACAGCGCACAGAGCACACACACACACACTTCGCTTTAAGAAGGCAGGGGTAGAGCAAATCTTTATGAATGCATAAAAACATAGATATTCTCTTTAAGCATGCCAAAAATAAATAAATTAGTTTTAAAAAATATATAAACGGAGCCCCTCACAATGCCCTTTCACTCATACAAAATCTTGTCTGTGCCTATCCATTATCAAGAAATATCCCCCTGAGACCTTGCCGTTATTAATAGTGTTATTCATTAAATATTACTCTTGTCAAAGGCGAAGCATAATACTGGCCTGGAGACAGGAGCCCAGATCCAGGAGTAAGCCGAATTAATTTTCTGGAGCAAACGCCCCGTTTCCGCAAATGACATTCTGTACCGTTAGCATTTTAAATGTGACACAAATGGCACTCAACACAATTTAAAACCCAAACAGTGGCTCTGAGTGGCCCTGGCATATGGTCTAGCTATGCCTCTGAGTAGAACACTCACCAAAGCAAAGGTCAGCGTGGTGCCAGCACGTGCTCTTTCCCAAGGCTGGCTCTCTCTCTCTCTCTCTATCTCTCTCTCTCTCAACATGGTCCATGAGAATGACTTATGCGCAATAACATTCAAACACATTCCTCCAGCACACTGGCAAAGTGCAAAATGAATGCAGAGAAATGGAAAAGACTCAGTGCCCTGAATGACCAGAGAAACAGAAGAGTGCACCTGACGCTTTTTTTTTTTTCTCGAGCTTGTTGCTATGCTGTAGTACAGGGCTGTTAATAACTGAAACTGAATTACTGTACATAATTACTTTTTCTGAGATTAGATCCAATTAGATTCATTTTGTTTTTAGGGTGAAGATTTTAAAGGCATCAGTTTATGGGAATCTATTTCTATTAAGACATTTCCATAGGTGAAGTGCAATTTTACCACTTTTCAAGTAAACTAATTATATTTGTGCAGTTATTAATTACGTATTTCAAAGTTATCAAAAAAAACTAAAATCCAAAATATTATTTTTCTTATGCCTTTAAAATAAAGGTCATTTTTTTCCCTGAAATCTTAGGAAATAGTGAAAATCGTAAAATAAAGCTAATCCATGAACTAATTTATGAACGTGTCATATTGGTCTGGATATGTTCTATCTATCTATCCATCTATCTATCTATCTACTGTATCTATCTACATACATACTGTACATACATACATACATACATACATACATACATACATACATACATACATACATACATACTGTACTTACCTACCTACAGTACAGTCCTATCATTATTCTTATTTATTTGCATACTGTATTTGTCACACTTAAATGATTCAGATCACCAAACTAATTCATAACCTAAGTAAATACAAAATGCAGTTTTTAAATGATAGTTTCATTTATAAAGGGAGAAAAGCTGTCCAAAACTGGCTGGCCAATGTGAAAAAGTAATTGCTTCCTACACCTAATAACTGGTTGTGCCACCACTGATGACAACAACATCAAGCATTTGTGATAACTGGTAATGTGTCTTTCATATCACGGTGGAGGAATTTTGGATCACCCTGTAGAATTGTTTTCATTTTGCCACATTGGAGGGTTTTCGAGCAAGAACATGCCAAAGCATGTGATTTAAATCCGGCATTACTTTTTTCACATAGGGGCAGGTAGGTTTGGACAGTTTTTATTTGTTTTAGTGAATAAATGAAATCATCATTAAAAAAAACTAATAAAAAAATAGTATTTACTTGGGTACTCTTGGTGTAAAAATTGGTTGCAATTGGTTGATGATCGCAAACATTTAGGTGTGGCAAATATGCAACAAAAAAAAGTAAAAAATAAGCAAGGGGCAAATACTTTTTTCATAGCACTCTATCTATCTATCTATCTATCTATCTATCTATCTCCCTTTTATTTTTAAGCAAATGCTCCACATAAAATGACACCAAATGACCCTCCAGTTTACACCTGCACTGATTTACCAATGAATGAATACATATCATAATTAAATTGTTACATGTATTTATCACTAGATAATTTTATTGAAAATATCTCTTGAATGATATTTTACAACAATAATAGCATCTACTGTATACTGCTGTGGTGTGCTGATTGATCAGATGGTTTTAATTAATTCAGTATCACAGCAGTTTTACAAGTAGTTCTGGTTGTAATACAAAGCGTTTGTTTTAATACATTATTTATTGCTATGATACCAACTCAGTCACAGGGCTGTAATAGTCAAATGGGTAAGCGGATCCCTGTGGAAAAGTATTCAAGTTAGAGGTTGCTTTTGTGGCTTCTGGCTAAAATGACTAGTGGTTTTTTTTATTTCTTTTTAACTTAAGAGACAGTGAAGAACTGTAACTAAAGATTAAAGCACTTTGTAATTTGATTTATCGACTTCCAGGTGAAACTTGGCATCTTGAGGGGTCTTTGATTATTTTCCTATAACACCTTTCAGCTTTCTCCAGTAAGATGAAGCAGTTCATAATCAGTGAATTATACTCTTTTTAAGCAGTGTATAATCTTTCATATAATTCTTTTAAATTAAGCACAAATAGTTTACTAAATGACAAGTATGGAACGCTGTAAACAACCATAATAAAAATCACTCTCAATAGGAAGTTTCAAAACTTTCAATTTCATTCTGTTTAAGGTTTGGTTTGTGTGATATCTAGACCATGTTGATTTCCACCGCACTTGCACATAACTATAAAAGTCATTACAGAAGCTTCAAAATGTGTGTCAGCAACAAACAATAGCCTGCCACATATGATAAAAAACAAAGTGTAATTTGTCTCAAAAATGCCAAACCTATTATTTAATTAATTTTGCAAACATTCCATCATTCATTAAGATCTACTGCCCAGACTCTGAAGAAAGGCAATCAGAAACTGTAGCCAAGCATTTTTGGCTAGCAGCAAATAATAGCCTTATAATTAAAACGGGCCTTTAATCAATGCTAAAGCGGAATATTTATTTGTTTCTATTTAGTCCTTAAATGGCATAGCTAATGCATTCAAGTCTAATGTCATAGAGGCAGAGGTTGATTTGTCTTTCCATCCTCCTTTACATATTCACAAGTGACAGGGGGGAAAAACATGTTCGTCTTGTAGCCAAACTGACGAGCGAGCATAGAGCACATACAATGCGGAGTGTAGGTGATCCTGGAGAGCCAGCAATAAGCAGGCCTAATCCTGTTGACTAAGAATGGGCGCAGGGAGCCATGCCAGGATGCGAAGAGAGCTCGGTTTGTTGAATGCGCTGGGGAAATCCTCGCTGTGGCACGGTGGCCCTCAATAAGCATCCTCTTCTGCCAATGGGCACCAGTGCTAGCCTGGCACACCTAACAATCAACAACCCGTCTCCTCCCTCCCACCTCTCCCTGAGCATGTCCAGGCCAATTTTCCCACTCTGACTTGTGGGAAATGTGGGATTTTCATAAATTATAACATTAAAATAGAGTTGCAAATTGACTGCGGGATCTCTTTTCGGTCAAGATTTTGCCATGTTTTTTGGTCATTAACAGCCTTTAAATTTGAAGTCACACAAATATATGAAATAGATAATTATCATCATACCTCGAAGTGAACTCAAATCCAGTTCTTAGAAATTTTACTAATTCTGAATGGGTTTTACCTCCTGCTAGAAGGCAGTCGAAGTTCAGTACTAAGTGAACAGGCCACACATGCTGTTGAACCTCCATTACCAAGAAATGCCACAATATTATTAGAGACATGTGACATTTTTGCTTTGAGAGACAGCCTCCTATTGTTCCTCAGAGTGTATATGTCAGTCTAATACCCTTAACTCTCGACTCGACTAGCAGCTCAGTGTCATACGCACGCCCATTCAATACACTGCAGAGCCGTACTGACTTAACGCCAAGCTTCTATTAGCCATGTAAAGATTTTCTTAAGTCATTACAAGAGTGTCACCAGTTAATGAGATGACAGAGATTATAGTGATCTAGAGAAGCACAAAGGACATTATTATGAACCCCCTCCCTCTTTTTACTCGAACTTTCCTTTCTTCATGCCTCTCTCTTCAGCAATGATTGAATATTAGCCGATTAATCAGCTCTGCCGCAGGTTAAGAGAGCTAAACGACTGAACAGCTTCCTCTGTGCCCACCAGGCCACGGCTTGGCCATTAGGACAGAGGGATATGGGCAGGGGAATGAAGGTCCTCGGGGGCTTGTAAGTGGAGCCGCCTGTTCCCCAGCAGCCCTGTAAAATCATTACTCCCTTTCCCTGCTTGGCCTTTATGAGCTGTGTCCTGATGGCCTAACAGACAGACCATCACCTTCACTCTACTGACCGTAGATCAGACATTCTCCCCGGTAGACACTGGGACAGGACGAGAACACCTGATCGCTCGAACTTAATCGAACACCAGGCGATTGAGTTTACACCACAGATCAGAGAGCACCTCAGCAGAGGAAGATATTTGCATCCATGTCCTGAGTTGGGATTTCATAGCACTGGATCGTAGGAGCTCTATAGGCCTGGATATGGCATCTAAACCCACTTCAAATACTGACACAAGCCACATAATTCAGCAGGGTTTTCCCTTTTTGTTGTTGTTGTTGTTGTTGTTTTTAATTTTTTTATTTTTTTCAATAGATCTGCCTGGCCAACTCTAACTTACGAGTAAAGACTCATAGAGGGAGTGGTTAGCACCAAATTTGGCCCCATACCAGTCAGGAAATAGGGCCATATGGCCATGCTGCACAGAAAATGTTCATACTACAGAAAATAGGATATGATTCGTTTAAAGAAAACAGGACCTCATACAAGCCAGAGAGATAGAGCCCTGTACAAGTGCCAGACAGAAAATAGGACCATTCATCAGTAAGAAAATAAAACTGGCTACTGCTCAGAATATAGTACCCAACAGTCAGATAAAATGACGTACACCATACATCCAGTGTTCTGCTAGAGAATTGGACTGTAATGAGCTCCATGTACAGAGTGCACTAATTTACTGGTATAGAGTGGAAGAAACTTACCTGTAAGACATCTGAGTTCAGTCTCACTGCCTGTTAGTGCAAGTAATGACAGCATGATCAGTTCCTGTGTGTTTAGTGTATGAAATCTGCTGCTTGTCAAACAAACATCAGTATCACTGAGTGCGTGTGAATGAGGATGAGTTTACATGAACAAATGAATATTCATTATTTGTGTGTGTGTGTGAGTGTGTGAATGTGTGTGTGTTGGGGACAGCCCGGGGCCCGGCAAATGTGAGCAGATGTCAGAGTAAGTGAGCAGGGAGTTGGGAGAGAGAGAAATGTGCCGGGCCAACGCTCTAATTTACGCATGAGTGGCACTGCACCACAGATATTTACATTTAAATTGATGTTTCAGATACTTAATTAAAGACGTGGACTGGGCTCTTCTGGTCGCCGGCGGTTTCTTCCTCATCCTCCTCCTCCTCGCCGTAGCCAACAGACCACTCACTGGAACCTAGAGCACTTTCCCAAGCCCATGTGAATATTTTACTAGAGTCACTTTAATGACAATGGTCCCAGACCTCTTTATGGTAATTTGGGAGAACATTGCTGAAGACACAATGCCCCCTGGTGGATTCTAACTCCACCCCTAGTTAAGCAACACTGCTGTTACTAATGTCACACAAATGTCAGTTTTTTCTTGAAATTTTCTATTGTTCGCCTGCCTGCTCTGATGAAGACCCAGTGCTGCCCAGAGAGGAAAAGTGTGTGTGTGTGTGTGTGTGTGTGTGTGTGTGTGGGAGGGGTTACTATATTAATACACTGGGCACATAGTCTGATGATGAGGCAGCTCCTGTGGGGGCAGAGCTATAATGCAGTGGCACTCCAGCCCTGATGAACTGTAGTCCCAGCATGTCTCTCTGGTCTCCTGCTTTGGCCCTCCGAGGGGCCCATGACAGCCCACAAGACATCCTCCTCTCACCACTTACTCCCAAACAGCCTTTTAATAGAGTTTAAAAGAGGATTATTAACATTACCTGCTAATTATGTTAAGGACCTAATTAGAGAAAATGGAAAAAAAGGCCTTTTTAGGTCTAATTAGGTTTTCTTTTTAAGTACACTGATAACCAAGGGAATGCCAAGATCTCTGTAGAAATGAGAGTGCAATGAGCCAGTGAGAGGCTCCTTCGGAAAAGAAGTTAACCCTCTCATCAGCAGAGCTGACTCTATTAACGGCGTCCTGGCAGAGTGCAATTACCACCCAAATCGTTTATTTAGGATGTGTTTATCTGGAGTGGGCTGCATCATTTAGCGCATTATAAACTCAATGCTGGTTTCATTAGCGATTACAGTCAGTGGGTGGTAATACCTGCTTGGTACAGCCAACTGAGGACTGATGCTATCAGAGCGTAGACAAATTACATGGATGGGATCTCATTTTTTTAGGAGCCTATCACAGTTACCTCTGTTTCTTCAACTCCCCGCAGAACATATTCAGGATTTTCAACATTTCAACATGTTGAAGTCTGCATACACACACCAGAGATACACACATATTCGCATCTCTCACTCTCTCTCTCTCTCTTTTTGTCTCTCTCTCTCTCTCTCACACACACACACACACACAGAGTAACCCAGAGAGTATTGTACAGCCAAAATCCACAGGAATGGTGTTGTTGCGATGTATTTGATTCTGTGTATTTGATTCTGTGAACAATATAATAAAAACATTGTATAATGAAGGATGATACATGATATGAATCAAGAGATTTTAGGTTTTGCTCAAAAACTGACAGGAACGCAGCAGCAATGCTGCATTAAATCTATATATTTTGTAATTTAAAAAGATGAAGTGCACAATTTTAACATTAAATTTGATCCTTAGAAATAGTTTGTAATATTTTAATTAGAAACAATATTTAG